>CM058238.1:11774772-12374772 GCA_030180135.1 Orychophragmus violaceus | reverse complement strand
AGTGCCAACGGGATTAACAGTATACACATTGTCATAACCCAGCCAAACTTGAATATCTACAAGCGTGTTCCTAGGATGCATTGTTTCCATCAAGAACAAAATCTCAGGAAAGTACGTACACCGCATTTCCGTGAGACGCTGAACTGTCAAACCTTGAGGACCCCCCCAAGCCTTGGCAGTTCCAACTGATGATGCTCATTGCGCTTTGGATAGTCCCTCCTTTGGGACTATCTCTGATGCGTTTAACCTTGCGGCTTTGGAAGCAACCTCCAATTTTCCTTCTGCTTTTCTTTTTTCCACTATGCCCACTTCTAAACCTTCCTTCAGAATCAAGCTTCCATCAGGTGGTTAATCTCCTTTAGGTTTCAACTTCCTTTTGCTCTTATCTGGACGTTTTCTAGTTTTGGTTTTCCCTCCTCTCCCCAGTTTTACTCCGGAAGGTTCAGCTTCACAGCTTTCAAACCTGTAAACCGTAGAGCCATCTGAGGAGTAAGAAGAAGAGTTGCAGAGAAGCGGAAGAACACGCCTGACATGAGGAATTAAGTGGGGGTTTCTCTCCAAAACACTGCCTGCTTTGATTGCTCCCGCCATGAGCTTTTGGACTTGAGGCCTGGAAACATCAGAAGTAGAGTCTTCAGTGTCGTAACCAAATACTATGCCTTTCCCGCGATTCACGTCTTTGGTGACTATGGGAATTGGCTCTAGCCTGAGCATAGACTTTTGCGCTATCGGGTCCATTTCAGCTTCCTTGACTGATTTCCTGACTCGGTCCTCTCTGTTGATTCGTTCGGCTCCATTAGCCACTAGGAGATATTGACGCATACCTTCAAGAACTTCAGCTGCGATGCGTGGTTGACCTGAGGATGGATCTATACCAACTTGGCATTCATCCAATACCCCGAAGAGTGGGTCAGAGACATTGAGAGCCGGTTTTGGTGATTGTTTCTCTTGTGGAATATTTGATGAGGCTGAGCCTTGAGCAGTTTTTTGATCACGAAGGAAGAAGGGGCAGACCGACTTATCGTAAGTGAGACGTTGACAATAATAGCATCATTTCTGGACTTTCTCGTAGAAAAACTGGACTGATGTCTTCTCTCCATTGGGAAGGTTTACCACTTTTGATTTCCTTAGTGGTTTTGAAACATCCAGGAGAACTTTGGCACGAACAAAGTCGTACTTCTGAGGTTTATCTGGGTCGAAAGCAATGACTATTACCTGACCCACTAGGTCTGCAAGCGAGTTGATGGATTTCTCTGTGTAGTGGTTGACTGGGATGTTCCTGATTTGTACCCATATAGGAACGAAATTCAGGTAGTCAGCTGGCGGAGTCTCTGTCCATCGACCGATTGCAAGGCCCCATTCATCATAAGTTTGGAAGCCTTTGTCAAGAATCTCCAGAAGTCGTGTTCATACTTAAATATGAATTGAAACCGCTCTCTAGTCAAGGCGATTCCTCGGACCCTATCATACTTTTGCCATTTTCTCGGCATATCAAGGATTAGGCCAGTCATTGACTGGAAATCTGGGTTGAGAAACCTTCCTATGATACTGGTGGCGTTTCTCTCACTGGATCGATATTCCTCGGAATCCGGTAGGTCGAATGGAATGTCTTCTTTTTCTTCTTCTAGAGACATCGCTAGCATCGCCTTATCCATAGCTGAAGACATTGGGAATGTCTGAGATTTATCGCCGGAAGAGAACCGTTGCGATATATGAGAAAGAGTTTTGATTGAAGCTCAAGAACCCTAGATCCCCTTTGGAATAGTGCTGATAAAAACAGGATAAGCTTATCGATTTTGAGAATCTGAATGGAATACGTGTTTGTTTCAACAAAATGCTCTTCTTAGAAAAAGTGAAAGCCTCTTTTACGAGAAGAGAGTCTTAAGCTCAAAAAAAAGAGACTTTGAATCATCTTTGATGTTTTCTCTCATAAGTGTCCCTCACCTTCATCTTCGTTTGCATTTTTTTTTTTTGACTTTTATTTTTTAATTCTAATTTTTAAAAACTTTAATATTCTTCTATTTGTTCACAATCTCTCTCTTTTTCCCCATCTCCTTTCTCTATCATCTCTTTTCTCCATTTTCTTCTTTTAACATTTTTTCACTTACGGTCTTCCATCGCTATCTTTTTCCTAAAGTTTGCTAGATTTACTTATTTATCTTCGCCAATAACTCTAATTGAAACTAACTCTCTATTCGCCATCACTTTATTCTTTTTCATAAAACACTTTCTTTTCTACCCTTACCACTCTTCCATTTTCCTCCCTCTACATATGTTATAACTAGTTTTGTTAACGACCCCCAAACTTAGCAAGTTGCTTCAATATAAGATCAAAGCTCCTACCATGTTTGATGAGTAAAAATGGGAGTCAATTACAAGTTTACCAAATTTGATATGTTACTCACATTGCTTATTTATGGTTAATTTTTTGGGTCTATTACTACTTTTGTTTTCACCCACTCAAATTGTCTTTTTCATTTCTCTTTTCTTCACTCACGTTTTTTACACATTACTTATTGGGATTTCGTTTAGATTCATCCAAATTTGTATGTTTTATGGATTTTGTTCTGTATATGATGAACCTATTTTTGTGTACACGAATCTGTGGACACCAACATATGTAAATTTCTTTGTGTTCATGTTTCTTCGTATATCATGTCATCTAGTTAGTATGTCTTAGGTTTATTGTTGTGTCTATTGTATGTATAGACATATTTTCGTGTACACTGATTAATGGACATAAATAGATATAAATTGCTTAGTTTTCAAAAAAAAAAACCTGTATAAACTATCACATGATGAGTTTGTTTTATATATTTAGTTACTTATACTGCGGACATATTTTCTTGTACATTGATCGGTGGACACCAGTCCATGTAAATTCCTTATACTGTTAATGTTTCTTCGCATAGACAACCACATGGATTAGTATGGCTATTTTATGGATCTTGATGTGTATATTGTATAGATGGACATATTTTTGTGTACACTGAACACCTTTAAATGTAAATTTCTTAGTGTTCATGCTTTATCTGTATAGACTGTCACTCGGATCTAGCTTATAGACAGCATCGCATGTACTGTATGAATAGAGATATTTTCGTGTATACACTCATCCGTGGACACCAAAAAATGTAAATTGTTCTATTTTTGCTATATGTGTAAATTGTATGTGTACACTATTTTATGTGGTTACTTTTTTTTTATATGTTTTGCTTTTTCCAGATATTCGCCTTCCTAAAGACTCTTCGCAACGAACATATATCCAAGCAAGAGGATGAATGTCTACTCCAAACTAGATTTACTCACCTTCCTTTACCACACACTCTGAAGATTTACTGAGTTACAAATCATTCACAATACTACCTTTGACAAATTGTTTGACATGCATGCTGCCAGATGTCCTACATCACGAAAGCTTATCCACGAAATGTTGTACATGCAGCTTGTCACACAAAAAAAACACACTTTACGTACAACCTTCGGTGGACATCCCCTCTGATTTGGTCTCAAAGAATTTGGTGAAATCATGTGGATGCATATATTTTCTCATTATATCTTTACTTATGTTTTCCTAATATGTGTTTTACTTCTATGGATGTCATTCCTATAACCACGTCGAGACGCACACATTTAAATAGACTTATGCTTGTGGACAAATTTTTATGTGGACTTTTATAGGTGGACACATTCACATGTACACATTTTGTGGACATTTTATGGTGGACACCTCGTTATGGACAATCATGTATCCTAATATCAATCCACACTATCAATAGAATGTGTAACATTTCTAATATCGCTTCTTATGTCCATTACCCACATCTATATTGTGTCGTCCATCCTCATTCATCCACGCTGATCTTTTTGCATGTTTCGCTTTGCCTCCTATCACCCAAAATACATCCATCCATACTTCTTGCTCCATAATTACATGTCCATGAAACGTGTGCTTCACGTTTCAGTTTATTACCTATACCATCCAAATGTGTTTGTCCATTCGGTACCATCAATCCATCTTGTTTTTGGTCTTGCATACTCGTTATTCTCGTTAAACTATCACCAGAAAGTGTCCATTCTTTTCTCTCATTTCAATATTTTCACACAAGTCTCGTTTTTGACTTTCACATAAGATAAAAAGCTTTTGTCTCCTTTTCATAGACTTTTTTTTTGGTCAAAATTCCTTTTCATAGACTTAAACCTAAAAAGCTAGTGTATGTTTTCTAGGTGTCAGGCGTACACACGTGTCCATATCTCAACCATTAATCTAACAACAAAGAACACTTTTACTTTTACTTTTTCCTATCACAATTTTTTTTTTCATTCCTTATCCTCAACCACACGATCTACTTTCTCGAAATCCGACAATTCAAAACCTTAATATATTAACAATTATTCTGTCAACATCAAATAAATTACTCCCACGATTTTAACCTCTTCACGGGGGCAAAATAGGATTTCTCTATTTATAAACAGTGGACAAAATACCCTACACTCAGCAAGTGCTTTTTCTGTAAATTAAAACTGATAAGTGCCTTTTCTGTTACACACTCTTATCAAAAACATAAGTAAGCAGCAGCACTTGAGGTAGAGAGACATCTTCGTTTGACGTTCAAATTTGTGGAAACGGATGTTAAATAAAGATAACTAGTATGATTTGCTCACACTATAAATAAAAATAACTAGTATGATTCGCTCGCATCTTATGCGAATGGCGCGAACACAAACATTATTAACACACACTTTCTAAAACTAAAAAAATATCAATTTTAGTTAACAACATTTTTATTATATAAAATATTTATATAAGACTATTTCTAATTTGGCCTATCAATTATATATATATATATTATACTTAATTTTTATTAAAATATTTTATTTTTATTTTAAATAAAATTAATAGCAATAAAATAAATTATAATTATAGATTTATATGTATTAATATCAATATATAATTTTCTTCTTTCAAATATTTTATTGTTTATATATAAATTCAAAATTTAGGCAAATAATATGAATTTAATATAAAATTTTATTATCTATAATAACCATATTTATTAATATTTAAAAATATTCATAAGTATTTCATATTTATCATTTTAATTTTTTCAAGATTATGTATATCTCATAAATAAAATTGAAAATAAAATATAATAATAAGATATGTGTAACCATTATAACTTTTATTAAAGTATTTTTTCGTTTATATTTATCTAAATTTAAAATTTATATAATTAATACGAATTTACTATATAAATTTGTATCATCCACAACCGTCATAGTTATCAATATTAAAAACTTATAATTCAAAAATAGTTTTTGTATTTATCATTTTATCTTTTTATTTTTTATTTATCTGGATGATACATATCTCTAAGATAAAATAAAATATATTTTTTTGTCTGCATGATGTATTTATCTAAAATAAAATAAAAATTAACTTATAAAACTAATATAATAAATAACAAAATTATAAATATAAACTAAAGTTAGTATTGTAAAAAGCTTAATTTCATTAATGGAAAATTAGTAATCAACCATTTTGAAAGTGAATATAAGACCAAAACCACTTCTTAATTAATATAAAAATTATCCAATTGGTATACAAAATTTAAAAAAAAATCAAACTCAGAAAGAATAGAATTTAAAATGGATATATCTTTTGCTAAAAAAAAGGACATATATCCATTATTTATGGACAAATCTCAAAAATAACACAAAACATGATATTTGACAAAAACAATAATAACAAGAAAGAAAATTGACTAAAATAGCATTTATTAAAAAGATAAAGACTAAATTAACCATAATCCTAAGTTCTAAATACTAAATTCTACACCATAAATATTAAACTCTAAATCCTAAATATTAAACTTTAAATTATATAAGGGTATAACTATATTGATCGTAATGTTAATGCAGTTGCCGACATCTTGCTAAAAAGGTTATGGTCGAGAGTTTTCGCTTGTAAGTCACAACATGTCGGATTTCAAAATCTCAGAAGGAAACCGAAATGTTCGGCCTATTATGACTAAGGTTAAAAAGCATAGATGACAAAAAAAATAAGAATATAAAAGTCTTTTTAATCCAAAATAATGCTAAAAATGTTAGTTTTTCTCTTTGATGCTATTTGTGATAATATATGTTTTGTGCTATATGCATGTTCTAATTATTTATATGTTTGTTTAATTGGTTTTTGGGTCACTATAAGTTTTTAATTACATTAATGATTACGTTTTTATAATAAACTATTTATTAAATTTTAATAATTAAAATATAAGATTATATTTTCTTTTAAAAATATAAGATTCTATTTTGCTACAAATTTAAAATTTTTCTTTTCCGGCTAAAAACATAAAATTTTATTTTACCACCATTTTATGCCAAAATTATATCCTGCCAAAATGTAAAGTTCTATTTTTCCATAAAAAATGTAAAATCTCGTTTTCCACCAAAAACATAAAATTTATTTTTTCGCCAAAAAACGTAAAGTTTATAGAAAATTTTAAAATTTGAGTATTGTTTAAAATGATACATAGTTAGTTTGGATATTTTTCACTAAACAATAGCATCAAAATTTAATATGAATAAATAATATTAATATTAAATTATAGGTATCCATAAGTATATCTAAAACTTAATAAATTATTCATAGGGTTTAACCATTAACAAATAAATGTAATAAATGAATTTGACTGTGAATTGGGTGTGGATTGTGTTATTTTACTCAAATTAATATCTTTTTTCGTGGAGGGAGAAGCAAACCATTGTGCCAATCAACGTTCAAATTTTAGTTTCCTTTAGCTGAACAATACTTATATTATACACTAACCGAAACTAAGATGTACAAAGTAACTAGATAAACATGAGTTATGGTCCATATAGTTAAAGAAGTCGGCGACCGCTTTCTCTCTCTTCTTAGAGAGAGAATCTTCTCTCAAGGTCATCGTCTCTTTCTTCTTCACGGATTTGATTTTTCACAAGATAGAGACTTGATTTCCTTATTCCTGCGGTCGATTATGTTTTGTCTATCTCTCTTTTGGGTTGAATAATGATCGGACTAGTTTTCCGGTCTTCTTGTGACGGTGTTAATCCGTTTTTGGCTTCCGGTGTTATCCGGATCTTCCCGATCACTTTTCTCTGGTCCTATTCCCGTCGCGAGGTCTGATCTCTTTGTCATCTCTCTTGGTGATTCCATGCTCGTGGAGTCATATCTTCGCAGCTAATCCCACCAGCCATCGGGAGTCTCAATGGCCGAACCAACAATTTGCGATTCGGCCGGCGGCGGAGCTTCCTCGGCGTGGTCTTTCCGGCGAGATGGTTAAAGCTGTGCTCTTCTTCTCTGCGGCTCCTCTTCGGCGGCTTTCTTTGGTGAAAAGGTTGGTCGGCAGCTTGGGTCTTCCTCAGTGAACAGAGTCGCGGCCTTGATGTGCATACCGGCGATTTTCCCGGCGATGGAGCTGGCGAGGCGGTTGCATGTCGGTGTTGCTTCCGGAGCCGACACGTGTTTCTCTTCTTATCTGCATAATCGGTTTCGTGGGCCTTTAGGGCCTGCTTTTTACTCTATTGGACTTTATGTGGTGACCCTTGTTGTAATTTCTTTTGCCCAATGGGCTTTTCTTAATGAAAATGTTGGCAAAAAAAAAAAAAACATGAGTTATGGTCCGAAAAAATACGGGAACAAAGTTCGGAAATCAACACACGATACCAAAAAGATGATAAAAAAGAATTCCAAAAGATACGAAAATCCGAAACGCTAGTGATTTAAGAGAGATTAAAACCGGTATGAACACTTCTTCTAGAAATAAACTTCTTTTTTAGTTTCAATAAAAAAAAACTTCTTTTATAACAAAACTATCGATAAAACCTCCCTAAAAATGACCATTGTAAAAAAGAGCAACAACTGCGCAGGGCCGGTCCAGAGGACAAGCCATCTAAACCATTGTTTATGGACACCATTTTTTTTTCATTTTTTTAGGGCCACATTTTTTTTGCTATATAATGGATCTACCATTATACCACAAATGTTAAACAATGCCAAACCCAAAATTTTTTTTAATGTGTTTATGATTTTATAAAACATGTTTTGTTATTGAATATGTTAAAAGTTTATGACTCTCATACTATGGATTTGGTTTTATACATATATAGGGGCCATAATTTTCCGTTCCGCTTTAGGTCACTAAATTAGTTGGTTCGGCTCTGCAACTGCGACACTACAACTCTATAAAAGCAGCAAAAAGAACCCACTGACACCGCAAGGAAAATGAGGCAAATGCAAACCTTTTTTTTGTCAACTAGGCAAATGCAAACCTTGAAATCTAAATTTAAATATTATAATTAGCAGACATATAAAACTCAAACGTGGAACTAACTGCTTCACGCCTAATATTCATTTTTAGTTTATTATGCAAAAATATTAAAATATTGAAGGCCAACTTTAAATTTTATAAAAGCAAGTTTAACACTACTAAAATATGACCGTACTGAAATTCTAATTTATACTTCAGAAAGTTAAATGATGGTACAGAAATTAAACTGGTATTAATACGATTGGACTAAGCTTTCCATCTTGATGGATATGAAGCATATCTATATGAAAACGACATTCACATAATATATATATATATATAAGCAAGATATATGGATCAAGTAAAAAAGACAAAAACAAAAGTGCATGCCTTCTGGCTTCTAAGTCTTAATCACTTTCTCAAGTTAAGGTGGTGATATAAATTATCCGGCCCTTGAGCTCAATTAAGGCCAACTAATCCTTCTTCAACCTATAAATCCATTTGCTAATATACTGACAAACAAAAATCCATTACTAATACCACTTTTACTTTTTCTTTCTTTTTTAGTTAATTATGTATATTCCACTTATCGTTAAAGGTTAACAAATCTTTCTTCATCTTTTCTATATAATAAATCCGACTTGTATATATACTAGGCCTGGGACGGATTCGGATATCGGGCTTTTTTGAGGTATCCGGATCCGGATCCGGTTCCACCGGATATGCAATATGATTATCCGGATCCGGATCCGCTTGTTCCGGATATCCGGTTTTTGGGTATCCGTAATAATACCGGATATCTGCGGATATCCACGGATATCCGGATCCGATATGAAATTTAACTAAAAATTTTAGAGTTAACATTTTCACACAAAAATATAATAACAAAAGATCATATGTGATGGTATAGTAGCAAAATATCATTGTGAAAGAGATAAAAAAATAGTTTAACTAGCAAAAGATCAAATAACATATGATAAAAAAACAAAAGAGATTGTATCTTTAAGTTCATGTCTATCTTCTGCATTACGACTGTTTATATGACTGAAAACATTTTATATGACTGAATTAATACATGTCAACTTCTGTATTAATTGCATATGTGTTTATATGACTGGAAAAAAATAGCTAAAATTACGGTTGGATTTTCTATCCATCAAAAATTTCAAACTTAAAAAACAATATACAATCAGTTTAAGGAAAATGACATGATCGCAACTAGTATTAACTTCCAAAATGATTACATGCAATAAGCATTCATTTGTGCATATCCATTACCATTATAGATATATATGATTCCATGTTTTCATAATATATGGTTAATACAAATAAATTTAAGAGGTTTACTATAACATATATAATAATACAAAAAATTATAATATAATATAAACGGATATCGGATATCCGGTTCTGAAATTTTCTATTATCCGGATCCGGATCCGTCAAAACGGATCCATGATTTTACTATTCGGATCCGGATCCGACACTCCGGATATCCGCTTTTTCGGAGCGGATCCGGAGCGGATAGCGGATCGGATCCGGATCCCAGATAATAATCCCAGCCCTAATATATACCATACTTAGCGGAGAGTTTATATCTATGAATATTAGGCTTACACATGTTGATGGAGCTTATATAATACTTTATTTAATCCCTTTCTATAACTTTTTCGTTTCGTTTTAAATAACTTGGTCTTACCTGTTGCCCCCGAGTCCAAACTTAGGTTTGATTAATATATATAATATATATACCACATTACACTAGAAGTTACTTTTGTCTGCTTATCTATTTGTATATATATATATATACCACATTACAGTAGAAGTTACTTTTGTCTGCTTATCTATTTGTTTATTTGCATATTTCCCCTAAAGCAAGAAGTGGTTGCTCCTAAATGTATAAAAAAGAATATAGCTTAGAGAGACTCCAACCGAACATCGACTTCCTTAGAGCATGATTATCGATAAAACTCCCACCGGGGTTCTTAAAAAATTGTTTAATATTTTTTTTTTTTTGCATCCTTGCGTTCTAAGCAATCTCCTCTCTCCTTCTTCGATATAGTTGGAAGGGCTCTCAAAGGAGTTGTTTTATTCTTCCCAAGGCCTATTGGTATTGGTTCTGTTTTGCTTTCGTCTTTGTTATTCTCTGTGATTGTCACTTTAGACACAAACCTCTTAAGAGGAATGAATTTTCAGTGTTAAAAAAAAAAAGAGACTCCAACCGAACATCGACTTCCTTAGAGCATGATTATCGATGAAACTTCCACCGGGGTTCTTAAAAAATTGTTTAATATTTTTTTTTTTTGCAGGTGAAAAAAAAAAATCAAAAATTAAAAAAAAATGAACGAATCAGAACACGCCACGTCCCGTCCACAGTGAAAAGACGGTATGCTAAATAACGATTTTTAGATACCGTATGTAAACTGTTTCGTGGGACCCACGATTATTTAATTTTTTTTTTTAAGAGATCCGCGTAAGAAACGACGCTGAACGTGCTCTTAGGATCACTGGGAATGTCTAAGAGCATCCCCAATGGTGTAACCCATTGGGGTTCTTAAAAAAAAAAAAATTAATATTATTTTTTTTTTTCGGATCCTTAAAAAAAAAATTATTAAAAAAAATAAGGACCAATCGTTACACGCCACGTGGCGTAAACAGTGTAAGGATCGGTCCTTATATAAGGATTTTAAGGACCTGTATCTTAACTATGCTGTGGGGCCCACGTAATATTTTATAATTTTTTTAAGAACCCCAAGGCTTAGAGCATGAATATTGGGAGCTCTTCTCCTTTTTTTTGGCACGGTTTCATAGGTGAAAACATTAAAAAATTATAAAATTTAAGAACCCCTCATGTGTGAGGTTCTTCAGCAAGAGCCGGTTCTTGTTCTGTTCAACCTGCGTGGCAGGTTGCTATTGGTTGGCTTTTTTTTTTTTTTTTTTTACTTTCCACAAAAAAAAAAAAAATTAAATTTTTTTTTTAGAACCCCATGAGGGGAGTTCACCGATAATGATGCTCTTAAAAACCCCATTGTATTTGCTCTAATTTGCCAGCCAAAGCCATCGCCGTCAAATCAGACACACTAGTTTGGTCAACATTTATTTCGGGGTCAAGCCTCCGATCCATGTGTGATATATATGGTTGGTTTTTTATATATGTTGGTTGGTTAACTAAAATCTCCCACTCACACAAATTTATAATGTAGATGAATTTATCAAGATTATGATATTTTCTTTATCTAATCTAATAAGGTTGTCTAGAGCGATATTTATTGATAGTGGCAAAAATATAAAATAGGTTAGAGTGTATTCTCACTTTACTGCTTATCAATTGAATGTATACCAAACCAAAATATCAAATAGATTTTACTATTTTATAGACAAATTTAAGTTGTAGATCTCATAATGAACTAGAGAATCTAAACGCATAATTAGTTTTATAACAAAACTTCTACTGATGTTATAAGTTTCAATTCTAGTTACATGTAGACCTAGACATTAAAAATAAAATAAGAAATTGAACTAAAATGTTTTTTTTTTCTTCATCTGAAGTTATGATTTTATTTAACCAAGGTGGAATGCGTTTTTTGGATACAAAAAACCGGTAGAAAACAAAACTTTCTCTGAAAACTAAACCCAAAAAAGGAAACTAAATTGACGGAATACATGAATATCCCCGATAACAAAACTTACATCTAAAACATAAAACAATCTATACAATCTAAAGTCAATCCAAAGGAAATCGAACTTGCATATCTTGACTTATGCGAAAATGCGTGAGCGAGAAAACCGTTGTTTCCCACGGTCCATCAACAATACCACCAGCTACACGAATAGATGCTGAAAGACCGAAATTGTAATGTTTATGTTAGAGGTGGGATTAGCACCCCTCTAAGGCCCGGCCCGATAACAGAGATGTCCAGCGGAGTTTCGGCCACGAAGAAGAGAAAGCCCAACAATGGGGAGGGAGCTCGGCTCGGATCCGAATGCGTCTCGGCGACGCCCCGACGACCTGCGAAAAAAGAAAGAGATAAATGTTAAATTGACATTTATCTCGGAAAAGATAAGAGAGAATATTTTAGGAAATATTCCGATTATTATTATGTAAAGAATATCAGAGAGAATCTAGGGAAAAGTCCTAGATCCTCTGGTATAAATATACTTTCCCTGCACGGAAAAAGAGGAGGTTGACAACTCATATTCTTGTACTCAAAAACCATAAAGAGCTAGCGATTCTGATCGATTCCGGCTCATATTCTAAATAAGACTAGATTTTCCGGTCAAACCGTTTTTTTTATAATTCTAGTTTAATATCATATCCAAGTTCGTTATTTACTAATCGATTTAAATAAATTGGTTATTGTTTGATTTTCTGAATCAAAAACTGGCGCCGTCTGTGAGGACTTTTCATATTTTGATTAACCAAACAAAAGACTAGCAATGAACGAATCACTACTTTCATCTCAAGAGACATGAGGAATGAACGGCGCATGCAACTTCACCAACATCGCTATGGGCGGAGTAGGAAAACAAAACAACCCATCCCGGCAAGGCGACGAAGCACGCGCTGGTACCAGAGCCGGCCCGGAGAGTGCCCAAGAGGAGACCTCCCCTATGAAAGAATTCGATCGAGATAACCCCCGGCTGGAGTTAATCGAGCGCGTAAAAATCACCGATCAGAACCCTGAACGGAGCGTAAGAATTAGAGCAGATCTCGACCCACACATCCGAGCCGAGCTGATCGATTTCCTTAAACAAAATGTGTCGATCTTCGCGTAGTCGGTCAAAGACATAATAGGAATTGACCCAAGAATCGCCCGCCATGAACTCAATGTCGACAGAACATACGTGCCCATTAAGCAGAAAAGGAATCTACTCGGTGCAGAAAGAGCACAGGCGGTAAATGACAAAGTGGATAAGCTACTGGGGGCCGGATCCATCATGGAAGTGAAATATAATGAGTGGCTCGCAAACCCGGTGGTTGTAAAGAAGAAGAACGGCAAATGGAGAGTGTGCGTCGATTTCACCGACCTAAACAAATCTTGACCTAAAGACTGCTTCTCACTACCACATATAGACTGACTGGTCGAAGCAACCACTGGCAACAAACTTCTTTCATTCATGAATGTCTTCTCTAGATACAACCAAATCCTCATGCACCCGGACGGTAGAGAGAAAACTTCTTTCATAACAGACTGGGGGACCTTCTGCTACAAATTCATGCCTTTTGGCCTGAAGAATGCCGGGGCGACGTAGCAATGCCTTATCAACAAAATATTCGCAGGAAAATTCAGCCAAACCATGGAACTACATCGACGACATGCTCGTAAAGTCGTTAGTAGCAACAGACAATGTCGCTCACCTAAAAACATGTTTCGACATCCTAAATGATTACACAATGAAGCTGAACCCGGCAAAGTGCATCTTCGGCGTCACTTCCAGAGAATTCTTAGGTACATCTTGACGGAGCGAGGAATCAAAGCGAACCCAAAACAAATACCGGCGATAATGAACATGCCATCTCCAACCAAGACCCGCGAACCGCAGAGGCTAACCGGAAGGATTTCTGCACTCAATCGATTCATCTCCAGGTCGACGGACAAGTGCCTCCCCTTCTACCTGCTCCTAAGAAGAAACAAAAAATTCGAATGGGACAAAAGATGCGAGGAAGCCTTCCAACAATTGAAGGAGTACCTTACCACGCCTCCAATACTAGCTAAGCCAGAAGAAGTCGAGACTCTCTATCTTTACATCACAGTATCAAGCGCGGCAGTAGGCGGAGTGCTGGTCAGAGAGGACCGCGGTGAACAAAAGCCGATCTTCTACATCAGCAAGACACTGGACAGAGCAGAAACCCGATACCCAACGATCGAAAAGCTGGCGCTAGCGGTCGTTACGTCGGCGAGAAATCACATGCCCTATTTTCAATCACATCAGATTGTCGTCCTCACAACCATGCCCTTAAGATCGATCTTACACAGCCCTACCCAATATGGCAGGTTAGCTAAATGGGCTATCAAATTGAGCGAGTACGATATCTAATTAAAAGGACATGTCGGCATAAAATCCCAGGTTCTGGCAAACTTTATCGTTGAACTTCCACCCAAATTGACACAAGATGACCAGTTGGAGGAAAGAAACTGGAGCCTTCATGTGGACGGATCATCAGCAAAGGCCGGCTCGGGGGTCAGAATCCGGCTCGAATTACCGATGGGTGAAATACTCGAGCAATCGTTCAGGTTAGGATTCCTGGACTCAAACAACGAATCCAAGTACGAAGCCCTGATCGCCGGATTACGATTAGACAAAGCCGTGGGCGCCAAACGCATCCAAGCCCATTATGACTCGCAACTGGTCGTGAATCAATTAACTGGCGAATACGAAGCCAAAAATGAAAGGATGGATGCTTACCTCGGCGTGGCCAAAAAACTGACTACCGACCTCGATTTATTTAATTTAGCAAGAATCCCAAGAAAGGAAAATACGTCGGCGGACGCCCTTGCAGCCTTAGCGTCAAGATCGGATGCACATTTGAGACGAATAATCCCAGTGGAGCTAATATAAAAGCCAAGCATAGATCCTCCCAAGTCTGTAACGCCATAGACGGGGAAGTAGGCGACGCAGACGCGATGGCAGAGCCAAGGCATGAAAATATAACACCGAAAGAGCCTTGGAGCTCAGAGATAAAAATCCTACATAATAGAAGGAAAACTGCCCTCGGACAAATGGGAAGCTCGAAGGCTCATGGCCAAATCAGCACGATACGTGTTGATAGAAGGAGATCTTTTTCGATGCAACGCCACTGGAGCAGCCTTACGGTGCGTAGAGGGCAACGAAATCGAAGAAGTAATCAGGAAAACCCACGAAGGGGCCGGAGGAAACCACGCCGGTGGACGATTATTGGCACTAAAGATCAGGAAGCTCGGTTTCTTCTGGCCATCAATGGAGAAAGATTTCACAAGATACGCAGCGAGATGCGAGCCATGCCAAAAACATGCTCCAACAATACACGCGCCTACAGAAGAATTGCAAACCACTTCGGCTCCGTACCCATTCATGCGATGGGCGATGGACATAGTCAGGCCAATGCACAAATCCAAGCAGAACAAACACATCTCAATCCTAACATATTACTTCACCAAATCGATGGAAGCTAAAGCTTACAAAGAAGTAAAAGCCCGAGACGTCGTCAGCTTTCTGTGGAAATAGATCATTTGCAGGCACGAAATTCCTTACGAGATCGTTATAGATAACGGAAAACAATTCACATCGATCTTGCTCAGCCAATTCTGCAACAAATGGAATATCCGGCTCAGCAGATCGATGCCCAACTTTCCGGAAGGAAACGGCCAAGCAGAAGCCACAAATAAAACCATCATCACTGGTCCGAAAAAGCGACTCGACGAGCATAAAGGAAATTTGGCCGGTGAGTTAGACAGAGTTTTGTGGTCACATCAAACCACCCCGCGAAGACCATCAAACCAAACTCCATTTTCCTTATCTCACGGAGTAGAGGCCATGTCACTGGACGAGATAAGCTTGCCAACGGTTCGGAGATCCATGCTCGTCCAGAACCCAAAACTCAATAACAAGATACTCCTCGATAACCTTGATACGCTTGAAGAGCAAAGGGACGAGGCCTCTTAAGAATCCAAAACTACCAGCACCTCGCTGCTCGGTATTACAACAAGAAAACTAAGGGACAACACTTGAAAGAAGGCGACCTCATTTTGCGAGAAGTCCACCAAGGAACCAAAGAAAAGAACGCTGGAAAGCTTGACATACATTGGGAAGGACCCTATCAAATATAGAAGGTCATAAAACCTGGAGTTTACGAGCTCTCCCATCGAGACGGAACACCCATCGAATTCTCATGGAACTCAGTGCACCTTAAAAGATTTGTGTACTAGATTTCCGGTCACAAAAAGAGCTCATCGAGCCACAATTCATGTAAACCGAAATAAGAATGGCTTGATCCCTATTTACAGGGTACGTAGGCAGTCCTTTCAATATTCAGCTATACTTCAAAAAAATTTACATCTTGCAAAAGATATATCGGCGTCTCAGCCATACAAGAAAATTCGAACGCACTCCACGAGTGCCATGGTGAAATAACCCATGCCGTCATCACACGTGCGAAAATCACGACTCAAAGTCGGCACTGATGAAATCTTAAGTCGGGACCGCCCCCGCTCGCCTAAGTTCGAGTCGCGATAAATAAGCTGACCTGATTCGCACAATCGACTTCGAACTAGGCAATATCTGTGATATGACGTCGGTGTTCATCGCCACTCATATCGCAAAACGGTCACCGAAGCAAACTTCGGTAACCCCTTCTTTCCCAACAATTAGAATTGACTTTGAAAAATTGCTCACAAGAAGGTTACAATTTCGCCGAGGCGTAGCCCGGTCAAACGATACGAATCTAAGACATTACTCGAACACATCAAAAACAAATAATTTCGTCGAGGCATAGCCCTGTTGGACGATACGAATCGAAGACATTACTCGATCACATCAAACACAAACGACTTCATCGAGGCATAGCCCGTCAAAAACGATAACGGACTGAAAGAATTACTCGATCACGTCAAAAAACCACTACTTTGTTGAGGAATAGCCTGGCCAAACGATATGAATCGAAGGATTACACTATCACATCGAACATCACAACTTCGCCGAGGCACAGCCCGGCCAAATGAGCGAATCGGAAGAATTACTCGACCACATCGCCATGAGATCTACTAAAATCAGCAGGAGCATAGTCACATAAAGATTAAAATGTACGAGTCGAAGTAAATGATACCAAACGAAATGAAAGAAATCTCTCCATTTTATTTATCCTCAAAAGAGTATTATTACAACTCGGGCTACATATAAAAAGAAAAAAAAAACTAAACACAAATTTCTTGAAAGACGATTTCCGTCCAAGTTCGGCATCTCCCGCCAGAAACCGAACTGCTTTTAACTAAGGTGATTGCATCGTCTTCTCCCAGCAAGGTCGCCGATGAGAAAGGAATTGTTAAAGGAAGGCCACCAATGTTTTGCTGAAAATAAATGCAGGCACTCCTTCTGATAGCCGGCATCTCACCGCCGATGACCTTTCTTGAAAGATAATTTCATCGCCCGTCGTTTGTAAGGCTCGTCCCTGATTGACGGCTACACGATTGAGAGCAGGAGCTAGGCGGAAGTCGGATAGAGGATCTAGCTGGGGAAAGCAAAGATTTTGATATGCCAACCTCGCCACTCCGACGAACTCTCATCTCGCCACCGATTGAGTCATGCGAAGACAAATTCCCGAAGAAACAATCTGCCTGCATTCTCCGAGACATGCCTGCTCCGACATACCATCAGCTTCTCTACAAAAAGTGCGTATAAACCAGAAGTAACGAAAGCCGAGTTAAAAAAAAAAGTTAAATGAAAGCAAAAAAAAAAAAAGAAGGAGTGGAGTTTCTTACGCGGTTGGCAACTGACCCGGGGAGGAGCAGACCAGAGCACATTCTTGAGATCAACGACGCATCATATCTATCCAAACGAAGAATCTGAACGTCGCTCTTAAGTTTGGAAGGGCGATAAATGGAGGTAACCATCGGCGTAAATCAAGAAACCGACGAGCTACCCTTTAGCAAAAAGAGAATAAGCTCATCGACAAGACCGGGCATGCAATGATCAGGAGGACGTCATAATCCGGAACAACGAAAGAACGAGAGATTCGACACCATCTTTTCGGAAGAAAGAGTAAGGAAAATCAGAAACCGCCAAGGAGAAGAAAAGGATGAGATGAAGGAAATGAAAAGGAGGGGAGTCGTATTTATAGCGAAAGGACAGCGGTTATCGAAGCGACGCGATGGTTACCAACACAGAGTTAAGATGATACGACCTGTGCACCACTAGGTGCAACGAACTGGGGGGAGCTTACTGTTGGAGGTGGGATTAGCACTTTTCTAAGGCCCGGCCCAATAACAGAGATGTCCAGCGGAGTTTCGGCCACAAAGAAGAGAAAGCCCAACAATGACGAGGGAGCTCGGTTCGGATCCGAATGCGGCTCGACGTCGGGTCGAGCCCCGACGACCTACGAAAAAAGAATAGATAAATATTAAATTGACATTTATCTCGGAAAAGATAAGAGAGAATATTTTAGGAAATAATCCGATTATTATTTTGTAAAGAATATCAGAGATAATCTAGAAAAAAAAACCTAGATCATCTGGTATAAATATCCTTACCCTGTTCGAAAAATGAGAAAGTTGACAACTCATATTCTTGTACTCAAACCCTAAAGAGCTAGCGATTCCGATCGATTCCGGCTCATATTCTAAATAGGACTAGATTTTCCCGTCAAATTATTTTTGCTTTATAATTCTAGTTTAATCTCATCTAAATCCCTAATTTACTAATCGATTTAAACAATTTGGTTATTGTTTGATTTTCTCAATCTATCAGCTTACTTTCTTAATTAAATTGCGAATAATATTGTGGTTTGGAGAATGATGTAATTGGCTGCTTTTGAGTCGGCACCACTATTTCAATCTTCCAATCTCTCGTGGCAGTAATTATGTATCTTCGTTCGATTATTTAATTGCTATCAGCTGTAACGAGATTGGATGCTTTAGTTTTCGACAAGATGTGATAGCCTCTTAGGCTATATTTGAATTTGAACATACAACTTTACATAAATATACAATAAAATGATGAAGATGAAGATAAAGTCATATTGGAAAAGATTGACAAAAAGAGTCATAATGGAAAAGAAGATAAAGTCTTACATGTATCATTGTATGTGGTGTTATCTATATGATATAGACAAATTGATGCTCTGAGTATGCGAACTTTGTTACATATGAACATTGAATTTCATGGGCGTAACAATCAAGAAGGATGTAGTTGGCCATTTGTAAACAAACTAGGAAAATATAAAATAATTTCATTTGTGTTAGCTTAAAAAATGCATGTTAACCACTAAAAACTGACAGTTGTCCCACTTTAAATTTATATACTTGTATTCAAAGTAATTGGAACTCAACTACGTAAAGGTCTTAAAGTTGTTTGGAAGAAATTGAAAAAGATAAGAAAAAAAAACATTTTTATGTTCCAACATGCAAAAAAATACAGACTTTCTCCGTTTGGGCGTGTTATTGAACTTGTTAGATAGGCTAATGGCCATACCCCTAACCAATTGCGTTGCGACGAGTTCTTTTCTATATTTAGTTAATTAAGGAGTTATATAGGCCAATGGCCATAACACCTCTCCATCGGTATCGAAGTCCCTCCCGAACAAGGATTGAACTATATTTTCTTGAACGCAATTTTTTTTGGAGGACAAAACCAATCAATAGAACTGCCTAGATTTTGAAGTGATGGGTTTCTCTTTTAAAAAAAAAAAATTAAAGTGATGGTTTGCTCGTCTATTAACCCATATTAGGGCAGCAACACCACGTATACTCGAGAACATGCAAGATAAAGAAAAAGCTCTAGAACATGAAACTTAAACACATCCTACAAATGCTATCCAATTAGCGTAAGTAGGAAATTTATCCGGAAACCGGAAAACCTGAATAGAACAGAACCGGCCGGTCCAGTTTAGAAACAACCAGGTCCGCCATGGATTGATTTACCAATACCTTTGATCATCTTTATAAATTTCTAGGGAAAAGAAACTAAAAAAACAAAACTTTATGGAGCTCCGTTACAAGGAAGAAAAATATATGAAAATAATTGACGGGATCCAATGATGGCCGCTTAGGCACCTTCATGGATGTAACGTTTGTCCTCTGACCCGATATGGGCCACTTTTCTTGCTTGTCCTTTTCTTTCCTTGTCTCACACTTACCTTACTTTACCCTTGTTCCCACATGATAACTACATTTTTTTACCACTTCTTGATTCTTTAGTTTCTGGGCCCACAGGATGGCTTTTTAAATGCGATCAACATGGCCCATTATTTTTTTGGATGGTTTCCCAAAACACCCTTTGATGTTGACCTGATAGTGATACAACTCGTTGGTTGAACACATGATTTATGGCGGAGATAAGGGGGACTTTCGTCATTTCCGGAAAGGAATTATTGTCCCATGAAGACTTTAAAAGTCAAGATAGTTAAGTTTTTGATTAGATGAATCATGTGACAATGAATGAATGAATGAATATTCAGTTAAGTTCGTTTTGTTTTTGGAAATAAAGTAGTAGATGTGAATATATTGTTATTTGTGTAAATATAATTACATTGTTTTTGGAAATAAAGTTATCTGTGTAAATATAATTACATTGTTTTTATAACCTATATTGTTGTTCGGGTTGTTAATATTAAAAACAGAAAAAGATTTGTGGTTAGGCAATGATAAACAACTAAAACCAACTTAACGATTGTTTAAATAAAAAAAAAGTGTATCTGAATAATCAGTGTTTGTATTTAGTTACATATTTGTGGGTCCTCTTAGGCTCTTATTTTGGTTAAGCATTGTCTATTTCATCTTTTTATGGATTTTTTTTTTGGGATTTTAGTAATGAGGGAAAATATCTTACGAACCTACCATTTCTATTATGAATTGATATTTAGCCAAAAATACCTTTTTCAGATATTGGGTCACACACACATAAATTAAGTAATACAAAATCCTCTCATAAATTAGTCACTTTTGTGAGTTGGAACACAGTTTTGAATTTGACAAAAAAAAAAGAACACAGTTTTGAATTGAGTTTTTCTCTTACAGGAGACATGATAGATTTTAAAATCTATAGTAATAACAACTAGTGTATATAGTTTTCTCATTTTCTAAAACATACCTTTTCCTTCTAATCAAAAATGGATCCTAATTAATTGTGTACAAAGACCGGATCAAATGGGGTGGGCAAAAGAAAATTCTTCTATAGTGAAACATAAATAAATAAACACTTGGTTATATAAAATTTAAAATAAATATTTTAAACAAAGAGACAAACAGAAACCAAAAACCATTAAAGTTACCATAAATTAAAGGATTTTACCCCTATATGCTGATTGGGTATGTAATTAAAGCTGGATCTATCTTTAAATTAAAATTCAAACTTTAATTAACTGACTTAATAACGAAGTAATTAACCCGGTATCAGAATATGAATTGAATTGGATCTGGTAGGGAGCAAATTGATTAAAAACAAAGGTAAGTATAACATTTTTAAGGAAAAGATAGATACGGTCTGAATTAGAAAAGAACCAAATAAGCTAAAACATATTAAATATGTTTTGGAGAGAGGGGAAGGTAGGCTTTAAAGAGAGACTCGTGGAGGCTCTACTGAAGCGATGCGTGGAACAAAGCTGACACAAAATGGCCACAACATCCTCTTCCTCTTCTCCGCTTTATAACGATACATTCACAATCTCTGATTCTTAACCCTAATTTCCCCCAAAAAGGTACGCATTCCCGAATGAATTCATCCTTTCTGCATGTTGTTGGTTTCCCGATCCGGATTCCATTTTTTTTGTTTTGTTTTGAAGTGATATGACGGAGGCGACGAAGGTGATGTACATAGTGGTGGTCGACGGTGTTGATACGACGACGGCGGCGATTGTGGAAGAAGGTGAGATCGGGAATTGGAAAGATTCATTTCGGTATACGCGTCCGGTTTTGCAGAGTACTCTTCAGCTTATGGGATGCAAAGCGCGTCACGCCTTTAAGGTGATCACTGATTTTTTTTTCTTTTACAGATTTTTTTTTTTTTTTTGTTCTGGTTTGATTTGTTTCCGCCAACATCGCTTTCGTCGAGTTCTGATTCTTTCACCTTTTTAATTTTTTTATTCTTGTCGTTTAATGGTTTTAGATTACTTCCAATTAAATTTTTTTTAAAAGCAATTTTGATGGAAAATTTTATACTAACAAATATGAATTTCTAGTCGACTTTTCTGGATTCTAGAACAGTGATGTTTCTGGATTTGGTCAAGATTAAGCACGTTGTCGTCTTAATTTCAGTAATTTGGCTTTACTGTGTCGAAGTCATGTCTATTCTTTTCCGAAAACAACTTTTTTTTTTTAATATATAATGGTGATTGAGCTGATTAATTATCGTCTGGATATTTACGATTAAAGTATTTACCTTTTCTAATTTGCATTTTCCTTACTGTTACTGGATTCACACCTCAACAGAATTAATCAGAGTTTACATTGGAGATCAGATCATTTGATCCTGAGCCAAAGTTTTGGTGTCATGTTGTATTATGTTGTTCATGTCTTTTAGATTTCCATGTTGCACCTATTCATGAGCGTATTTAGTATCATGTGCAGGTACAATTTTTCTAGATGGATTCTGAAGTTCTGTTTTTTTTTCTTTCTGTGGCTGTGAGCAGATTAGCCGAAGGGTTTTTGAGTTAATAAGAAGTGAGGGATCATTAATACTTTCGCCCTCGCATGGGAAAGAATCTGTATTTGAGAAGACATGTGATGCTGCTTCCACTTGTGGTGGTGTAGAAATGGCTAGCAAAGTTAACGGTTCCCCTACCGATGATGCTGATAACAGTAAAAGTAAACCTTTTGAGATGTATAAAAGGCGCACAACCGTTGTTGTTTCGCGGGAGATATTCGTAAACGTTGTCTGTGACGCTCTCACCGAATACAAGTATGTGGGTCATGACCAAAGAGCAGACTTGATTCTGGCGTGCAAGTAATTTTCTTACCTTTTAATCAGGAACATATATGTGATGAAGATTAATATGTGTAATGTGTTGCTACTTAAAAAAATTAGATACACTTTATAGGCCATTTGAGGTGTATATGAAAGGAGCTGTAGTCAGCTTTTAATTGGACTGAATTGGCATTAGCAAATATGTTAACTCACTCTTAGATCTCTATTTTGTGCTCGGTTTCATCCTTTTTTGCCTAAAGGTTTTTATTCATGCTTCCGTAACATTAGTTCATGTCGTTAATGGCTGTATGTTGGTCTTCAAAGCTCATCCATTTGAATATGTAGTGCATCTCAGAACTTCTTTGCTACCTCATATGGCTCATCTTGTAACCGCACCGCTTTTTATCTTCTTTCACTTCTCATATCGTATATTAGAAAATTCCTATAATTTGCTGCAGGATTCGAGAAAGAAAAGAATCTGTGACGGTTCTGCTGTGCGGTACTAGTGGCTGTGGCAAATCTACACTCTCCGCACTTTTGGTATCATTCATCACTTTGGTTTATTAGCTTTGGATCAACAAAAGAAGCTTTCATCTTTTGCTTTTGGCTTGTCGATTTTAGGTTACCTGTTGACAGGAATGCTGCGTTTTGTGTTACAGGGCAGTAGGTTGGGGATTACAACGGTTGTCTCAACTGATTCAATCCGTCATATGATGAGGAGTTTTGTTGATGAGAAGCAGGATCCTCTGCTTTGGGCTTCAACGTACCATGCTGGAGAGTACCTCGACCCTGTGGCAGTTGCTGAGTCAAAAGCCAAAAGAAGAAGAGCCAAAAAGTTGGATAGTTACGGAAAATCAATACTTGAGGACGAAAAACCGAGTGCCTCTGAACAGACGGATGTTGGATCAAAATCAACCAGTCCCGTATTGTTAAGTCCCAAGCAAATGGCTGTAGAAGGATTTAAGGCTCAGAGTGAAATGGTGATTGAGAATCTCGATAGGCTCATTACCTCGTGGGAAGAACGGAAAGAGTCTGTGGTTGTTGAAGGTGTCCACTTAAGCCTTAACTTTGTGGTAAGCCCCAGTTAATATTCTTCAAAACATACACTTCTCGTAAGTAGAAGTTTTTAACGCTAACTTCTTCCTTTCTTGCAGATGGGGCTGATGAAAAAGCATCCTTCGATTGTTCCTTTCATGGTATACATCTCAAACGAGGAGAAACACTTGGAACGGTTTGCAGTCAGAGCCAAGTACATGACCCTAGACCCGGAAAAAAACAAATACGTGAAATATATACGTAACATCAGAACGATACAGGACTACCTGTGTAAACGAGCTGACAAACATCTCGTTCCCAAGATAAACAATACCAATGTTGACAAGAGTGTGGCTGCGATCCATGCGACGGTCTTCAGTTGCATGCGTAGGCGAGAAGCAGGGGAGCAGCTCTATGATGCTACCACGAATACCGTGTCTGTGATCGACGACGAGTACAGGAACCAATGTACAGCCAATTCATTGAGTTCCAAAGGAATGTTTCAGCTGATCCAAAGAAAAGGTTCTTCTAGAAATCTAATGGCTCTTCTGAACACTGATGGCACTTTCGCAAGAACTTGGCCCCTTGGTAAGGTTGATGAGAGCGGGAAGCCTGTCTTTTGTAATGAAACAATGGGGGCAAATGGAATGGAGCATCCGGTTTATGGATACTTACAGAAAGCTGAACCGGTGAATCTTCAGTTTGGTTTATTTGGGATCAGTGCTTGGCCTAGTGATGGAGCCACAAGCCGTACAGGGAGTGTAGATGACTTTAGAGCTGACTTGGGTGAAAACGGCAGTAGGCATTACTCTTCTTGCTGCAGCTCGCCTAGGATGTCTGAAGGAACTTCGAAAGAGGTACTCTAATAACTATTTATTTCTTGTTTGATTCGTATGTGGAAAGTTGTTTGATGATTCTGTATCGTTTATGTTATTTACCTTCACAGCTTAAGGAGGAGCAGTCGGTGGATGGTAGCGATGAAGAAGTCGAGGATGATCCTCCTGAGCAAGATACAGATTTTAGCGATGATGATAACAAGCGAGACGATGAAGAGGTAAAAAAAATATTTTCAAATGGTTTTCTTGGATTTTATCGGCATTTGTTTCAATATCTTAAGATAGTGTGGGGGTGATTGTTACAGGTGGGATCGGTTGATGAGGAATCGACAAAGTCAGATGAGGAGTACGATGATCTTGCAATGGAAGACAAAAGTTACTGGACGGATGAAGAGGAAGAATCACGAGATACGGTCGCGGTAATGTCTGAGAAAAACCACAAGCCGGCAACAAAAAATGACAAGTACATACAGAACTTAGATCTTTTTCTTCGGACCGCGAACCAGCAGCTGGTCGAACCGCTTGAGCTATGTGCATCGCTGCTCACGTGCGAGAATGGAAACACAAGGCTCTGGTCGGGTAAAGAAAAGATGAAGAAGCGTTCTCTAAGCATCTCGGCCCTTGGAAAACACGGGTCGGGTTTGGGTGATCCGATTCTCTTGGGTGGCCCATGATCCTTTCCTTTGCTTTGGTTGCCAGTAAATGCCTTAGTTATGGTTTAAGTCTTTAATTTAAAGTTTTATGTGTTCGTGTGTGTGCATAGTCTTAATTTGTCTCAAACTTTGGGGTTGTTTAAAGAGCACTTTTTTTTCCTAATGACTTGAGACCTTAGATTCTAACTTTGATCTCGGATGTTAAGACTTGGAAAGTATATACTTCTCTTTATTCGAGAGTTGGCAAAACAAATAGAATCTTGGATTCATGTCACTTTCTAGATATAATTATTGGCATTGACACAAACTAAACAAGGTTGGTTCAGAGTTCTTTTGACGGTTTATGTAAACGACAGTACATAAAGCTGGTGAAAGACTTTTTCGTATCAGGACATTTCGATCCAAAACTGAACCAAACGAATATATGTCTTATATCAAAAAGGGAAAGACCAAGAGAGATGTCAGAATTCAGACCTATTAGTCTTTGTAATGTTAGTTACAAGATCATTTCTAAGCTTCTGTGTAAGCGATTAAAGAGTGCTTTTCCACCTTTTATTTCAGAGACTCAGTCGGTATTTATGGTAAAGAGATTGATCACAGATAACATTCTTCTCGCTCAGGAAAACTTTCATGCCTGATATTCATGCATTTTCATGCATTTATTCATATGTTAAATTCTTGTTTTAGTCTCATTTTCCTTTCATTCTTCATTCTTTTCTTGTTCTTTGTTGCATTTAGAGTCTAAGTGCATTTAGAGTTAGGATTTGCATAATTTGTTGTTCTTGGGAGTGTTTTCTTATGCTTTGTAGGTTCTTGGAGTTGCTAAGGAGGTTTGGAAGAGTTTGGAGTCCAAATGAGTGATTGCAAGTGAAATGGTGATGAAGGACCAAACTGGTGAGCTTGAAAGATGGAGCAAAATGAAGCCTTTCCGTGCATATTTAGCTTATGGAGCATCTAATAGAAGTTGTAGGCAATTGAGTTAGCTTTCCAATGGAGTTGGTTTCGAGTCATTTGGAGCCGTAGTCGAGAAGTTATGGCCGTTTTACCAGCTCGCGGTTTGTGTTGCGGGCAAGGCGAAGACCGCGAGACATAGGAGAAACAAAGCCGGTTTTGCTTGCGGTTTAGCTCGCGGTTTGCCTTGCGGTTTGGACCAATCCCAGTCGACAAAAATTACCAAAATGCCATTGCGAGACTCCCTTGTATAAATACTCTTTTATGGGTTTCTAAAACCCTAAGCTACCTAAGCATAGTTTTGTTTTAGGATTTGGATCTTGTAATCTTTGATTTTGAGTTTAATCTAAGTACTTCTTTATATCTTTTTAATCTTTCCTCTTAATCTCTCTTTAATCTTGTTATCTCATATTATCTTTATGGGTTTTGTGAGAACAATGGAGATTAGAGAGTAGAGTTTTTGGGTCTTGTGGATGAGGTTGATTTAGGTGGTTTATGTGATGATTAGTGATGCTTAGGACTTATTTATGAATGATCCTTCTCTAATTAGTTGATCTCTATGCTAGGTTGCAAGGAATTGTTGAATCTAGATGCTAGGCTTTTTCATGCCCGAAAGGTGTTCGATGAAATGCTTGAATGAACTTTTTAGAAGATTTTCATTTCTTAGCCTAAGAGATTAGTTGTCTAAGGTGATTATTGGTAATGAGAACTCGAAATTAATGCTTGCTTGATTCTTAATCACAAATGATAATTTGATCTTGATTAGGGATTAGTCAAAGGGATTAGTGCCAAGAAATTAGATTAGTCTAATGATTAGTGTTCTTAGCCTAAAGATTAGCTTTGCTCAAAGGTATTTGATGGATATTAATGCATGCTTGTCTTTTAATATGCAAATGAGAATTGAATGATTGAATGATTAGCATATGAGTTATGAACATGAGAATGTGATTAGCTTAATTATGATCATTAGCCTTGTTTAGCAATGTTTGATTGATTGAAGCATCATTGATTGTCTCTAAACCATCTAGTCTCCATAGCCTCATCCTAGGACCCTCTTTTACCTTCTTTTATCTTGTTTAGTTCTTTATTTGCTTTATTGCTTTCTTGTTTGTTTAGGATTGTTAGTTAAACCTTCTTTTATCCATTTGGCTTAGCTCAAGTAGTATTTTGCATTCCTAATGTGTTGTTCTTCTTGCCTCCCTGGATTGATACCTTAAGTACTACAATGATAGGAGTAGACTTGAGGAATTGAGCTAGATCATTACGAAAAAGTCTATCATCAATTTGGCGCCGTTGCCGGGGAGGTGTAGCAATAGCCATTAGGATTTAGATTCTACTTTAGACTAAGCTTTTATTTTGTTTTTGTTTGTGTGGTTACTAACTCTCTTTCAAGTGTTTGTTCTTTTTGCAAGGTGCAAATCACAAGGAAGAGAGCATGGCTTCGGAGATAGCTTCTATGTTGAGGGCTATGTTGGAAGCTCAAGAAAGAGAGATGGCTTGGAACCCTACAAGTCATCATGGATTTGAAAGCACATCCACTTATCAAGGTGATCTTCCAAATGAGTACTCCTCTCATGAGTACCAATATGGATATGGTGATGGATACCAATCTTGGAACATGGAGCATGAGCATGAAGCTACTCACTCTTCTCAAATCTCTTATGATGAAGAACTTCTCAGCATGGCAAGGTTGGCATTGGAAGGACAAGAGAGGTACAATGAGAGCTTAAGAATGATCAATGATGATTTTGTCCATTTGCCTCAAGATGCAAGTATTGTTGAGCCAACACATGAGGAGAATGCTCAAGTCCAAGATGAACTCTTGAAAGAAGCCTACTCTTCCCAATCATGTGATGAAGAGCTTCTTAACTTGGCAAGGTTGGCATTGGAAGGGCAAGAGAGGTACAATGAAAGCTTAAGAATGATCAACGATGATTTTGTCCATTTGCCTCAAGATGCAAGTATTGTTGAGCCAACACATGAGGAGAATGCTCCAGTCCAAGATGAGTTCTTGAAAGAAGCTGAAGAGACTATCAAGGAATTTGAAATGCTTTTTGGTTGCACTATTGGTGAAGACCTTGTGATAAGGTATGAAGATGAGGATGATGAAGAGACATTTATGGGTCATTCAACCAATAGCAACAATGAAGGAGTAAGAGAAGTTGTGAGCGATGAGGAAGAACCTTATGAAGATGGGTTGGTTGTTGAGTGCAAGGAGATAAAAGAAGAGAGCACACAAGATGAGCCCTCAATCATTGAAGAGGAACCAAAGCAACCAAATCCCAAGCAAGAGATAATTGGAGAAAATCTTATGGAGAACCAAGATGGTCCCAATGAAGAATCCTTCAAGGAGGATGAAGAAGATGGATCTCCAATGGCTCAACCCCCTCACAAGCTTCTTGGTATAGTCTCTACCACACCATTGAGCTTTCATGATCCAAGGAAGATCCCTTTTGAAGAGATAAGGATGAAAGAGTTTAGGGGGTGGTTCTATGATGAGTATGATCCCGGTGATACAAACTCATGCCACATCCCTAACCAAAAAAGAGTGAAGGGATAGTCAAGCTTAGTGACTTAAAACAAGCTCTCTTGGGAGGAATTCCCATGTCTATCCTTTTTGAGGAGCTTTTGGGTAAATGCAAAGAAGAAGGGAATGAGTTTTGGGTGCAAAGGGAATTCAATGCTAAATCAAAGGATGAGAAGCCTATGCAATGGTCTAAGTTTGGGGGAAGCCTCATGCCAAATCAAAGATGCCTCCACCTCCCATTCCTCCTCTCCATCCCACTCTCCAAGTAACACTCCAACTTTTGTCCTTTTGATTTTGCATTTTTGATTTACTCTTTGGTCTCTTTCCCTTGCTTCTTTCACACAAGGGACTGTGTGATTTAAGTTTGGGGGAGGAGACTAGTCGCTAATAATGTGTTTTGTGTTCTTATCTTTCTTTCTTGCATATTGAGTTTCATTTCATGCATATAAGGCATAGAAAACCATAAAAATTTGAAAAAAATTTGAAAAATTTTCACAAAAAAAAAAGCATATAGTTGAGTCTAGAAGTCATTTAGGATTGTTTTCATTAATGTTTGAGAGCTAAAGCTTGTGTTCCTTATAAAAGAAAAAAAAATTGTTTGAGCATGTGGTTATTGGATGCATCTTGTGAACTTGAAATTAAGGAAGAACCCTTCTTGGATCTCATGCATTATTGTTCACTTCTTGGTTGAAACATGTTGTGATTTGAATCATTCCCTATCTATTAGAACTCTTAATATTGACTTGAATTATCATGTTGTGCAATGAAAGATGAACTCATGGATACTTGATACATACTTGGACTATCTTCTCCATTTCTACCACTCTCTTGTTAGTCCAAGTAGATTTCCCCACCTTGAACCAAGCTTTCCTTCAAGCCTAAACACTCTAGTGAGAGATGAGAGGCCTTTTTCTTGAATAAACTAGGCAAAAAGTGTTGAGTTTGGAACGACAAGGATAGGTCTTCATTGTAGAGCTAGCCTTACATCATTGGGCTATGCATAGGATAGGAAAGAAGTTTGGGGGAATTGGGAAGAAAAGAAAAAAAAGGGAATGAGGAAAGGATTGAGAAAAGAAAGAGGGGATTGGAAAAAAAAAAGAAAAGTTGATAGCTCTAAGTGTTTATGAAAGATAAGTCTCAAGTTTTAAAGAGAGAAAAGAAGCCAAAGTTGGCTCAAGCATCAAAAGAAAAAAAAGAAAAGAGGCTAGTGAAAAGAAAAGAAAGAGCTAAGAGCAAAGAAAAGAAATCCTCTAAGTGTTTATAGAAGAAAGAAGTGATCAAAGTTGGGATAAGAAGGCAAAAATGCCTTAAGAAAAGGGTAGCTTAGGAAGGGAATCTTGGGTTTAGAAGAAGAGTTAAGATCATCATAGGGATTTGGGTAGAATGAGAATCTATCCTTGTATGCATAAGTTGTTTCTTACTCTTAGCATTTTGCTATAGTTCATTCCTTTCTTGAGAGATCCTTTGTTTTTGAAACCCACACTTCATTTGAGATCACTTTTATCTCAAGACCTTTAACCCTTAGCCAAATGTGTTCATTTGATTTGCACAATCATGATCCACCATTGCTTAATGAATGTTAAAGGGAATGAGGATAGGAATTCATGTGTAGGTTGGGGCTTGAACTTGATGCATGTGTTGATGGGAATGGCTAACTCTTTTGAAGTAGAGTAAACTTGATTGTAGCTCTTAATTGCTTGTATTAACTTTGTTTCCACTTATGCTTAACAATTGATTTTGAAAGCTTTGAACTCTCTCTTTCAAACTTTTCTCCCAATTTGCTTTGATGGTCTTACGCTTGCTTGTGGACAAGCAAGGTTTAAGTTTGGGGGAATTGATATTCATGCATTTTCATGCATTTATTCATATGTTAAATTCTTGTTTTAGTCTCATTTTCCTTTCATTCTTCATTCTTTTCTTGTTCTTTGTTGCATTTAGAGTCTAAGTGCATTTAGAGTTAGGATTTGCATAATTTGTTGTTCTTGGGAGTGTTTTCTTATGCTTTGTAGGTTCTTGGAGTTGCTAAGGAGGTTTGGAAGAGTTTGGAGTCCAAATGAGTGATTGCAAGTGAAATGGTGATGAAGGACCAAACTGGTGAGCTTGAAAGATGGAGCAAAATGAAGCCTTTCCGTGCATATTTAGCTTATGGAGCATCTAATAGAAGTTGTAGGCAATTGAGTTAGGTTTCCAATGGAGTTGGTTTCGAGTCATTTGGAGCCGTAGTCGAGAAGTTATGGCCGTTTTACCAGCTCGCGGTTTGTGTTGCGGGCAAGGCGAAGACCGCGAGACATAGGAGAAACAAAGCCGGTTTTGCTTGCGGTTTAGCTCGCGGTTTGCCTTGCGGTTTGGACCAATCCCAGTTGACAAAAATTACCAAAATGCCATTGCGAGACTCCCTTGTATAAATACTCTTTTATGGGTTTCTAAAACCCTAAGCTACCTAAGCATAGTTTTGTTTTAGGATTTGGATCTTGTAATCTTTGATTTTGAGTTTAATCTAAGTACTTCTTTATATCTTCTTAATCTTTCCTCTTAATCTCTCTTTAATCTTGTTATCTCATATTATCTTTATGGGTTTTGTGAGAACAATGGAGATTAGAGAGTAGAGTTTTTGGGTCTTGTGGATGAGGTTGATTTAGGTGGTTTATGTGATGATTAGTGATGCTTAGGACTTATTTATGAATGATCCTTCTCTAATTAGTTGATCTCTATGCTAGGTTGCAAGGAATTGTTGAATCTAGATGCTAGGCTTTTTCATGCCCGAAAGGTGTTCGATGAAATGCTTGAATGAACTTTTTAGAGGATTTTCATTTCTTAGCCTAAGAGATTAGTTGTCTAAGGTGATTATTGGTAATGAGAACTCGAAATTAATGCTTGCTTGATTCTTAATCACAAATGATAATTTGATCTTGATTAGGGATTAGTCAAAGGGATTAGTGCCAAGAAATTGGATTAGTCTAATGATTAGTGTTCTTAGCCTAAAGATTAGCTTTGCTCAAAGGTATTTGATGGATATTAATGCATGCTTGTCTTTTAATATGCAAATGAGAATTGAATGATTGAATGATTAGCATAGGAGTTATGAACATGAGAATGTGATTAGCTTAATTATGATCATTAGCCTTGTTTAGCAATGTTTGATTGATTGAAGCATCATTGATTGTCTCTAAACCATCTAGTCTCCATAGCCTCATCCTAGGACCCTCTTTTACCTTCTTTTATCTTGTTTAGTTCTTTATTTGCTTTATTGCTTTCTTGTTTGTTTAGGATTGTTAGTTAAACTTTCTTTTATCCATTTGGCTTAGCTCAAGTAGTATTTTGCATTCCTAATGTGTTGTTCTTCTTGCCTCCCTGGATTGATACCTTAAGTACTACAATGATAGGAGTAGACTTGAGGAATTGAGCTAGATCATTACGAAAAAGTCTATCATCAATGCCCTCCGAACAAATCAACGATGTAGAGAAGATTTTATGGCGATAAAAACTGACATGAGTAAAGCCTACGATAGAGTCGAATGGAAGATGGGATTTGATCCTCAATGGGTTTTCCTTGTGATGTCCTGTGTGACATCGGTCTCTTATCAGGTCCTGATCAACGGCGAGCCAAAAGGAAAGATTATCCCCAAGAGAGGCATTAGACAAGGAGATCCCCTTTCTCCTTTCTTGTTTATCTTATGCACGGAGGCACTAATCTCCCTCCTTATGGGAGCAGAAGAGGAACAACGGATCACAGGCCTTCGTATTGCAAGGGCTAGCCCGAGAGTCTCGCATCTCCTATTTGCAGATGATAGCCTCTTCTTTTGCAAAGCAGACACCGCTCAGTGTTTAGAGATTCTAAATATTATTGACACTTATGGTAAAGCATCAGGACAACTCCTTAATCCGGCCAAATCCTCCATTATGTTTGGAAACTAAGTGGAGATTGGAAGAAAATGAGATATTAAGATCATTCGTGGCATACCTTCAGAAGGCGGGATGGGTATGTACCTGGGACTTCCGGAACAGATCTGTGGCTCTAAGATAAAAGTCTTTTCCTTTGTACAGGATCGGCTTAATTACCATGTCTCCACTTGGTCAGCTTGCTTACTTTCAAAAGGGCGAAAAGAAGTCCAGATAAAATCGGTAGCCCAAGCTGTCCCAACCTATACCATGTCATGCTTCCTCCTCCCTTAAGGTTTAACAGATAAATTTAGGAGCTCGGTCTCAAGATATTGGTGGAGCTCGAGTCATAAGAATGATGGTATTCATTGGATTGCGTGGGATAAATTATGTTTACCTCATGATTTAGGCGGACTGGGTTTCCGTGATTGGCATGACGTTAATATTGCCCTACTAGCAAAGCAATTATGGAGATTACTCCAATTCCCATCATCACTCCTAGCCCGTGTCCTTAAGGGTCGGTATTTCAATCGATCGGACCCCCTAGAAGACCGTAGAGTCTACTCCCCATCGTATGGATGGCGTAGTCTAATGGCGGCGAAACCGCTATTGAAGATGGGTTTACGAAGAACCATAGGATCAGGGCTAAACACGTTGGTGTGGAGTGATCCTTGGATTCCTGATGTGTCGGCTCGACCCGCTCGTCCCTCGGCCCAAGTTACCATCTGTCATCCCCATATGACAGTTCGTCCCTTCTTTAGTCAAGAGACTAAAGAGTGGAATTATCCCCTACTACGCGGATTCTTTCATCCAGATGATATATCTCTTATATTAGGTCTGAGACCTAGCAAGAGGGGCACTCCGGATGGCTATGCCTGGAATCATACGACAAATGGAGTTTATACGGTTAAATCGTGATACGATTTAATCCGCAAGCATAATACGAGACCTTTAATTGAAAAATTTTGTGAGCCAAGTATTACAGTCCTGAAAAAACAAGTTTGGAAGATCAGAACAGCCCGAAAACTCCAACACTTTATGTGGCAAGCCCTTTCGGGTTGTGTTCCGACGTGTGAGAGACTTACTTATAGGCATCTGGGCACTGATAGGACTTGTCCTAGATGTGGTAGCACAGAAGAATCTATAAACCACCTTCTTTTTGAATGCCCTCCAGCCTTACAGGTTTGGGCCTTATCGGACTTCCCGTCCATTCCGGAGAATTTTCCCAGTTCTTCTATTTACCGTAATATGGCACTACAAGAAAAATCTCTATTCTTAGCACACGAAAAACGTCATGGTATGTATATGATGGCGTTTTTGAAAATGCTATGTCTGCCCCAGCTATAATAGGTAGGCCAGATACGATAGCGTTTTTGTACGTGCTATAATAATTTACATATATTATAGCATTGTTTGTTCATGCTATTATTTGGTTATCTTATCATAGCTTTAGTTTTGTTTGCCATTGAAATATATGTTATAGCTTTGTTTCAATGCCCTAATAGCTTTTTTTATTTATCATAATATTATTATAATAATTGACAATTATGATTATTTTATATTTTATAATATATTTTTCTGTTTTATATTTGTACAAAAAGAAATAGATATAATATTTTAAACTTTCATTAGTAAATCAAAATGTCTTACACAAACATTTTAAAATCAAAAACTAAGGCAAAAAAACATTACAAATCTCCTCTTAGCGTAGAAAGCATTTCCTTTGTTTGTACCAGAGAAATTGCCAAGCTTGATTCTTGTGACTTCCCCATCATTGACACAGTGATCCATAGCCCAACTTGAACGGTAAAGTTCCTCGAACTTAGCTGCAGCAACAACTTCACCACAAGACACACACCATAATCATCATAATCATCATACACCCACCATAATCATCTAGACAAAAGAGCAAAAGAGCAAAATGTCTTCACTTAGTTCACTAGTCTTTATTTGTTTCAAACTAGTTGAAACAACTGCAATTAAGAGAAGCAAAAGAATCACCAAATAATTCACTTCATCACTCTCAGTAAAGATAATCTTTCCAGCAATGTAAATGGTACCTTACCATGAGATTTTTCTTGTCGGATTCTGAATCAGTGTACACAACAAAGTCTTGTGAACATGAACTTGTATCATTTGCATGTATGTAAGCAAGATATCCAAAATGCTTTCCTAAAACCTGCAAAGGCCAAATCCAGAGGCAAAGTTTAGATAAAAAAACAGTCTGAAGAAAAGATGAAAATATTTTTAAGATAAATCAATCTCAAAACATAGAGCATTAACAATTTAATAACTCTGAGCTGATGAGAAGTGAAATTGTTGAGACTGAGAGCTGGACGCATGTGGTAGAACACAGTTTCAGTACTCTGGGTCGAGATCACCAGAGACTCAGAGGATGCATTCCCACCATTTAGGAGCTCAGACCACCACTCATTCAGCCTTTTCTTCATCCTATGAGCAAAAAGAATATCCGCCAATCGCACCAACTTCACAAAAATTGGATGTCCACAGAAACAATAACAAAGCAGCAAGCAAAAACATTGAAAGGTGCATAAGCTTGCCTCAATGTAGCTCTAAGTTCTTGAACCCTCATCGCCTCAATTTCCTTTTGATCGTCCTGAATAATTTCATCTCTCACTTCCCTGTACATCAAAAAGTAACAATTAAAGAAGAGAAAACACATAACATAACATCAACCATCTGATGACAATTCTGATCAGAAGCTGCTGCTACTACCTTTATTTCCTTTCCCTTGGTGTTGTTGATAGAGAAAGGTACAGATTTAGCCGTAGCATTTGACATAAGTCTCTTGTTGAAACTTGTTGCTCCTACTTTAACACTAACAATTGATGAGCCAAATCTTAAGCTCTTAAGAGGCACCACCAAAAACATAGAATCATTAATAGTTAGGAAATTTAAAAACAGTAGAATTTTGGAAAACGTAAGAAAATGTTGAAAAAGGTCACAGCTTTACAATTCAAACAGAACCCATAATAAATCAGAAAACAACGAGGTGACCGGTTTGATTTGTTTCAATGTAAGAAACGAACCACAAGGCAACAACACAGAAAGCCCTAAACTTTGAGGAAGAAGAAGATGAACAAAGAGGCGATAATCCAGCAAACAAGTCGAAGCAATTTTTAACAGAGTTAGATAGAAACAATATTACCAAGATCCACCTAATCACAAAACACATATCAAAAACCAACTCCACAATATCTAACCAACATGTGACCTGATTTTTCATTGTTGAGAGGAATGCTTTTCAACCATAATTGAAACCAACAGGCTCTCGAGGCAACGACGCAAGTCTTGAACTCGATGCTGGCGGATACAAGAAAGTGGATAAATAAAATCAAGAAGAAAAATTAAAACTTAGATAGAAAAAGAGATTTCCCCCAAATAAACCCTAAAGTAAGACCCAATGATTTCTCAGAATTCTATTAATCCACCAAGATTCAAAAAAATCCATTTCACAGAAGCAAGATTAGAGATCGATTAATACCTAACTCTACACAAAAAGTTAATCGAAAGTATACAAAACTTACAACTAAAGGATTGACTTCTTCTTCCTCAGCGAATGGATTCCGATCATAGCGAATCAGTAAGTAACCTAATAGGCTTCACTGTCTCTTCAGCCATCGTCTTCTTCGCCTACGCATCAACACCGTTGGCTCTGACTCAACAGAAGAGATGGAGAGAGAGGACCGAGGATCATGGGTGAGAGACGGAGGAGGAAAGCGGTGGAGATAGGTGTAGATGTGATTAGAGAGGAGAGGAGAGGAGATGAGAGGAGGGTTTGAGAGAGCAGTGAGATGAGACACGAGAGAGAGCAAGAGATAGAAACTGTTTTGTGAGGGAATTAAAAAAAAAAGTTTTTTTTTATATATGTGTTATGTTTCAATTAAGGATAAAATTTCGCCAAAACCAAAATTTGCGAAAATGTTTGGCGCTCATACTAAAATTAGGCTCCAAAAGTGAATTTTTGTTCCCGCTTAGTAAACTTTCGGTATAGCGTTATTTAAATGCTATGATATAGTAACCGAAATCGAAAAATCATCTTTTATAGCACTTGTAAAAACCGTGCTATCTTAATATGCTATCAATACCAGTTATTTTTGTAGTGTGGACTTCCTCTTTTGGAGAACACGAGAGCTGGGTCTCTCAGAGCCTCAAAGCTCCATCTACCCATGGATTCTATGGTTTATTTGGAAAGCGAGGAATGATAAGATCTTCAACGGGAAAGAAATCTCCCCTAGGACTACCCTCCAACTGGCTTCTCTTGAGGCGGAAAGTTGGAGACTAGCCCGCGATGAAGACAATGAAGAGGAGTGTGAAGTGACACTAGAGTCTCAAGAACCTATTGTCCCCCTTATTGACACGCAAACCCTTATATGCCAAGTTGATGCATCATGGATTGACAATGGCCTTATCAGTGGTTTAGGGTGGTGTTATAAGGATTGTATGGGGCGAGAGGTAAGCGGCCTCCAAGGGTGTCGTAGAAGCCTCTCGGCATTACACGCCGAGTTAGATAGCCTTCTCTGGGCAGCTTCATGTCTCCATGAGAATGGGCTCTTGAGGGTACACTTTGAGACTGACTGTTCATCATTGGTAAAGATGATTGACGATCCCGATGATTGCCCACTATTCTTGTCATAATTGGATATTTTACTCTCTTTGAAACAGAGTTTTGAGTTCTTCGATCTACGTTTTATCCCTCGGACCCAGAACTTCCGTGCTGACTGCTTAGCGAAAGAAGCCCGGACTCGAGGCGTGTTATTCTCCCATATAAGTCAGACTGTCTCGACTGAAGGAACTTTTCGGAGTCTCCCTTCCAGCGAATTAAACTTGGCTTAATCAAGATGGATCGACGTCAAAAAAAAAAAAAAAAAAACTAGACACGGTTGAAAAAAGTAGTGTGCAGCACGAAGCTGATATTTTTGTCTAGATGTGGCCGAGTGTAAGAGCGACGGATTCAATGTTGTATGGTACACCATGTGTGGAATTTTATTCACAACCTCCTTCATTCACTTTCTTTTGGCAGTCGTTTGGATATAATTTTTGCTTATTTAATTATCTATGAAACATCTAACATTTACCTACCTACCTTATATGCTATTGGATTTTAGATTTTCATTAAGGATAAAATTGTATAATAATTTATATTTAATATATTCATAATATCTTTTAATATCTTTTATTTTATTTTTTCTATTTTAATCTTTTTTTATCGTCTAGAAGACTTACAATCATAATTTATATTTGATTTAATCATAACACTAAGAATCTTTCGATCAAACGAAATCAACTACGTGCAACACCTACAATTAGGATGAGTATCTCTATAGTTCAGCTCTCCCAAGCAACACTCGGATCTACGACGAACGGCTTCACATGTACCACACTTATAATGGACAGTTCTCCCACAACACATGAGACCACAACGATTAGTTTTTAGAACTGGTGTAGAAGCCTTTAAACCCTTGACCACTCGGCCAAGGAGTTTCCATTTCTATTCTAATCAAATCTAATAAAAATCTTTTTTCTTCTTCAAAAATTTAGTATAATAATAATTAATTACGTAATTAACATTAAAATAATATTATAAATTATTATTAACTAAATTTTGACTTGTAAAAAATAAAAATCAAACATAATTAAGTTATTAAATTAATCGATACATATAATTATATAATTTAATACATAAATTATTTTTATAAATTATAAAGTAATTGAAAAGAGCATATGCAAAACAACACAAACTCATATTTCGACATTATTCAAAATGAATAGTATAAAAACAAATACATAAATTGCTAATTAATTAATTTTTAATTAAAAATAAGTTTAAAAAAATATTGATTAATTCATTTTTAAAGATTAATTAATTGTATATAATATAGTTTGGTAAAATAATTTAGATTCAAATATAAAGTTTAATATCTTAATTATAAAATTATAAATAAAACCTAATTGACTAAAAAGTAAATTCTGAATATTGTTCGAAACAAATATAAGGAACCAGAGCAAAAAATATATTAAATAAACAAATCAAATATCTAACCATAATATTAATATTTTAAAATCAAGACTTACCAAATATAATAAATTTCAAATATTATAACACAGATAAATTCATAAAATTTTATTCAAAACTATAAAAATTAAGATATTAAAAAACACAATACTTTTAGTGTTCTAAAATACTCTATACTTTAAACGTACAGTAATGCATTGTATAGCGTATAGACATATATATTACTATATATACGAAAATTATATGATGGATATATTTTGTAAACAATATATAAACATAAATTTCTAATAATATATACATATATAATTTATTTTAGGGTAAAAGTAAACAAAAAATAAATCTATGATAATTATTAAAATATATACTAGACTGAATATGTATTTATATTAGTATTAAAAACAAAATAAACTTAAATAATTAATAATCTTGAAATAATAGTTTAGACTAAATAACTAAAACTCAACAAAAACGGTAAACTGAGCTCTCTCTCTTGTTTTCTCTCCCTTCTCTCTTCCTATCGTTGTTCCTTCTTCGCCGCTGTTTCTGGCCATCGGCTTTGTCGGCGGCTGGGTTACTTTTATATGTTTAGTGTTTATACTTTCCGATCTTGCTTTTGATCGGCTCTGTTTTTGCTTTTCTGGTTTTGTGTGGTTGTTTTTGTTCCGGCTTTTGTCGGATCTCATGTGGTTTCTGTTCAGCTGGGTTGTGCTCCGATCAGTTTGGATGCTAACAGAATTCTGGACATCTTGTCCGCTTGGTTTCTCCGGCTTTGCCGGATACGACGATCTTCTCTCGCTCGGTTTTCACTCCCGCTGATGGTCTCATGTACATGTCTCATCTGAACCTCTTTAGTTTGTGGAGTAATTTCTTCGCGTTTCTATCGGCTCGTGGAGGACGAGATTTCCGGTGGGTCATGGTCAGATCTTAGATCTATCTGGCGTGGAGCTTCCAAGGCGTAGGTGGAGTTTGATGCGACAGAGCCTTCAGTTCTTTGTGGTGGCGTTCGGAGATCGGCAGATAGTTTTCCGGCGAGAGTCTGCGACTTGGGCTAAACGAATCCGATAGCGATTTCCTCTTCGTTCCGATCGTTGCATGCCGGTGTTCCTCTGTAACCACCGCGTGTCCTTTACCTGTCTGCGATAGGGCGTGGGTGGTCACGTGGCCTTGTTGTAATTTTTGTTCTTATTCTTAATGGACTATATGTACTGTTGGTCTTAACAGGCCATTTGAATTGGAATCCAACCCAATGTTGACAAAAAAAAAAACTAAAACACAAAGTTATAAAAAAAAATATATAAATAAATAAAGTATTATAAATAATATTGAAATAATAGTTTAAACTAAGTAATAATATTGAATTAATACTTTATATGGATAATATTATATAAACTATGTATAATCACCGTATATATAACTATTTTACGTTTTACTGTATAATTACATTGTATAGGATAAAACAATATGATTCTTTATCGCACCACATATATGCACCACATATATGTTGTATATACAACTGTACAAGCCGTATTTTAAAACACTATATAGCAGCGCCGTACAAACTAAATAAATTCATAAACAAAAAAAACTAATAAAACCAAAATAACATATCTATATCATAACATTTAAAATTTTAAACATACACGAAACAATAGTTTTAAAATAAATAATAAAAATTAGATTTATAATTAAAAAAAAAACATCATTCGTTCATCGCGGATAAAATGCTAGTAAAGCTTTATAGAAGTCAAGCGGCATTAATATTCAATGCCCCGTACAATTGCATATTGCATATTTTTTTTGATAATTACATATTGCATATTGCATATTGCATATTGCATAATTGAGTTATAACATATAATCGCTTAAACTTGAGATGAATTCAATAAACAAGTATCAGGTGGAAAAGTACCAAAACCAAAGCTTAAATCACAAAATTGAGTAATGTTTGGAATGAAATTAATATTACAACAAGGTTTCAGATCTCAAGATATTACAGGACTTCGACTTTGGAATCCAGAGAACTTGACTTGCAATTGTTGGACCACTTTAGTCTTAGAGGCACGTATAATTCAATTGGTATATATATATATATATAACTATGTGTGCGCCTGTAAATTTGCTGGCATTGTAACCGGCATGTTGCTATAGGCAGTTGACAATATAAGGAGGTGTTATTGAATTTAAGAATTCAATGTATTTTAATGTAATTGGAATTGAAAATATTTTAATAGATTTAGTTGAATTCTTTGATGGATTTGGAAATACAGATGATTTTTTATGAATTTGCTTGTAGTAATTCGTACAGATTTTGATGGACTTCCTGGTAATTCCAAATCACTGCTATCTAATGCCAAGAGTCATACGTCTTCCAAACTGCTCATTTTCTAATCTCTGCTGAAGACTCATTTTTCTCAAAGCTTCTCATAGTGTCTCCACCCTCATTCCAAAACATAATCATCTTGAATGATCTAGTTCTTCTATGCTGCAATGTGGAATCTAAAACGAAAATTCACCAGAAGAAGTAGCATTTTCAGGCTTATAAGTTCCTTAGCTAACATCAGTCATCAGAAACAGAGAGAGAGAGAGTCACATATTCTTAAGCACAAGTTGGTACATTTAGTTGAAGAAGAATCTTCTTCTCGCCTACTCTATGGAGACTTCTTTGGCCTAACACATATTTCCACATCTTTAACAGAGAATTGTAACTTGTTTAACAAAGAAAACACCAAATCAGCAAGTTCCAGTAAATATATTAACCTTATATCAAATCAGAAACATCAAGTAAGAGCTCATCTATGAACAACCAATTCACTCTTCTCAATATCCATCAATTAAAAACTCAAAAGAGTAATCTTTTTTCCACTCAGATGTCAAAACAGTTTGAAACTCATCCAATAAACAATGACATAACAGCATAACACGGTAAGAGATCTAAACCATCAGAAATTGAGGTCAGAGAAGAGAATTACTCGTTTGAAAGGAGGGTTCGAGAGAAGCAAAAGCGTTGAGAGTTCGATACAAACACCGCACAGTATAACTGCAATTCCACTCATAATCTCTTGCAGCTTATCACGACCGCTGCCGCAACGAGTAACTTCTCTTCCACGCCGGCGAATTTGGGCTTCTAGGGAGATCGAGTACGGAAGTGGGCTCGTTATAGCCAACAAGATTTCTTTTGCCCAAGTTATTGATCGTTCTCTGATGAAACATGACTCATGTCTCTGTGAAAGTCCTTCAAAATACATATGAAAAATCGGGGATTTGTTTTACTCTTATTTTGGATAAGAAATCCATTGTAATCCATAATAATTGAAATCTATCAAAATCTAATGAACATTGAATAACAGGTGATTTAAAAATACTTCAAATTCCATCTAACAAATCCTTAATCCAATAACACTGGATTTTAATGTATTTTTCTCAAATACTCAATTGAATAACGGTGGATTCACGCTGATTTTGAAATACATCCAATTACATTAAATTACGGTATCCAATAACACCTCCTAAGATTCTTCTATTAAGGTTTATACGCTTTCAACCTAAAATTAATTGGATTAGTCCATATCCCTTATATATTAAGTGAGATTATTTTCCAACTACCGATGTAGGCCTTTGTCCCTAATACATCCCCTTGAGATAATGGTCGTTTGACCATTAATCTCGGAATGTTTGGGCTTAGATCGACGACACCAATTTTGGATTGGGCTTGTCGATGGGTGGACCAACTATAGGGTCGGGTCGGGTTGGATTGCATGGATCTGAAATCTAATACCATATTAAGTTATATGGGTTTCCAACCTAAAACCAATTGGTGATAAATGGAGAGACCCATATAACTTATATATTACTAAAGATCACTTTCAACTACCGATGTGAGATTTATGTCCCTAATATCTTCTTCTTTTTAGTGTTTTGTTTCTTCTCTTTTTCTTCGGAAAATACTTTCCTAATCCAGTTTAATTACACGTATCATACTAAATGAGTACATACGAAATAGTTTATTGAAAATAATTTAGTTTAACAAAGATTTCCTTAAGAAAAAAAAACCCAAAACACACAGAACCGCTAAATAGAAACACGTTTTCAGTCACAGTAAGTAACACTAATTAGTAATTAATGAACACAATATAATGTTATCTCTTAATATTGTGATCAATGATCAATCTTTCAAAAAAAAAAAGTTCATCGAAAAATTTATATGATTTTGTTTTTTTCTTATACAGTTTTATTTCGTTATAAACTTAAATTATCAAACAATAGTATTATATATTGCACGTCTCATCTGTGTTTTCCCAATTGATTGGATTATTTTTAGTTAGGGAAACGCATGGTGACTTTCTTTAGAAATAAAAATACAACTGTTATTCTGCTGTTACAATATTTTCTACGCATAGTTAGGGATCTGATTACATCATCATCAAAACTATATTTTAATAAGTAAGAATCTAAATATTTTGATTCCTTCTATGACACTAGCTAGCATATTAAAAAAAAACTAACCCCTAAAATAATATACATATATCAAATGGAACCTTTCAATCAATGCAAAGACATAGTCACGTAGAGAGGAAGGATCACCGAGCTCGTCCCGGTGTATGAATATAACGTAATGAATCACGCTGTAATTTTCTTGGATTGATTATTTGCATCCCATTATTGAGGAAAACTCATATTTTACCAGTTTACTCTTCAATTTCAATGGAAAATCACTTCTAATGATCCGTCAGAAAATTCCATCATTAGAGCTATAATTATAAACATAAATGTTTTTAAGGAATGTAAATGTAACTTTTTAACCAAAAAAATGAAAATGTTCTTACCCTAATTCTTCTATCTAGTTTTTCTTTATCGTCGTTGAGAAATGACTCTTTTTATCGCTACCGGATGAACTAGTTTTCTTGACTTTAGCTTGTGTTTCCTTAGTCCGTTTTTAGAGTTCTTTTCTCTTATGCTCAGTTTTTTTTTGGGTCGGGATTCAAGAGTTTTATCGCTATTTTGTTTCTACTATTACCAAAAAAAAAAAAGATTTTAAGTATCAACCAGATTTTAATCCGCGCTTATCAAGCGTAGTTTTCTTTACAAAGTCTAACTTTAATTATTTTTATTAATAATTTAGATTTTTAATTATGCAATCTAATTTGTTTATAATTGTTTAACCATCTTTATAAAAGATGAGTTAATAATATAGATTTTTTAAAATGAATTGAATATTATTTAGGAGGATTTATATGGTAGATATAAAAAGAATAAAATCATAATTTCTCATTATAAGTTCAAACTCGTATTGTAGCACAAGATCATGGTTTTGATAATAATTTTATAGTATTTTTAAGAAAACAATTGTTGCAAAGGTTATTTGATATAAGTTTAATCTTTATTACATTTATCTAAAATATTTTTATAGAACAACGTTTGTTTATATGTGAAATTATTATTTGTTTTAATATTTTAATAATTAAATATTTAAAAAGATAGAAAATAACAATTTGTTTCTATTTTGGAATTAGTTTAAGCTTATTTTTAATTTTATATAACTAAAAATTGTTAATTCATCTTTGTAACTCGTTTTCCAGTGATAAAGGTTTGTTTTTAATATTTTATAATTCAAATTTGCTAATTTATTTTTCAGCACGTCTTGCAGTGATATAAATAATTTGAATTTTGATGAAACAACCTGTTAAAAATGTAATCATAAAACATCAACCATAATTTGACTATCATATATTTGAATAATATGAATATTAATTGATTTTAATATTTTATCAAATTAAAAATATATCTAAATATTTTAAATTCATGAAAAGTTTGTTTTATAACTTTTATAATTGGAATTGGCTAATTTATTGCCCAACCCGTTTTTTATAGTGGTTTAAGTATTTTGCAATTGATTGAACAATCAATAAAAAATTACAACCATAAAACAAATTGTAATATGACCTATCATATATTCGAACAATATAAAATATTGACTAATTTATTATTTATGAAATTAAATATATCAATATAATTTTAATGTTTCTAAATTTAAAAATAAAATAATTTTTAGCTTATAGTAGTTTATTTCTTTAACAATATTCACTTTTAAAAATGTTAAAATATGTTAAAATAATGAACTTGGTTGTTTTATGTATATATTTATTTAACTTGATTTTATAATTTATAAAATAATTGGTGTATTGAGTCATTTAATTCTATTTTTCATTTTATTTAATAATTTAATTATGTTTCTAGAATATATATATATATGTATTTTAAAATATGTTCATTTGTTTTGATTTATATATCAAAATGTAATTAGTTTAATTTCTAATAATTTTTAATAATAAATTCGAGTTACTTAATTGTTTTTAAAATAATATTGATTAAAAATTATTAGATTTTACTATAATATAAAAGGAAATATACATTTACATTTAAAATAAAGAAAGATATTATGAGTAAATTAGTGAGAAGTCAATTTGACAATATTACCCTTAATAAAAATTAAAATTCTCAAATAAAATCAATGGCATAATCCGTAATATAACACGTCAAATCAATGTTAGATTCATAAAAATCATGTTTTAATAGTATAGATTGTTATTTGGTTTTATGTTTTTACCTTTTTGTTATGGAACCAATCATTAGGTTAAGCATTTTATTCATTTGATCAGTTTGTAACCTCAGAATCTTCATTTTATAATACTAGGTTTGGCCCGCCTTACGGGCGGGAGGGTGAATAATATGAGATAAGTCGTTTTAATATAAAATTATTTAAAAAAATTAATAAGCATTTGAAAATAGTTTACTTTAAATTAAAAATAACACAATTTGTAACTTCAGAATCTTCATTTTATAATGATACTAGAGTTGGCCCGCCCTACGGGCGGGAGGGTGGATAATATAAGATAAGTTGTTTTAATATAAAATTATTTAAAGAAATTTAATAAGGATTTGAAAAATAGTTTACTTTAAGTTAAAAATAACACTATTAAATAGGGCGAACATATTAACCTTTTATTTTAAACTAAAATTTAAAATTTAATAAATATTTAAACACGTTAGTTTTACTTCAAGTTTACTTTCTGTTGTAGGTAAAACTAACATTTATTTTCTATTTTTACTTGGTAGACCACAAAGTCATATTTTTATAAATAAATTTCTCATGCAAATATAAATTTTATATTTATTCTCATAATCTTTTCTTCTTTATTTCCATTACTCTTTCATGAGAAAAAACTAATATATATTTAAAAACAGTATGGATTATTGCAATATACATTAAACAATAAAATAGAATGAAAAATTCACTTTGGCATAAAAAATATATTTTAATTTAAAAATGAGGTTGATTATTTTTCTTTTTATCTCGAGGTATTTCAAGTCCAACATTTTTACACCAATGATACCCTTATATTTAATTAAATTTAAATATGTCATCAACAATATAATTTTGAAAAATTCATAGGATAATAAATTCTGAGTGTAAACATACAGCAAATCTGATCATAAAACTTAAATTATTATAAAGTGAATACACATAGTTGGTGATCGAACTTATCTTAACAATATGGTAAGATTGTAAGAACTGAAACATATCTCGAAATTTATTACACAATACAATATTATTTAGTAGGTAAGACTCTTCTAGTCATAATTTCTGAGAATGTAAATGTACAAAAAAAATTGATCATAAAACTTAAAAGTATTAGAAATATGTAAAGTGAATACACATTGGTGGTGGTCGAACTTATCTTACCAAGATGGTAAGATTGAATCTCATCATATTTTTTTAGTTATTAGTGATGCGCTTTTTCATTCTGATTTTTTTTTGTTGAAACATTAAAATAAACACTTTCTAAAATTTAAATGTATATGTTAATACCAAAAAAGTAGAATATATTGTATAACTGAATTTTCAATTTGAATATCCGAAAAGAGACAGAAACCGAATAAGCTAATCGCCAAAAAGGATGATTCTTAGGATTTTTAAGTGACTTAGTGTATTCTAGTATGTATTGTTATTAGTCAATTATAAACATATTATTGTTAAATATCTTGAAGTTTTAAAAATTAACATAGTTATTAAAATACTATATAAATCTAGTAATAATTATGAAAATATAATATATTTATACCTTTCAAATTTCAAATTTAGATTATGCTATTACTTTTCCTAAATTATTTTACTAATTTATGATATTATACAATTTGAATATTTTATTATTTCAAGAAATTATCTTGTTGTTTTTAGATTTATGATATACATTATGCGACAAGATCATATTTATTTTATTAAAACATATCAATTTAGATTATTAAAATAGTATGCCATAAATTTGGATGATGATATAGCATCAACAAAGAGAGAGAAAAGCTTTGTTTTGGAAAATATATTGTTGGAAAAACATTGTTTTTTAAGAAAATGTTAATCTCTCTAAGATAATTTTTTTAAAAATATATATTGTTTAAAATAAATGTGGATCAAATAACATTCATTTACTAAGTCTATCTCTCTTATATAAAAAAATATTAATCTTTTATATAGAAAATATTAATATTAAAAATGTAAAGTATATTAGTAGAACTAAATACATTAACTTTATTATTCTTTGTAAAGTATGTTAAAAAGTTCAAAATATAAAATGACAAACTTTTGACCAAAAAATAAAAATAAAATGACAAACTATTGTCATGTTTTATTTTCTATTTATTATGTATTCTGTTTTTATTTAAATAAACTATTTTTATATATGTATATAACATTTGAATTGTTTCCATTAAATATATATAGACTATATAAAATTTTGAATATTTTATTATTTCAGTAAATTATTTTGTTGTTTTTAGTTTTATAATATAAAATATGAGAAATGACTTTTCATATTTCTTTTACTAAAACATATCAATTCATATTATTAAAAACCTTCTTTATATATATATATATATATATATATATATTTATATCTTTAGCAAAAAAATATAATTGATTTCTGTACCACTAATTATGGTTTATATTTCTCTCTAATAAAAGCCCTTACAAATAAAAGAACCCTAGGTATGACTATGGGGAAAGCTAGATCATTAGTTCTTAGGATTTTTGATTGTTTGGATATGAATTTTGTGATTTCTAACATTGTTTTGTTTGTCAATCCGATTTAAAACGTTTTGGAAAACGTTTTTAAACATTTTAGAACTTGTAAAACGCTTGAAATATGTTTAGGATCATGAAATTTATTTTTGGAATTTTTTTGAAATTGGTTTTGAACTTTTAAACATTTTTATCTTATAAAAACGTTTTCTAAAATTTTAAGAATTTTTAAAACATTTTAAAATATTTTTAAAACGTTTTGGAAATATTTTTAAACGTTTTAAAACTTGTAAAACGCTAAATATATTTTTGGATTTTTTTTGAAAGTTTTTTGGAATTTTTAAACGTTTTTTTTTTATAAAAACGATTTTTAAATTTTTAAGAATTTATAAAATATTTTGAAATATTTAAAAAACATTTTAGAAATTTTATAAGCGATTCAAATCGTTTTTGAAATTTACTTTCAGTTTTAAAACGTTTTCAAATTTTTTGGGAATTTTAAAAAGTTTATGAAAAGTTTTTAGAATTTTAAAAAAAAAATTTGAAATTTTTTTTTAATTTTATATATAGAATTGTGAATATAAAATTCAAAGTCGTATGATTTATATATAGAATTGTGAATCTGAATTTTCGATTGGTTTGTAGGGACATTTTTTTGAGCTTTGAGGAGCTTATATCCTCTCATGTGAATGAGGTACACGAGGAGCCGGTTCAGCAACAACCGAGAGCCTGACGGTCTCGGTCGACTCAGCTGCGACCCACACATGGTACATCTTCTCAGATAGAGCCGAGAACGTCTCAGCCTCGGCCGGAGGTTCCGAGTGGGAGTCACTCTGTGTCTCAGGCGACACATTATGTCACGCCGTCTATTGCCGTAGAGATATCGGCGTTAGTCGATCAACCGGGACGAGAGCTGCTCAAACGGCTCGACCCATTCTACGAGACCAACCCTGGAACTTCCTGGTATTAAATCTTCTAACTATTAATTCTCATTTACACACTTGTTTAGCTTATATTTATAAACCTTTGTCTTTTTTTGCCTTATTAGGTTTACTTTGACGGAATCCAAGATCTCGAAGAGCATCTTGGGAATGATGTATAGCATTCTCCGATTCGGGTACCCGACGTACAAGGAAATGCTTTTATCCGATAGGCATAACTGGTTCTGCCAATTCGCGGTAAATAACTATGTTCACTTTATTATATGTTTTTTATATTTATTTATATTTTTTTTTAATTCTAACAAATATTTAATTTTTCTTTTCTATAGCAAGAGTATACTTGGGAGCGAAAGTATACCGAATTGGTGGAACATGAGTTCCACATGAAGGTGTCAACGCATTACTCGAACGTCCTCAACATATGGAAACAGAAGTGGTGCAGGAATGAAGTTCCGAATGGTATTAGCGAAGAGGGCGAGGTTTGGAAGAGCCTGGTCCGTCATTGGAGTAAGCATGCAACCGCAGCAACCTCTTCGACTAACTCCCAGAACCGTAGAAGTCAAAGGAACGGTGTTGGGATCGCAACTCATAATGCGGGAGCACGGAGCACCGCATCGAGGAAGATAATCTTGGTAAGTAGATTTTTTTTTTTTTAATTTCAATATGTTTAGATCGCTTTTTTTAAGTCGAAAATTGTTTTTACAGAAACAAAAGAAGGGACGAGATCCAAATCTTTTTGAGCTCATCGAGGATTTGCCACAAAAACAAGGAGACATGCGAAATCCTGGATCCAATTGCTCAGAGGATTGTTGAGTCGACGAAGAGGCGTTTGGATAAGGTGGTTACCCAATCCGAAGAAATCGGTTCAACGGAAGAGATACCTCACGAACAGATCAACGAAGTCTTCCTTGAGGTAAAATTTTAATTTTAAATAAATACGAATTAAGTTTAACATTACTTAAACTCTGACTTAAATTCATAACATATTTACTTTACAGGAAACTGAGAAGAGAAGAGGAAGAGTTTTCGGTTTGGGAAACTTGGCGGACAAAATATCGACACCGCATTCCCGTTTTCGTCCGGAAAGCGAGAACTATGCCCAAGTCTTAAGGGAAAAGGAAGCGGAGATCGAAGCGTTGAAGGCTAGTCAGACGCGGATGGAGGCCCGGATGGTAGAGAAAGAAGAAGAAACGGAGAAGAAATTCGAAGAGATGAATGCTCGGTTTGAGTACTTTATGCAGCACGGCCATCTTCCAAGAGCCGCACCGGCGAACTAGAGTGGAGGGGAAGGAAAGGGAAAAGGAAAGAAGGGAAAGAAAAAGGGGACGGGAGCGGGACCCGGTGAATGTAGTTTAAAAACTTTTTTGGATTAATTTTAATTTTAATATATTTCTTTTTTGGTGTTTATATTTCTAATAATAATTAATTAATTAATTTTCGAAATATATTTTTTAATAAATTTTACATATTCGTCGGTAAACCGTCGGTAATATTCCCTCGGTAAACCATCGGTATATACCGTCGGTAAGACGTCGGCATACTGCCGGTTATATTCCGTCAGTATACCGTCGGAAATATACCCTCGGTAAACCGTCGGTATACCTTCCGTCGAAAATTGATCGATAATCCGTCGATTTGTTTTAATCCGTCGGTATTTACTGACGAAAAACCGACATATATTTTTTTCGACGAAATAGAACTGACGGAATTTATTGGTGGGAATCCGTCGGAAATGGCCATTTCCGAAGGATTACCCTCGATTTTGTCCCTTAGATTTGGCCGTTTTCTTGTAGTAGTGTGTGACATATACAGTTTCAAGTTTTTGCCTTCGATCTTAATTGTACTTATCATATATAATACTCCCTCCGTTTTTTAATAGTTGTCGTTTTAGGTTTGGATACACATATTAAGAAAACATTTAATTTTTTTATATTTTCTAAACGAAATCATCATTAATTATCTACTTAAACACAATTCAACCAAATGATAAAATTACTTTCATAATACAAATAGTCACAAAACATAAAAATGTAATAAATTTTACATTGAAAATTGAAAACGTCAACTAATTTGAAACAAAAATAAATCTCTAAAACGACAATTATTAAGAAACGGAGGGAATATCTGTAAAGGCTGTAATATAAGTACTCTCTGCAAGGAGGATTTGTTGTGTATTTACATACGAAAGATTATTGTAAATTTTTTAGTATTTTTGTTTTGCATGTATATTAATTTTTTTTTTTTTAACTATCAACGGTCATTTGGTAAATTTATCAATGTAGAGAGCTTAGAATATAAAAGTATAGCGTATACTCTTTTTATAACGGGTATATATAATCATTAAATCAAATAAAACAAATACCAGCAACGAAACTCGAAATATATAGTAATTCTTCTTTCAAACATCTAATTCTGAGAATATGGACAGATGTGATAAATATAAATTGGAATCTAAGTGAACCTTTTGGGACGTAGGACGAGGCTTAATTCTCGTTTATGCATGCTCGCGGCGAAAGTGAATATTCCATAATATTATTATAAAGACACAACTTGTATAATTGTAATCAGTCTCACATAAAACAAATTTTGGGTCATTAATTATCGTTAAGAACTATACTAATATAACGTTATATACGTTAAACGAATCCCACTTAGAGCATGTGCAATGGAGGCTCTTAGAGGGTTCTTAGGGAGAGTCCTTAGCAAAAAAAAATATATAATATTGTGTGGGTCCCACGCGGACCCCACACATTTTTAAGAACTGAGATGCTAAATCTCTTAAATAAGAACTGTCTCTTAACTGTTCATGCCACGTGTCAGCGTGTGATTGGTCAGTTATTTTTTTTTTTTAATTTTTTTTTTTTTTTAGGATCCGAAAAAAAAAAAAAAAAAAAAAATTATTAAAATATTTTTTTTTTAAGAACCCCAATGGGTATCACCATTGGGGATGCTCTTATAGCCTATTAGAGCATCTCCAACAAAGGGTTCTTGAGGGGGTTCTAAACATTAAAATAAAGAAAAAAAATAGAAAAGTATGAGAGAGGTGAGAGAGAGTTTCTTAATAAGAAACTATGGGTTCTTATTTAAGAACTCATGAGATCTTCCTAAAAACCCCATTTCACACATGTTTCAATATGATTGGTTCAACTTTTTTTTAAACTAAAATTTAATTAAACAATTAAATCATATTACACATATTAATATTTTATTAGCTAAGATACTCTAAAGAGTATCTAACCATTGTGGGTGCTCTTAGAATCTCCATAGGCTCTTACTAAGTCAACTTTCGTATCTCTATATAAACCAATCTTTCTCCTTTCGTTCCCTAAACACAAGCACAACAAGAAAAAATAAAACACAAAATGGCTGATGTTTTCGGTGATCCGGGAAGCTCAATGCATGGAGTCACCGGCCGAGAACAAAGCTATGCATTCTCGGTCGAATCTCCTGCGGTTCCTTCCGACACATCAGCAAAATTCTCTCTTCCCGTTGATACCGAACACAAAGCCAAAGTCTTCAAACTCTTCTCATTTGCAGCTCCACACATGAGAACTTTCCATCTTGCTTGGATCTCATTCTTCACTTGCTTCATTTCCACTTTTGCTGCTGCTCCTCTTGTCCCCATCATTCGAGATAACCTTAATCTCACCAGACAAGATGTCGGAAACGCCGGTGTTGCATCTGTCTCCGGAAGTATCTTCTCTAGGCTTGTTATGGGAGCCGTTTGCGATCTCCTTGGGCCACGTTATGGATGCGCTTTCCTCGTCATGCTCTCGGCCCCGACTGTCTTCTCAATGTCTTTCGTTGCTGATGCCGGCGGGTAAGCATGCTTGTCTATATTGTAAAATTGCACAAACCTTAAGTGTTACTTCTACCTGTTTGAGACGGTCTTATCTATAAATATTTTAGCAAGAAATTATTTTGTTTTTAACTCAAAAGTTAATTATTAATAAATGATTTCATATATTAGATAAGAACTCGATGTGAAAATATTCCTAACAATTTGTTTTGTGATAGGTACATAACGGTGAGATTCATGATCGGATTCTGCCTTGCGACCTTCGTGTCATGCCAGTACTGGATGAGCACGATGTTCAACGGTCAGATCATAGGTCTAGTGAACGGGACAGCGGCCGGGTGGGGGAATATGGGTGGTGGAGTCACGCAGCTGCTCATGCCTCTGGTCTATGAGATCATCAGACGGTTGGGGTCGACGTCCTTCACCGCGTGGAGGATGGCTTTCTTCGTCCCCGGGTGGATGCACATCATCATGGGGATCTTGGTGTTGACTCTAGGACAAGATCTCCCTGATGGTAATAGAAGCACACTTGAGAAGAAAGGTGCTGTTACCAAAGACAAGTTCTCAAAGGTACTATACTTAGTAATTGAATTAAATAAATACTTCTTCTTGGATCCTTTGATTCTAATCTTATAAATATCAAGATCTACTGATCGTTGTCTAAATTATGTAACTTTCCATGGTATTGTTTTAATGATTGTTCTGATGCATCTTAACTAGATTAATATTTAAATATAGACAAAGAAATTAATTAGTCGACAAATTAAAAAATTCTGATTCATGACTCTCTTAGTCATTTATTTTGTCATACGTATCTAATGGACTAAGTTTTATAAAGAAATTGCGGAACCCTTATACTAAGTCTAATCATTTATATCATCTATAATACTCTTTTATGAAATTTTCTCATTTTTGTTGTTAAATATCTTTTAACTTCTTTTTTGGGTTAAGACTCATTTTCTCGTGTACAATCTTGCCAGGTTTTATGGTACGCGATCACAAACTATAGGACATGGGTTTTCGTGCTGCTATATGGATACTCTATGGGTGTAGAGCTCACAACCGATAACGTCATCGCTGAGTACTTTTTTGACAGGTTAAGTAATTAAATGTAACTCACATATTGAAATTTAATTTGTTACCAATTAACCCTACAATATATAAATAATGTCTATGGATGAAACGACTCAATATATGTGAGCATTATTTGCAGGTTCCATCTCAAGCTTCACACGGCCGGTATAATCGCGGCAAGCTTTGGCATGGCAAATTTCTTTGCACGTCCTATTGGTGGCTGGGCCTCAGACATTTCGGCTAGATACTTCGGTATGAGAGGCCGACTTTGGACGCTATGGATCATCCAAACCCTAGGAGGTTGCTTCTGCGTATGGCTAGGCCGAGCCACGACCCTCCCAACGGCAGTTTTCTCTATGATCCTCTTCTCTCTCGGTGCTCAAGCCGCTTGCGGAGCTACATTTGCTATCATACCTTTCATTTCACGCCGCTCCTTAGGCATCATCTCTGGGTTAACTGGAGCTGGAGGAAACTTTGGCTCTGGTTTAACCCAGCTCGTGTTCTTCTCGACCTCGACGTTCACGACTGAGCAAGGGCTGACGTGGATGGGGGTGATGATTATGGCGTGTACATTACCCGTCACTTTAGTGCATTTCCCGCAATGGGGAAGCATGTTTTTGGCTTCCTCGGGAGATGAAGTGAAGTCAACGGAGGAATATTATTACTTGAAAGAGTGGACGGAAACGGAGAAGCAAAAGGGAATGCATGAAGGAAGTCTGAAATTCGCCGTCAATAGTAGGTCGGAGCGTGGACGGCGCGTGGCTTCTGCACCTGATGTTACCCCGGAACACGTTTAAGAGTTATTTTGTGTTTAAATGTGTATCAGTTGCTATTGCTTTGAATGTGTTTATTACTTGCTCGATATGTTACAAATTATATTGCTCGATTTGTTAATGTGTAAACAAAAATGTGTTAAACTAAATGTGTTATCAAGCTGTTGCACCTGATGTGCAATTTTTAAACTTTATGATTTATTTTAGTAGTAACTCTTTTTTTTTAATACGGCAAGTGATATTTTATTACAGAGTGAAAGATTTTATAACATAAGATTGTTTATGACGTCTAGCTACTTTTGCGAGTTGATCCACAAGACAGTTTTGGGATCTAGGGCAGTATACAAAAGTATATGACATAGATTGCGACAAAGATAGAACATCTGTAATATGAATGAGAAGTTCTTTAGGGAGATGGCAGCCTTGTGGTTGAGGATCATAAAGAGCTCTGGTAAGATTGTTGGTGAGGAGCTTGCAGTCGCTATGAAAGGAAATGTTGTTATATCACAACCGCTTAATGGTTGTTAGCGCCGTAATGAGTGCAACTGCTTCAGCTTCCATAACTGAGTGAGTAAGATGGGCTACTGATGAACCTTCTCAAAATCCTTTATCCATTAGCATTGTACAAGATCCATGCGATTCCAATATCCCGAGAAGGAAAAACCCAAGAAGCATCAGTATAGCAGTGATATTGAGATTCACAGCTTCGACTTTCTGGTATGGTCAAAGGAAGAGGTTCACGAGAAAGGGGATATGTGTTGCTGCTCTAGTCTAATTTCATAGCCGAATCCCATTGAGTTTTATAGGTTAAAGCATTGTTGATGATGTTAACAATGCTATCACATTTGTTTTCAAACACAAGTTTGTTTTTAGCCTTCCATAAATGCCAGTCCAAAAAAGGAATGAGAGAGAAGTCCTTGGTCTTGAGATTACACATGCAAAAGATATAGTTGAGATTATCATAGAAACCATGTGTTTGAAAAAAGTCACCTGAAATTATGGAAGTAGGTGCAAAGGTCCATATCTCTCTAGCTACTTGGCATTGGAAGAGGAGATAGTTAACATCTTCATCTTGTTCACCACAGACAGGACATGTAGGAACCACTATTAATCTACGTTGTAGCTGGAGAAGCATAAGAAGACTATTATGTATAACTTGCCACCAAAACATTTTTAGTCTAGGAGGACCATCAAGCTTCCAGACGTTTCTACATAGCGAAATTAGTTGCTCATTTTGTTCCATGGTCTGATTTTCAAGATTCAGAGCAGTACGCAGTTGGTGATATCCGGTTTTGACATAATAAATATCATTTGTTGCATATGCCCAATAAGTAAAATCTTGTGATCCAATGACATAAGGTCTAACCTTGAGGGTTTCTTGTACATCTTCAAGATGGATCCATTGATGAAGTTTGGTTCTATCCCAATCAAGTGTTCCTGAAACAAACAAATCAGAAATTGGCATTTAGGGACATAGCCAGAATGTTTCGGTCTGGGGCTCTAGGAGGTATGGTTGGAAGCCAAGAGTTGCATCCGTATTACTGCCATTACCAATTTTCTTAGCTATCCCATGTTTCAGAAGCTATAATACTCTTCCACGCATAAATAGAATTTCTTCCTGGGGAAGCTTGTAAAAAGGTTTTATGAGGGTGATACTAAGATTTTTAAGTCTTTGAAGAGTATCAATTCCTAAAGTGTGTATCGTGTAACATAAGGTATCAATCCAATTCATGATGAGAATAACCACAAGGAATATACTAAACCAAACAAGTCAAGCAACAATATTCAAGTTGTGAATCTAAAATCCTAATTACAATTAAACCAAAGAGACAAGTGATGTTCACCCCTTCAATGTGGCTCTCTTGGGCAAAGTTTTTTGGAGGATTCTAAGCAACCTGGACTGCCTCCTAGCCCGTGTTCTTGTTGGAAAGTACTGCCATAATAAGGATTTGCTTGTAGTCGATGTTGTCACTACAGCCTCACACGGTTGGAGAAGCGTTTTAGCTGGCCGAGATCTACTAAGAACAAACATTGGAAAAGTAATTGGTAATGGTAACAATACGAAGGTGTGGAGCGATAGCTAGATTTCGACTTCTACTCAATCCCGTCTCCATGGACCGCTGCGTGAACAAGAGTACGATCTCAGGGTCTCGGATTTTCTTACCAGAGGTAACAACGATTGGAATACAGTACGCATTAACGCTACTGTCCCACAAGTCTACATTGAGATCCTTCTTCTTCGAGCAAGCGCCAGAGGGGTCGAAGACTCCTTTGTCTGGTACTTGGAATCTTCAGGCGAATATTCAACTAGGACCGGCTATCATGCAGCGATCGACTCAATCCGAGGATCAAAACCTAACGATCAGACACATGCCATTAACTGGAACAAGCTTGTCTGGTCTGTCCCTTTATCCCCAAAGCTTAAGCTCTTTCTCTGGAAAATTTTGCAGGGGGCGATTCCAACAGGGGATAATCTGCGGAGTAGAGGAGTAATGGCTGAAACGTGTTGTAAGAGGTGCAGCGAAGAAGAATCAACCTCACATTTGTTCATGTGTTGCTCATTTTCTCGTGATGTCTGGGCGTTAGCACCTCTATCTCCTCCTCTCAGTCTGGACGCTACTAGACCCTTCTCGGATGCACTTCAGGCGGGTTTATCCATGCTCAACCTCCCACCAAAAGGAGTCTCAACAACACTTTTCCCATGGATTTGTTGGTTCTTATGGAAAGCCAGAAACTCTATGTTGTTTGAAAATAGATTTATAGCTCCAGAAGCAGTGTTACTGTCGGACATCACTCTGGGAAAGGAGTGGACAGAAGCTCAGACCCTACACCTGATGAAACACTCTGCAGTAGCATCTCGTCCATGTGAACAACCGGCTTCAGAGGAGATCACTATTTGTTACACAGATGCAGCTTGGAGAGAACATGAGCAGGTTGCAGGTTTGGTGTGGAAACTCCAAAATGTGCCCGACCTCATATCAGGAACTTGTAGTGGATCACAAATCCAATGCCATGTTGCATCACCATTGATGGCTGAAGCGTTAGCCATAAGGACAGCCCTCACTCAAGCCCTTGAGCTTGGCACATCCAAAATCTGTCTTCTCACAGATTCTCAGAAGCTTGTAAAAGCTATCAATTCGAGCTCAAAACCAGCGGAGCTTTATGGAGTTCTCTCTGATATCGAATTGCTTCAATCCTCTTTCTCCTTTTGTTCGGTACATTTCATTTCCAGATCCTTAAACGGATCCGCAGACTCTGCAGCTAAAGCATGTTTGGCTAGCTTTCTTGTAATGGCATAGGCCTTTCTTTTGATTTAATCTAAGTTGTGTTTCAAAAAAAAAAAAAAACAAACAGAGAATGATTAAACAATTAAAATCAATGATAAAAGCAAGATCAATGGGTATAGGTCAATGAGTAGAGCAATATAGAACTATCAAGGATGCTTAAACAATCATTATAGATGCTAATCCTAAGCAGAGAACACTAATAAATCAATTAATACAATCTTTTGGTACTAATTCCTTTTCATAATCCCTAATCATTTGTGAATAAAGATTAAGCAAGCATTAATCTCAAGTTATCTTAAGATAATAAACACTTTATTATCATGAACTAAAACATGTAAATTCCCATAAAGATCATATCTAACATTTCATCAAACACATGGTGTACAATAAAAACCAAATGATCTAGACTAATTTGATCAAGGTTAACCTAGCCTTAAGCACATCTAAATAGGTAGGATCAGTCATAATCTAGCCCTAAGAATTCATGAATCACCTTAAATCACCCTAATCTACCTAACTCATAAGCCTTAAGAAGACTATTCACTAATCATGTAAAACCCAACAAAATCCATGAGAATCATGTCAAAATCAATGATTAGTGAAAGATTGATATGCTCGAGTTTTATCCCTAGAGATACACTGCCAGTGCACTGACGTGACTAGTAGTATATAGGGGTCGAATCCACAGAGGCTCAAAAATCTTACGATAGAGTATAGAGGTTCGAATTAAGCTAAGCACTAGTAGAAAATAAGCAGTAAATAATGCAGGAAAGTAAATCAAACGGTTTGTAATCAATCAAGTGAAGCGTCATGTCAAGGGAGTTCTCAGGAAATCAGGAGTACATGCAAATCAATCAATTGTGGGGTCTAATTAGGAACGGTTCTAGAACTAGAATCACAAATGTACAATAGAACAAATTTCGTTGGGAATCTTAATTATGTCTAGCAACCTAGCAAACCAACTTTCGTTGCGAGTTCTAGAGATCCTAAACATGCATTAATCTCGGGTTTGTTCGTTCACAATTTTCCTAAACCAAATTTCTTTGCGAATAGATCAATTTCTCATATAGGTTCTTTCTAGCTAATTAATCAACTTTCGTTTCACCAATCAACCTAACATCAATAATTTAAGTGACCATTTCAGGTTAAGCATTGAGATCAACCTTAGATGAAAAACTGGAAGTTATGAATTCCAATTAATCAATTAACATAATATTCCATGAAATCCGCAAACCTAACAAGTAAACTACTCAGACATGATCAATGAAACATAAATCATATTTGATATAGAAAGCATAAAGAGATCAATAGAAGAATAAAAGGGGTTCAGAATCTTCTCTCTGTCAAGTATATGATCAGCCCCCAAAGCTACAAATCTCCCTCTCTAAAAGTCTTTGAATGTAGAATAAAACTTAGCCTAAAACAATGGCTTAAACCCCCTAATATATAAGCTAAAACATGTTTTGGGTCTTTTGTAAGTCTAGGAAAATTCTGGGCAAAAGCTGTAATTTTCCGAGAATGCAGATTTTTATGCGCAGAACTCTGGACCAGGGGCTGCGTCGACCGACGCACATACTGTGTCGATCGATGCACTATGCAGACACAACTAGTCAACTCTGTGACATCTTTAAGTAGTCCATAAGTGCTCCAAATGCTTCCAAATGTCCAATTAAGCTCCAAATGTGCCTAAATCTGTAAAACACCTAAAAGGACTCCAAAACACATAGAAATACTCGATAACGAAGACATATATCATGGTCAAAAATTCTAAAAACTATGATATATCAAATATTAAAAGAGATGAAAGAAGAAATCAAGGAAAACAACTCTTAGATTGATAAAAGACTCAAATTTTCTTACAAACATTCAAGAGAGGGTTTTTGGAAACAAAGAAAGCTTAAGACAAAAAATCAGGTTTTTGCCTTTAAAACAGTGACGAATTGGGTCAACCCGGGACAAACCGGGTGTTGACCCGGTTCATTTGGGTCTGATTTGCTTTGCAAGAGAAAGTATCGGGTGAGTTTCACCGATAGCACAACCGATAGAATGAGTGGAGTCTATCGGTCGGTTTAAACCGATGGAGGCAACCGATAGATCTCCTGGAGAAAATGCGCTTCTGGGGACTTGAAAAGTATCGGGTGAAACATCCAGATGGGTGTGGCCGATAGATCTTATGGAAAAGTCTTTGATTCAATTCATGGACGGTATTGGTTGGACTTGGCCGATAGAACAAGCCAATGGATTCTCTGGATGATTTCATGGTTTTGATCCCAGCTTGACATCGGGTGAACTTCGCCGATAGGAGACCGATAGATTGAGTGATGTTGCATCGGTTGCTTCAAGCCGATGGTTTCCAATCAATACATCCTCTTAGAAATTCGTGATCCGGTCCAAATTTCTATCAGACATTTTAGGCCGATACCCCGTGCCGATAGAAGACGTTGACTACTCCTCTTCATCCTTCATCCAAATTGCGAGTTGCTCATGTCTACGAAAGATCAACTGGCAGACGCACTAACAAAGCCACTCCCTCGTCTTCGGTTCGTGGAGTTACGTCACAAGATTGGAGTTGTTTCACGACCTCCATCTTAAAGGGGCGTATTAGTGTACATAGTTAAGGTTATAATTGTAAATGCTTAAGCTCTAGAGTCTCTTACGTGTACTATATATTCTCTCTGTAATTCCCTTCCTAATGTATTAATAGAACATTCCTCTATACACATACACATAATATATTAGCTGGGTTTTCTTATCATTTCCTCACTCAGAAAAAAAAAAATCTCCAAATTAGATGAACAAATTTTTTTTAATAGATGAACAGTTCCGCCTAAATGCTTAATATGTATCTGAAATTATAAATGCTTGACATTACCTTTGAACCATATAACATTCATCCTTGGCACCGTAATGGCGGGATGTCTTATATCGTTCAAAGTGGCCGAAGTTGAAAAGGAAACCAAGTTTGCAGCGCTTGTTTTCCATACATATAACTGTCATCAGCACTCGATTCCGAAGGGATTTCATAGAGAGTAGAGAGCAACATGTTCCTCACTTGCACTAGTGAGGCAATTCAAGCTATGTCGCCTCTACTCTTCAACGGTACATCGGTAACAGAGGTTAAGATTGAGATCAAAAGATGGTCTTCGTACGGGAACTACAGTTCAGCCAACCCAGTTTGTATAACCGTTTTGATGTTTTAGGAGAGTGTGTCTCTTTTTTTTTTTTGACAACAAAGACTCCATTCATTAAGCATGCGGTACACGGCTTTCCATGAGAGAAAGCCAATTTGGAACCGACGGACTTACATGGGAAAATAAAACACCCCGAGACCTTGCTTTTTTAGCAAGGTAATCAGCTCGGGTATTATCTCGTCTACTAATCAACTTAATACAAAAGTCAGGAAAAGAAATCCTAAGAGATCTAAAATCTTCCAATTCCGAAGAGAAGGAAGGCCAATCCGTAGGGTCTTTGATCATAGCGATAAGTTCTGAGCAGTCCGAGAGGAAGGTGATACAGGTTAGCTGGAGATTTCTAAGACATCTCATAGCCCAAAGAAGTGAGTCGAATTCGGAGTGGAGTGGAGATAAACATCTTCTAGATCCTTTGAGGCCCAAATGCACCACCTCATTTCCTTGCATTACAATCCATCCAAGTCCACTTATCGAGTCTGATGCTACCCAAGAGCCATCCAAGAAGCATGTAAGAGCTACAGAAGGAACAAAGAGGCTAGGCTCTCGAGATTGAGGATTATCCAAGGAGTGCTCATTTTCTCCTATATCATTTGCATTCCTCCAAGCTAATTCTTCAAGGCTTGCTTTTTCTAAAGTCGACCTTGGATCTTCATTAAAATTGTCAAAGACTTTCCTATTACGAGCCTTCCAAATGAACCACATGATCCATGGGAACATTCTTAGGCTTTCCTCATCATTCATTAATTCCTTGGCTCTCCAAAAAAGGAAATCCAAGTTATTAAAGATTGATGAAGACGGGAAGGAGTGAGGTGCCGAGGGAATGTTCGACAGGGCCCACACTTGTCGGGCCGGAGGACATTCAAAAATAGCATGGTTAATAGTTTCTTTCTCCGCACCACATCTAGGGCATCCAGAATCTCTCCCTATATGACGATATGACAGATTTGCATATGTGGGTAAAAACCCAGACAGACATTGCCACACGAAATGTTTTATTTTCCGTGTGGTTTTCAGCTTCCAGACTTGCGCCGTAAGTACCTTAGTACTTGGACCCTGAACAGGGGGATCGCAAGTCGGGCGAGAGAGAGCTCTCGCGGCCCAATATCCGGATTTGACAGTATACTTTCCAGATTTGGTATGGATCCAACTATAATTATCACTCGAGACAATCTTGCTCGGACGTAAGCCCATGATAAGGGTGATATCTTCTGGTGGAAAAAGCTCTCGGAGGCGGTCAATCTTCCATTGCTTTGTTCCAAAATCAATGAGGGAATTTACATAAAGTTGGGGATCGATCTCGGTATTAATGCTCCGGGGAGCACGTGCCGGAAAGTCAGGTATCCAAGGTTCACTCCAAACTCTTGTGCCAAAACCGGATCCAATCGTCTTCCTTAGGCCTGATAGGAGGAGAGGTTTTGCTGCCATCAGACTTCTCCACCCATAAGAAGGTCTATTCGAGACTTGAATCTCTAAGGGGGACGAGTATTTGAAATAGCGCCCTTTTAAGATACGACTCAAAAGAGAGTCTGGAAATCTTAAGATTCTCCATAACTGTTTTGCAAGGAGTGCAATATTAGTTTCTTCCAATGCTCGAAATCCCAAACCTCCCTCTGATGGATGGGTACAAAGATTATCCCATGCAGTCCAGTGGATGCCCCTACTATCCGCCTTAGAGCTCCACCAATAATTAGAGATAGCACTTCTCAGTTTCGAGCATACAGATTTTGGGAGAAGATAACACGACATTAAATGTGTCGGAATCGCTTGGGCTTGAGATTTTATCAAGACTTCCTTCCCTCCTTTAGATAAAAGTTTAGATGACCAAGAGTTAGCTCGGTTCTGAACTCTATCTCTCACAAAGGCAAAAACTTGAGCCTTCGATCCATTAATCTGCTCTGGTAAGCCAAGATAAGATCCCATTCCTCCTTCTTGTGAGATGCCAACAATCCTTTTAATTTCACCTTTTGTCTCAGAAGGTACATCATTTCCAAACATGATAGATGATTTGGAAAAGTTAATACGCTGCCCTGATACTTTCCCATAAGAGCGGATAATGTCTATAAATTCCTTACTCTCATGTAGATCCGCTCTACAGAAGAATAGACTGTCATCTGCAAATAAGAGATGGGATGTTGGCGGACTAGCTCTGGCTATTTGTAAGCCATGGATCCTACCATTAGCTTCAGCCTTCCGAATAAGGGAGATAAGACCTTCCGTACATAAGACAAATAGGAACGGATAGATCGGGTCTCCTTGTCGGATTCCTCGGGTAGGTTTAATATGTCCAGTGGGTACCCCATTAAGGAGGATCCGATATGATACAGAAGTGACACAGTGCATGATCCATCCTATCCATTTAGTATCAAATCCCAAACTTCGCATAACAGAGGATAGGAAGGCCCATTCAACTCTGTCATATGCTTTGCTCATATCCGTTTTAATAGCCATAAACTTCTTACGACACGATGGGTTAGATCGAAGGGCATGAAAGTTTTCTTGAGCAATAAGAATATTATCGGTAATCAATCTTCCTGCTACAAAAGCAGATTGGGTCTCGGAAATCAGTTCCGGAAGAATACGCTTCAATCTGAGGCTCAAAACCTTAGAGATAACCTTATAACTCACATTGCAAAGGCTAATCGGTCGGAAACCTGACATCTCTCGAGGTTTGTCCCCTTTTGGGATCAAGCATATATTGGTCTCATTTAGCTTTTCGTCAAAAGCTCCAGTTGCAAAGAAGGACTTAACCGTAAATACTAGCTCGGGTCCAACCGTATCCCAGAACTTTTGATAGAATAAAGCTGTCATCCCATCTGGCCCCGGCGTTTTACCGGGGTTAAGGGAGAATAGAGCCTGGCGGACCTCTTCCGTCGAAGGATTTCGGGTTAGAACAGAATTCATTTCCGGAGTGACAATCTCAGGAATATCCTGGAGAGGAGTGTCTGGATCAGCTGAGAGTGAGGAGGTGAAGAGATCTTGAAAATAATCCACTGCGATTTTCTCGATGTCTTCCTCATTATCAACCCATATATTAGAAGAATCAAGAAGTCCGAGAATCTTATTCCTTGCCCTTCTTTGCTTAGTGATGGCCTGGAAGAATTTTGTATAATTGTCCCCGAACCGGAGCCAAGTGGTCCTACTCTTCTGTTCCCAGAAAGCTTCCTCTTCTTTATATGCTGATAGTAATTGACTTTTGAGAGTAAGAATTTCTTCCGTGGAGATAGACTCATCACTTTGAGCTTGGTCGATCTGGTCTTGAAGCTCCTTAATGATAATCTCAGAATTAGTCTGGATGCTCTTCTTCCAAATCGAAATGGATTTTCTACAGTTCTGGATACGATTTGACAATGGATTCAAACCAGGGATCTCCGAATGGCCCCAACCATCTATTATGGCCTCCTTAAGCCCTGGTTTACCAATCCATCTTTTGTCAAATAAGAATCCCCGTTTCTTCTTCTCTGGTTTATTGAGGATAGATGCTAGGAGAGGTCTATGATCCGAACCCCCCATCTTTAGATACTCCACATTAGTGTGGGAAAAAATATTGTGCCAGTCTTCGTTGCCTAAGGCCCTATCTAATCGACACTTTACTAGGCCTTTCCTTCTCCGACCAATCCATGATAGGGGGTCCCCTTGATACGGGAATTCAAGAAAACCACAACAATCTATCATGGCTCGAAAGGGGAGAAAAGAAGCTTCTGATCTCTTCTTGCCACCACTTTTCTCATGGTTCCCTATAATTTCATTAAAGTCTCCTATAATGAACCATGGACCAGTACGGGTTATACCTATGCGAATAAGTCTTTCCCATACATATGCTCGGTGCTTTACCACCGGATCACCATAAATAAAGGTCATAAAGACACGGTTCCCATCAATAATGGTCTCGATATCAATCAAACGATCATCTAGACATAAGATCTTAACTGGGAAGTCTTTAGAATAAAATAAAGCTAGACCTCCACTATATCCTCTCGGATTTACAGTGTGTAGGTTATCAAAACCTAAAGAAACTTGCAAGTCTTGCAGAAAAGGATGATCATTTTTAGTCTCCGATAAAAACATAAAACCTGGCGAATACATTTTACACATTTCTTCCAGTCGACGGGATGTAAGCTCCGCTCCCGCCCCTTGACAGTTCCACGCTATAATCCTCATATGTGGAGAGATTCTAGATTCTTCATCATTTTTCTTTCCATCTTTTTTTTTTTTTTTTTTTTTTTTTTTTTTTAAATATAAGCTACCTCAAAGACTTTCTGTGAATTTCTTTGATTTGGTAAGAATATACGAATTACCAAAACACCCTAAAATAGGGGAAATAACATAGAAACACCACGGACCGAAGAATTAAGGCAGCATGAACTTTGTGAAGACGAAACCAGATCCACCAGAAAGATGACGTCGTCGAGCACCCAAAAATTAATTAAATCGGAGTCGACTATAGTGAGCAGAAGAACGCGATCCCAAAGTTGGATCTACGCCAGCGATATGGGCACCTAAACAAAGAGAAAAAACTAGATCCACAGCAGAAGACTTTAGATCTCCAAGCCCATAATCACAGATGAGGATCCTTTTAAGATTTTTCTTAGCAAACGCTAGATTTATGTGGGTTCACCTCAAGCCACAGAAATGGAAGAGATTCGTGAATCCCAGGTGAAAGAGAAATAGATTCGGGGACAAATCTGATTTTTGGAGACAACAAAACCCAGACCAGGGAACAGCTGCACAACGTTCGCAATGGAAATGAAGAGACTCTCGACCCAAGCCGCGACGGGTACACTTCTTTGCCTCACGGAGAACCGAAGAAAAGGGCTTGTTGTATGATGATGAACTTCTACAATATGTCGTAGGATTTGCTCGTTTTCAGGTTAAAGAGACACGAGATCTTGGCACTAGAGGCCAGAAAGGTTTCACCGGTGAAGAAACTGCAGCTGGAGCAGCTCGCCGAGACGACTAGAGCAGACAACTCCGAGACCAGATCTGAATGGTATGTTCTCCATAGAAAATGCTTACTTGTATATAGAGAATTTGTATTATTAAGGCCAGGGTATGGGAAAGCCAAGTCCACCTTTTTGTTCCTTAATAGTATGTTTTCAAAACATTATTTTCTAATATCCAGATAATCCTGCACCATGTACGGCCTCACATGCCGTCCTGCGACTCGAGATAGGAGAGTGTGTCTCTATCTTATTCATTTGCTCTTTTCTTTATCAATCAATCCTTGTAATCGCAAATCATTAAGTTGAAAATCAATTAAGGATTTTTTTTTTTTGAAGCTCGTTGTAAGCTTTTCTTTGCGCTTTCACAAAACACGATTTATTAGATGACACCAAGGTAAACAAAAAAAGAATAAATGAATTAATAGAATTCGAAGCAACCAATTAGTCATTGCATCATGAGAACAAACTCGTCGAAGCTGAGAACTCCATCACCATTCTGATCATATCTCCTAATCATAACCTTACAGGCATCAACCGTACGCGACTCGCCGAGTCGACTAAGCATCCTCCGTAGACTCGCTGCCGTAATAAACTCTTCCCCCTCCGTAACATACATCCCGAACGCCTCTTTCAGCTCCTTCCGCCTCTCCTCATCACTACCATCTTCTCCTTCCATCAGCTTCAAAAAGTCCCCAAAATCCATAAACCCGTCTCCGACAACATCTGAATTCTTCACGACTTCCTCCGCCTCGCGCGAGGACAACGCACCACCCAAGAGACTAACACAGCAGTGAAGCTCTGCCCCGGAGATTTTCCCGTCCGAGTTCGAATCTATATAGTCAAACACGGTTCTTAGCTCTTCGACGTTTAACGAGCTGCTGCTTGTACTGCTTGTGGTGAAGTTTCTCGCTTCGTCTTGCTCCGCGGGCGATTCTGTTTTTCTCGAGGATATTTTCTTGTAAAGTCTTGCCAAGGGTGATTTCTTGATCGTGGAAAGAGTCATTTCTTGATTATAAATTAAATCTTGAAGATCTGAAATAGATTCTTTATGAGAATTCTTCCAAAGATGGTAGGTTATTTATAAATATGTGAATGCGTGTAAGCGGAGAGATTCTTGATTGTTCGTCGGTTAAAACACGGGTTTGAAAAAATAGGAGAATTATTTAAAGACAGAGGCGGTTGCGCGGTGGTGGCCGGGAAGTTTCCCCACAATGATGAGTGCTACGGAGGTCAAGTTGAAAACAACCAAGGGTATTTACGTATATTAATGATTGAGCTTTTATCACGTATTGTGATGTCATTGGGCAACAATCTTTTTGTATTTGTTCAATTATTATCTCCCACATTTCTCAAAACCCTTAACCAGCGAAATATTTTAGCCTTAGAAATCCTTTATATATGAATCAAAAGTTTTTGACCAAAAAAAAAAAAATGAATCGTAAGAGAAAAGGGAGCACATTTAGACACTACAGAATTTAGACACTTTTTATTTATTTTTTCATGAAAATCAAAAGAAAAATTTACCAAAAACAAATTAAGAGAAAAGGAAAAAATATGCCCACAAACTTCTTTCATTTTCGTATCTTAAAAACGATTGTAATGACATATCCAACAAATAACCATTGGGCTAAGGCCCACATACTAATGTTATCTTCTTACGGAAGTTCACCTTGGGCCAGCAGCAGAGATGAAGTCTATCCGAGAAGTGAAGCCCTCTAGTACATGAAATAAGAGGTGGCTTATTATTAGGTCAAAGGAAGCCCATATATATAAAAGCACACACTCAGACTAATTCCAAAAGTTCACAGTCCAAAGAACCAAAAGGAGTATAGATCATTGGCTTTATGCAATGTATACTACAAGATTTTCTTAAAAATCATCACAAGAGGGCTCCAACACACTTTGGAAACTATCATCTCAGACAACCAAACTGCCTTTGACCCAAAGAAACTGATCAGTGAAAATGTTCTGCTAACTAACGAGGTTTTACACTACCTGAAGAGCTCAAAGGCAATTAAAAAATGCACCATGGTTGTAAAAACGGATATGATAAAAGCATATGACAGACTTGAGCGGGGATTCATTAAAGTTGTATTGAGAAAATGGCCTTTCACGAGAAACTGATCAACTGGGTCATGCAGTGCATAACGACGGTTATATACTCCTTTCTAATCAATGGAGAAGCTAAAGGAAGAGTGGTAAGCAGAGGCATCAGACAGGAGGACATCCTCTCACCATTTCTCTTCATCTTATGCAGTGAAGTACTCGGCGGATTATGCAGAAAAGCTGAGAAAGATGGACAGCTTGTGAGAATTAAGGTAGCAAATCACAGTCCAATGATTAATCATCTACTATTTGCTAATGATACTATGATATTTACAAAGACCGAAGAGAAAAGTTGTGAGATGCTCATTAAGATCCTAAATGACTATGAAAGAATCTATGGACATAAAATCAGTAAATAGAAGTCATCAGTTACCTTCTATGCAAAAACAAGTGAAGAGATCAAGCAAAGAGTAAAAGACCAACTTGGCATATCTAAAGAGGGAGGTAAAGGAAAGTACATTGGACTTCTTGATCTGTTTGGTAGAAAGAAGAAGGACCTTTTCGCCTCAATAGTGGACAGAATCAAGCAGAAGGAAGCAAGATGGTTGTCGTCCAGACTCTCCAGTGCTGGTAATATGGTAATGCTAAAATCTGTTATGTGTGCAATACTGACATATTCAATGACCAGCTTCAAACTTCCGGTGAGCCTTTGCAAGCGAATTCAATCTGCTTTAACCCACTTTTAAAGGGATTCAGATACAGAGAAGAGGAAGATGAGCTGGATAGCTTGGACAGACTTAGCAAGATCAAAGAAATTGGGAGGAGTTGGCTTCAGATAGATACAAAGTTTCAATGAATCACTCTAAGCAAAAACAAGCTGGAGAATCTTAAAAAATCCAGGAAGCTTACTGGCTACAACTTTGCTTGGGAAATATTGTGTCAGCAAATTTTTAATGGAAGCTAATATACCGAGCAACGCGTCTTACGGCTGGAGGAGCATGATAGCAGGCAGAGACCTGATACGAGTCAAATTGGGCAGAGTTATAGGCAACAGTGAAGACACTAACATCTGGACGGATCAGTGGGTGTTAAGAGACAAACAAAACCAAATGATGGGACCACCAACAGCAGAAACAGTTGAATGGAAAGTGGCTGATCTATTCACTGCAAGCTCGGGAAACTGGAACGAAGAAAAGTTGAAGGAACTATTTCCCTACATATGAGAGGACATACTGAGCATAAGACTAAGAGAAACAGGAGCACAAAACGAGTACTACACCACAAAATCCGGGTATCACATTGCAGTGGAAAACATGGGGACAATGAGCCAAAGTGACAAAGGTTTCAACTGGATAGAGAAAATTTGGAATGTTAAAGTGTTTCCAAAGGTGAAGTTGTTCGTATAGGAAACATCTAAAGGTAATTTGCCTGTTGGGATGAATCTAGTAAGAAGACAAGTAATGGAAATAGGGAAGTGTCCAAGATGCGATGAAAGGGAAACAAGAAATCATTGTTTGTTTAGATGTAGCTTTGCTAAAGAAGTCTGGAGTCTAGCGCCTGTACACAGACTAATACAAGTAGATTATGAAGAAGAAGACTTCAAAGTTATCCTCCACAGAGCAAGGAACCAAAGCACTCTCCCGCCAACAGGACTCAATGGCCCCCTTTTCCCATGGGTATGTTGGGAGATTTGGAATGCAAGAAACAAAAAAATCTTTGAGAACAGATCGATGGGACCACTGTAGATAATGACAACAACACTGGCAAAAGAAAAGATTGGAATACATCCCATGAGAAAGACACATACATGGAAAACATTGTGACGAGAGCACCCACCGAGCTGAGAACAATCGATGAAGGAGACACCAGCGTTAACATGGATGCAGCATGGACAAAGAACAATCACAAGGCATGGTTAGGCTGGTGTTTCTCAGAAGGCTCCAACATCAACTACATGCAAAGGAGCGAGATACAGAGCTTCGTGAGCTCTCCTTTAATGGCGAAAGCAGCAGCAGCTTTGGAAGCCATTAAAGATGCACACAATCCGAAGATCCTCAAACTAACCTTCAGATCATACTATGCAACTCTAATCGAGGCAATCAAAGACAGGAAACCTCACCCGGAAGGCTTTGGAATCATAAGTGACATTATCAACATGTCAAAATCGTTTATTAGGTGCACTTTTACCTTTGTACAAAGAATTGAGAACATGAAAGTTGACGAGCTAGCAAAATTGGCGCTAAGGCAATCCGAAAACTCAACTCATGTAATAGTCTAGTTCTTATTTGAATGAAGTATTTTAGTTTGACCAAAAAAAATATAAAGCACAACATCAAAGCTTTAGAGGTACGAGAGAAAACAGAGAGCGTGCAATATATAGAGTGCGTCAATAGCAAAAGTGTATTAGGTGAGCTGAAAAGAGAGCATTAGAAGAGAGCTATAGATACATATTGTGTCTAGAGCTATATTTCTATATAAGAGCTTTCTTAGGGTGCAAGTTTTGGTTCTAAGATAAGTTAGTAGCAGAAGAAGCTTATCTTTTTCGTTGTAACCAAATCGATATAGTGCATCTTAAGTGATACTGATTCCCACCTCTGTAACGTAGCCAATTGGTGAACACAGGGTAACCAAATTCTTTATGTCGTTTATTATTTCCTGCATACAAAAACAAACACATCTCAAAGATCAGTTAACCTATAATTGCAAAACAATAGTTTAAGTCTCAACAAGTGGTATCAGAGCTTCCAGGAGGAAGGAGCAACGGTTATATTGATATCTACACAGACGCTTTTACTATGTGTGATCCTCAACTCGCACAAAAGCCATGGAACCTACTAGGAGAAAATTTGAGATGGGTAAATTTGATGGAAAAAGAGATTTTGGTATGTGGAAATACAAGTTGTTAGGACGGTTAGAGATTCAGGGACTTGCGTCAGTCTTAGAAGAGGGAGTTACTCTATATGATGAATCTACAAAACCAGAAGAAGGGGAGAAGCCTAAAACTGATCCTCTAAAGTTGCTAAAGACACTAGAATAAAGCATCTATTTGGAACTTGTCTTAGTGACATGATACTTATGAAGATGATGCATGAGCCTACAACTTTACTGATGTGGAAGGCTCTAGAAAGGGATTATCAAACCAGGTCACTTCCTAACAGGATCTATCTTAAGCAATAGTTTGCTAGCTACAAGATGGATGAAGGCATGAGCATAGTAGAAAACTTAGATGGTTTTCTTAAGCTTAATTGCAGATCTGGCCAGTCTAAACATCAATGTAAGTGATGAAGATCAGGCCATACAGCTTCTCACTAGCTTGCCACCACCCCCATGAGCCTCTAGTACATAATTTGAAGTATGGTACAGGAAAAGAGACTCTAACGGTTCATGAGGTAGTCACTTTTCCATATTCTAACGAGATTGAGCTGAAGCAGAAGAGACTCTTGAACAAATCGAAGTCTAAATCAAAATGGATATATGTTGAATCAAGAGGAAAATCTAAGGACAGATCTCAGAAGAGTAATGGCAAAGGGAGATCAAAGTCAAGAGACAACATATCTAAGTCTAAACCTAGATTCAACAAGAAAAATCAAAGTGAGTATTTTATTTGTGAAAGAATGACCATTGGAAGAAGGACTGTCCAAAGAAAGGGAACAACAAGACCAATGAGTCTGCAAATCTTACTAGTCTATTAAAAAGTACAATATGAAACTAACATTTATCTTACGTGTTATTTACATAATATACTATTGATATCTAAATATTCATTAAAGCCAATGTTGTTATTTCAATTTATAACTAAATAACTCATAATATTTTCTAATATCTTTTTCATTTTTCTATCATAATCAAATCTTATAAAAGTCTTTTTCAAAACTTAAGAAAAAATAATTGAATTATTAATTATTATTTAAATATTATTATAAATTAATATTAACGAAATTTTGACTTATAAAAAAATAAATATCTCAGTTATTAAATCAATTGATAAATAACTATATAATTTAATACATAAATTATTATCATAAAATATATAATTAAATTATAGTAATCATACACAAAACAATATAAATTCTTGTTTCAACATTTTTTAAAAGTGAATATTATAAAAATAAGTACTTAAATTAACATTAAATGATTTTAAATTAATAAAATGAATATTTCTAAAGTTATAATTTTAAAAATTAGATTTATAACTAAGTGATTAGGCTTTTTCTTTTTGATTTTTAAAAAATATTTTTATTCGACATAAATTTTTTTATGGATTACTATTATTATTTTGTTAGTATTTAGATATATAAAATCAAATATTGCATTAAAAATAGTACAATATATAATATATTTAAGACTTTCAAATTTTGACATCCACAAATATATTTTTAGACTAAATATTAAACCATATGATATATAAATAAATAATTTAATACATCAATTATTTTTTATAAATTATAAAAACAAATATTGATAAATATACACATATATTAACATAAATGAATATATTTAGACTAATTAAAAATAAACTTTAAAAAAATCAAATGTAAGATTAATAAATTTCTAATTTAGAAATTATAGATTTTCAATTTCTACAATAAATCAAATTAAATATTAAAATTAAATCGTATTATTTTTAGCTTGATAAAATTAAAATACTAAAAATAATTTAATATATATTATTTAATCATATATTGGGATAAATTGGTGTTTTATAATTATAGATTTTTTATTATGTTTCATCCAAATATATGAAACATGTAGACAATTGCACAACGGGTTAAAAAGATAAATTAATATATTTTGATTATAAATTACTAAAAGTAACTAATAGAATATAATTTGAATAAATGGATTATCAGAATTATAAATTTCATAAATACGTTTTTCATATAAAGTGAAAAATATTAAAATAAAAACCCTCTAAAATTATCATCGCCAGAACATATTACAAATTTAAGACAATATAATATATTATAAAAATAAAACCATTTTATATCTAAATTTTAAAATTTACAAATATACATTATTTGGAATATTTCAAAAGATTTGAAATAATAGAAACAATGAATTCCAAAGTAAGAAAATCATAGATAACGAATTGATAATATAATAAAATTGATAAAATTATAAATTTTATTTAGAAAATATAAAATTTTAAATAAAAATATTTGTGATTACTTTTCATTTATTTTCAAGTGAAATATAACATTTGATAGAATTTCACATAATAACCTAAATAGAAAGATTAATTCTACAAGAAATAAACAAAATTATATAGTATAGTCTGGTAAAATAACTTTGATTCAAATGTTAAGTTTAAAACTTAATTATAAAATCATAAATAAAACTCCATTGACTGAAATCTAAACTCATAATATTACAAAAATACTCAAAACAACAATAAAAAATGAAATCCAAAGCAAAACTAAAATCATATATCTAAATAATAGTATTTAAAAAAATAAAATAAAAACTAAACCAAATATAATAAAATTCTAAAACTATAAATTGATAAATTATAATTGTAATCGAAACAAAAAAAAAACAAAAAAGCAAATAATCCAAAAGTAAAAAAAAAAATTAAAACTCAAATCAAATATTTACATGATAACATTTAAGAAAAAAAATAAATATACTTAACAATAGAATTTTTAAAATATATAATATAAACTTTAGATTTATAATTAAAAATAGTCGTGTATATGCTTAAATTAAAATAAAGCATATAACATATATGATGGCGTGATATGGACTTTTCAGAAAGCTCATCAAGCCCTTTGGATTCTTTCTCACAACTTGTTTAATGTTTTAACTTATAACCAGCCCATTTAATATAGTTTGGGTTCAGCTATATACATATTAATTTGTTGAGGATTGGATGTTATTATTTGCGGATACAGGTTTAGATCCGGGTATTACCCGTATATATATCATATAAACCTATATATATTTATATATATTTATGTATATATTATATATATAACTTGATTTTAATCTGTTTCTAACATGTTTCGAGTTTGTTCTTAAGATGTTCCGAACATCTTCTTAACATGTTTCGAACCTGTTTGTTACATGTTTTGAACCTTTTTGTAATATGTTCTGAACTTGTTCTAAATATGTTCTGAACCTTTTTCGAATATGTTCGAACTTGTATCCGAATCTAATCCGATTAATATCTGAATAAGAACGGATATTGATAGGTAAGCTATTTTAAGACCCAACCAGACTCAAACCCGACAATACTCCCGAACCCAATTCAAAACTATACGATCCTTAAATAGGTCTTTCATTTCTTCTACCCTATGAATCCAGATCCGGTTGGGACCCGACCTGAATCCGATCCGATGATCTGAATGTCCAAGGCTTTAATGAATCAGTTGCCATATCGGTCGATTTAGACCACTATAATAAATAGGTTACAGTTTTACTTTTGGTGCGGTAGTTCCTTGATAATCAGGTGGTTTTATACCTAAATTCAAACTATGAGAGTTTATGGTTGTCTGCCATGTAAATTTTACAGTAGTGACCAGTTATGTGATATGTTCAGCCAAATGGTTGGATGGCTTTGAGACTTTGACCATATAGTTATATCTATTAGATTATTATTATTTAATTACTTTTGCCTTTTGATAACGAATTATGAATTTAGTTTACTACCGTTTTCCCCCAAAAAACATCGCAGAAACGAAAAATGATGATCTTGTTTATATTGTTAATCTCAGCGGGTAAGCTAGCCATATGTTATCATAACACCGTTTCTATTGCTATCAAACAATATGTTTCTTTTTCCGGTGATTCTTGAATCGGTACAAAGATTATCTTCGAGTCTAATATATCGATTATGCATGGACAAAAAATCCAGAATTGAAATACTGAACCGAACTCGAACCGAAAAAAGGAATCAAATCCGAATTCGAATTGACAAAATATCTGAATGAATCACAAACTTATATATCCGAAGAATCAGAACCGAATCCGACCCGAACCGAAAACCGAATGGATACTCGAAATATCTGAACTACAATTTATACTCAAAATATTAATTATATTTAGACTTAATATAACAAAATTATCCAAAATTATAATTACAAACTCAAATATATTGGTTAGTTTTAGACTAAAATAACTAAAATACCCAAAATATACGAAATATAAGGAAAATTTTCTTGCATTTGTCTAATTTTAACAAATTTTGTTCAAATTAACTATTTTTATTTTTATTTTTATGACTTTTCGTGTATCTGGAACCAAACCGAATTTGAATGGAACTGAACCAACTCGAACTGAAATTATAAAATATTCTAAAGAGTTATTTGTCTAGATTCGAAGACCCAAAAATCTGAAAGACCTAAACCGAATCACTATGGGCCATAGTGAGTTTGACCCTTTTCACTGTTCATGGACCTAATTATTAGCGGGCCGAATTGATGGAGGTGATCAATCCACCAACAATATATAAGAGACCAAGATAACTACATGACGTGTAATATATTCAATTGTTTGAATGATGAGGATTATAGTCAGAAAGAGAGGAGGCCGTACATCGTCTTCCGCATCATAAGGACAGAACCCGATGCTATGATCTGTACGGTTTTAAAAATAGTATTACGAGATAAGTCAATTGAATTATCATTAGTGTATATTACGTAAGTCAATAATTACACCTAGCAGAAAAATAAAATTATATGAGCACGTTAAGCATCAACCACTGAGCCGCTTCTCTCTCTTCTTTAGAGAGAGAAATTTCTCTCGTTTTCTCCGCTTCTTTTCTTCTTCCCACTCTTCGATTTTTCAGAAGGAGATTTGGAGATTCGAAATCGGCAGCGTTGGTTGTTGGTTTGAATTTCCGGTGAGCCGTAGATTCGTGTTTATATTTCTCCTCTTTGCTTCCAATCGATCCAGGTTTCGTTCTTTTCTCTTCATCTTTGATCGATTGGTTTTGTTTTGCTTTCGGGTTTGCTCTAATAAATCCGATTTCATGTCTCGGGCTGGCTGAATCTTCTCCGATCTCGGAGCTTACCGGCTAATCCGGTCTCTCGGCTTTCGCCGATGATCTCGCCCCCTTTCTATTTCTTCGCCGTTTCTCCCTGCGTTGATTCCCGATTCGCTTCTGATTCTCTGATTTTCCGAGATTAATATCGTCTTTGTTCACCGCTTTGAGGAAAGCATATGGTGTTTACCGATGGGATTCTTAATCCCATCAGCAAAGGCGCCTCTTGGGGTTAGAAGTTTCCGGCGGCGTTTGTGTGGCTGTGTTTTTGGTTGCAGGGTTCTCACGGTGGTCTCGGGTGGTGCTGATCAGCAAATGGTTCCCGCTCCTGCAAAGAGTTGGTCCGGTGTGGTTCTGCGGCGTCTTCCTCCCCGTCCGCCGGCTGCTTACCGGCGTTGCTCCTTTCTCCGACGCGTGTCGACGGGTGTCTTCGTGCATGCCTCTTCAACACACGGCAAAGCCATGTGGAAGGCTTATCTTTCGGGTGGGCCTAGCTGGGCTTAGTTGCTTTGTTTTCGTCGGATCTCTTTGTTGGGCTTCGGCCCATTTGTAATTTCATAAGGCCTTGGCCCGTTAATGAAATCGTTGAAAAAAAAAAAAAAAAAAAAAAGCATCAACCACTTTTATGGTGAGCAAGCTACACGTTCATTGTTACGTGAAACTTGCCGTCATTCGAGCGGCTATTTTATGTGAAATATTCGAGGAAATTTACAAAAAGGAGCTCCACAGTTTATTCACGCTGAACAAAAGTAAAGATCTTTTTAACACATAACTTTTGACTCTAATCTATTCACACCGTTTACTTTTGAATTGAGCTACTTGAAGTCTATACTAGTGTTTGTTCACTCCAAAATCCCGTATCTACGCAATCCAAATCAATTGAAAAGTCAATCTGAAAACGTACGTATCTGAATCTTTCAGTTTGTCTGATTCGTTGTATTTTTTCTATATTTGTCCAATTATAACTTGAACCAGACGAACCATAGAATGGAAAAACAATACGGGACTAAAAAAACAGTAATAAAAAGATATTATTTTATATGTAGATCTTAATTGACGACAAAAAAAATGTAGATCTTAATTAAAATGATGCTCTAACTGGGTATGGACATAAAAACCGGAACCGAAAAATCGAATCGGAACCGTTCTATAATTACCAGTTCGGTTCCGTTTAGCATAATTATCCATTGGATACTGAAATTGGGAAACAACGAGTATCAATCTGATTCCAGTTCTTACTCCATAACCGATATGAAAAACCGAATAGCCAAAACTTTGTAAAACCTAGTAATAACATATGGGATTGGTTAATGATTTATTGTATTACCAGTTAATGTTTCGAATATTTTACTGTTATTTTAGATAGTTTTAATATTAGATTATTGCTATTTAGGATATTAAATATTATGAACAATTGAGAATCAATAATTATTGGGTATTTTATAGTTCCTCAACATTTCAACTGGAACCGATCTAGAACCGAACTGAAAAGATTAAATACCAATTGAAACTTAAACCTCCATATTCAAAATATCTGAAATCGATCGGTTTTTACTTGAAATCGAACCAAATAATCTATAGCCCAAATCTAGCTTTAACTTAAGAAACTCTTAAAAAGTTATTCAACGTAAAACTTATTGTTTAAACAATGTAGTTCCCCGTAAAAGCCGATTGATCTAATGGTTTATTTAAAAATTTAGTAATGCTTCTATATGCAGATTAATGGAGATAAATACCCAAGATTTTCAGCATGACATAAATATAATCGTTAGATGCGAATCATTGTAAAAGAATAAAATTGTCTGTTTGTAAAATCGTCGATGTAATAACTTTTCTAATGTGTAATATAATATAATAAATTATTGTTAAAAACGTAGTTCCAATAAAGCAAAAATATAAGTAATATGATAGATTCTTTATGACCAGTTATATAACAATGAAATAAACCATCTTAATTTGCTGAGGGAATAGGCCGTAGGCTGTATGATGCTTTAAAATCTACCAAGTTGCAACTAAGATAAGCCTTATGAACATTAAATGAATATAAGAAGTCAATGAGCCATTACTCATATTATGAAATATTGTTTGAGAATAATTTTTTTGTTTGACATTCCCACAAGATTTGAATTTCATAACCTATAAACATTGGACTTTTATAGTTACCTGCCTTCCCTACATCTGAAAACAATAAAACTTAAAAGCATTACCAAAATAATTATTATTCCCTATCTTTCATAAATAGTGTCGTTATAGCATTTTTCACACATATTAAAAAAAAAATATAGATTTCTATTATACCCTTAATTAATACATTATATAAATTTCTCTTTCTAATTAATAAGCTATAAAAGTAGAGGTAAAATTAGGATTTAATTTAAAAATTTACGTTGAAAACATAAAATGATACTATTTATGAAGCAAAAATTAAACTCTACAACGACAGTCTTTGTGAAACGGAAGTCTTTGTGAAACGGAAAAAGTATTTAACCTTTGTTTGATAATTGTTAATTCTAAGACCTTTAAGTCTATAAGACTATAACCACTTAAAATCTTAATCTGTAAAAAAAAGAAATGTAGCGAGCACAAAACTCTTGTCAATGTGTTATTTTTGAGAGTGATTGTAGGACATTTAAGCATTTGACAGATGTTATAACACTTATATAGACATATATTTTAAAGAACTATATTTAGAACTTATATATATATATATATATATATATATATATATACTGAGATTTTACAAGATTAAGGAAGATTTAAGAAAGTCAACTTATCATTTCGTTTCAGCAATTGTTGGATATGGGTTTAGCATCCATCTATAAGCCCATTGGAAATCTTATTAAATCAACAAATATCATTTCGGCCTAAGAAGATAAGCCCGTTAAGGATCAACAGCCCAAGGAAAAATCAGCATCCAAGCGCTATAAATAGGACCCTTCACTCTTCATTTTAAGGGGATTAGAACTTGAAGAGGTCGAGCTACTTTTATAAAGCTCCGACCTCAAAGCATAGCTTAGTGAGCACGTAATTCGACGGACTCACACCTTATATTTGTATTTCACCTCGTTGTTCGGACATATCAGATCGTAGCCCGTAATATTGATTAGGTCGAATTTTCATAACAACAATTGGCGCCGTCTGTGGGGACTCGATAAAACTTCTTTACGATATAAGACGAAGCCGAGATGACAGAACCTTTCGTAAATCAATACGAGCAAGCTCCGAGCCCCTTCCTCGGAATCTACTCACCTGAAACACAAACTCACTAAATAAGTTAGACAAGACACCATCGTCGGCCCTCCCCAACGGTTCTCGTGGCATCGACGCCGTGGCAGCCTACACTTCCCACAATCACGAACAAGAAAGTGAGGCCTTCAACGCTAGAGGGGAAGCCCCCTCTCCTTTCGCCGAGACCCGGGAAGAACCAATCGATGAACTGATCAGGAGCAGCAACAGCCGTCCCGACCAATCCCGCGAAGAAGAACAAAGCACTCCATTCACAGTAAGGATAACCAGCACGCCAATCGGACACCTCGAAGGAATCAAGTTACCAGCCTACGAAGGAACCTCGAATCCACGCCGATACTTGAAGGCTTTCAACTCCGCGCTAGTGCGAACGCGACTCCCTCCGGAAGAACGCGACGCCGGCTATTGCCGACTCTTCATCGAAAGGCTAGGTGGCGCAGCGCTCAACTGGTTCATATCTCTGAAAACATGTTCCATTGATAGTTACCAGCAATTAACGACTGCCTTTCTCGAGCATCACTCCGCAGTCCACCAAATGAAACTCCTGACGACGATATCTGGACCATAAACCAAGGTCCGGAGGAATCTCTTAAATCATATATCAGCAGGTTTGGAGCCATCGCCTCCAAAACCCCGACGACAGGTAAAGAAGGGCTCTCAGCGCTGCGACACGGGCTCTGGCATGAATCGCCTCTCCGATACGAGCTAACGACGAACAAGGCACATACCCTCGAAGACGCCCTCCACCGAGCATCAGCTCTCGCCGCTCTAGAAGAAAAGAAGAATTGGTTGATGGAAAATTTCTCCTCGACTGAAAACGTAAAGAAACCCGAAAAAAAACCTCTCAGCGAAAAAAGGAAGAGGCCAAGGATCCACCACAGCCGGGCACAGACCAAACCCGCACGGACCGACGACCAGAGCAGGCTCTTCTGCACCTTCCACCAGCGACCCAGACATAACACCGCTGAATGTTGACATCTACGAAGCCTCCTACTCAGCAAATATCAGAGCGAAGCGGCGGCCCCAGCCAATCAAAGCACGCCAGCGACCTCTCACGAAGGACAAGGGATAAAGGAACAACCCATATGTAACGAAGGACAATCAGAGCGACTTGATCAATGGTGGGAAAAGCAGGAAGCAACATCCAAAGTACGGCCGAAACGAGCCCGCCGCGAGGGCCATGACGAAATCGGCACAACAGGTGAACAAGCCCCAAACAGTTCGGAACAATCAGCACAAGGACGCAACCGAAACGTAGACATACGAGGGCAAGCATACATGATTTTCGCGGCAAAATCGGGAAACGACAAGGAAATTATTCCCACCACGGAAAACCAAGCAAATTTCGGGACACAGCATAGTGACTCGCTCATTGTCGAGTTCGGCCCCAACGGGCAGAGGATCATCAAAATCACGTTGGAACCAAACAGCTCTGTCAACCTCATTTTTCGAAGGACTCCGCAAACATCGAGACCACGAAGGTTTTCAACCAACCACAGCAGCAATGCAACCAAGACGTTCAAGCCGCCCGAACACACCGAACGACAAGCCACAGCAAATGAAGCAAGGGAGAATCTAACAACGGACAAAGAAAATGCATCAGTCAGCTCAAAAAACTCATGCATCCTCTGAAAGCGGCATCGCCAAACCACAACCGACCGAGGTAAAAATAGGTTTCTTTTATTTCCATGCGAATGTAAAGACCAGAAAAGAATTACGCCTGGATTGATTTCTCTTCGGAGAATACATAGGCAACCTGTGTAGGGTGCGGTCACCACTATATTTTTTCAAATAAAAAGCTTCACGCATTATCATACAATCTAACCCACAAATAAATAACAATCGACATTCTGGCCAAATGATCGATCAAATAAACACGTGTCTCATGCACATCGACATGTTGCATCGCATTTTTGTAAGCCGGGCCCAGATCCCGCACGGGTCTCTAGGAAAAGTTTCGTAAGCCGAACCTCCTTCGCACAACTATGTCCAGGGATCCCACAGGATAAGCCGAGCACGTACTCGCACCTAGGTAGCTCGACGGATGACGAAATAAGCCGAAGCCTAATCTCGCATTCATCAACATTCGTGTGTAAAGGGGCGAGCATTGTTTCCGTTCGAGAAAATTAAAGACAGGATAAGCCAAGCACATACTCGCACCTAAATTTGATCTCGCCCAAAGCCGAGAAACGACTCGCAAAAAAAAAGATAATAATAATATGTGCAAAAGAAAAAAGGACAACAACGCATTTCCTTTTACTTCAAATGCTATTCTCATCCAAATTACAAAGGAATAAACTAAAGCGAACGCTCAAAAAAAAAAGGGACAACAACGCATTTCCTTTTACTTCAAATGCTATTCTCATCCAAATTACAAAGGAATAAACTAAAGCGAACGCTAAAAAAAAGAGACTCAATATCTCAAAAGACGACCTTGCCCAAACAAGGGTTCACGTCTCCCACAAACGAAGAAATCCATGAGCAATAATTACGGCGAACAAACGGAAAATCATGCAACAAGAACCGCATCAAACGTTTGTCCCCTGCAAAGCCACTCCCAGAAAGGTAGAGGATCCAAGCGAAAGCAACCGACCGAAGCAGTCCAAGCTGGGGTAAACACCGGCCTCACAATAGCGACCGGCTCCCAAGAACAAATCCCGCGGATCTCCTGGACAGTCTGGCAGCGACAAAACCTCCCTCACCAAGAAGGAAGGAGAGCCAGCCCGACCTCGGCTCGTTACTAAAATCAGCAACACATCAAAATCATCCTCGAACCTACAAGTATAATAACAAGGAAGGCCCTCGGATCGTTCTTAAGCATCAAAACCGCTTGGCAGCAACATCGATTGATAGATTCACGACCAAGGCCACCCAAACACGGTGATTTGCAAGCAGGAACATAGATCAAATCGACAAAACAGAAGAAAAGAAGGAACATTTATAAATAAAAAGAAGCAATTTCCAGAGCAGCACAGCGGTTACCAACGCAACCGTCAATGCAAATACAAGTCCCGAAGCGCAATAAATAGGCACAAGAAAAAAGCATTTTCAAACGGATAACGACCACCCAAAAACTAACCTTTTACAAAAAAAGAGAAAAGAAAAAGGAAGGAGAACGAAAGTTGGGCTGCACCGGGCAGTCAATCCAAAGAGCCCGGCCTTTCAGAGATAATCATAACCTCAACAGACAAAGCACTCACCCCGCCAATGTCCGTCACGCCGTCGACAATGGCATTATCAGCAGAGAATGGCAAAGTGAGAAAGTCACAAGTGTCTAGTGCAATAGGCTTCAACGCACTAACATGTTGGTGAAGCAAGGGCTCATCCAGCTCAAGCTGGGCAATCAACGCAGAAGGAACATGGATCCCCTTTTCAGCCAACAGTCGGTATGCACCAAGAACAAAGACCACTTGATTAAAGAGAAGAAACTTCTCAACATAAAGCTCTTCCCGCTCCCTCTCCGACCTCAATTTCGCAAGACAGTCAGAAAGCATCTCGCGGCGAGCCTTCTGCTCAACCAGAAGACGCTCATCAAACGAGGCTCGCAGCTCGTCACGACGAGCAGCCAGACGGATAGATTCCAACCTCAAACGGTCGACCTCGTGGCGTTCATCACTATTAGCAGCCACGAAGTCTGCAACCCTCTTTTCGAGCTCCGCTACATCCCGCTTCGCAAGCGCTAAGGCAGCCACAGACGCCTCAGCCTCTTTAAACCATCTGCGAGCAGCTTCCGACTCACGAGCTGAATCAAGCAACCCGTCGACTTGTTCCCTGAGATCAACACCTGTCAACCCAGAATTTTCCATGTCATGCTCATAACAATCCCGGAGCCGATTGAAAGCAGCAGCTGACTACAACAAAGAAACACAAAAAGGGGAAGAACAAGGAACGGTCAGCCATAGAGTGCAGCCAAATAAAACAACAAAAGGAATCAACAAACTTACATTCATAAGACGATGACTGAAATCTTCATGAATATCGGGCCTAAGCATCTCATCAATAGGAATCAATTGACGAGGAGGCTTCACCGCGATAATTTGGAGAATTTTGGCGCAGGGCCGTTTGTCCTCCAGCAAGGGAGTTGCCCCCGTATGATGGTACGACCAAGAAAAGTTCATCGGGTCAGGCCCCCGACCACTCAACCCTCCCCCCACAAGACCGACCTCCTCCACCCCAGAACGCAGAACGTCGGCAGCTTCAAGACTGACATGCCCTTCCTCAGGATGAGAGGGCCCCGTTCCCTGAGAATCAAAATCAGGAACGGTAACTCGAACAGGATTGACCTCCCGGTCCCGACCTAGGCCGAGATCAACCCCTTCACTTTGGTTCCTCTCATCCACAGGAGACTGCACGACAGTTCGCCCCGTGGGACCAGAACTTGTCTCTAGATCAACGACAGGCGGACCCCCTGGAAACGAGATAACTCCCCAGAAGAACAACTCACCATAGGGCAGTCTTGGTCCGCACTAAAAACCTTACGACGTTTCCTAGGAAGATGGGGAGGGGATAGCGACACGCTGGCCGGATGACCAGAAGACACCGGCCCCAAAAATTCTGACAAGACAATCACAAGATTAGAAAAAGGACGCTACATCACAAACTGGGGGGGCGAAGAAGGATCCATACCTGAATCGATTTTTTGAAAACAAGTTCGAACCTTAAGATCAAAGCGAATTTTCCTTCCTTCGTCTTTCCTAGAAGGCCAGGGGACTGGAAGACGAGCCTTCATCTTCTTCAAACTCTCAGAGAAACCTGCAGTCCAAAAACCGGAAGGGGAACTGTCTGCAAGACAAACAAACAAATGTAAAGACGAGCCACACAAACAACAGCAGAATACCCGAATGGAAAAGAAAAGAAGACGAGAAAGATAACTACCAGGATTGGTGTTCCAAGCCGAATAGAAGACCCTATTCACATCAAACGTCAGCGAATTGTTAATTCGCACAAAGAAATAACCATCCTGCCAACGGTCCGTTTTGTCTGGAGGGTCGGACACAATCTTCAGACTATGCCTAGGCAAAACCTTTGTATAAAAGGTACCGGTGGTTCCCCGATTAACCGCTATCGACGTCAACTTACAGAAGAAATCAGTGGACATATCAAAACCACCATTATCCGCCATGATTAGAGCACCCACCATGTTACGAATAGCCCTCGGAAAAAGCTGAGAGACAGTTATCTTCCTCGCTTCGCAATATTCAACCAAGAGCCTTGGAAGAGGAAATAACAAATGGCACTCTGAGAACAAACTTTTGTTCAGACAAACCCATCCAGGATGAGCATCCCAAGGTCTCTCTATCGAGGATGGCAAACGATAAACGAGGCCGGGAATACAGATACGGTCTCGCAAAAGGGTATCCAGGGAATCTTGCTCACAGATGGACGAAGGAAATGGCCGAGCAACTACTTTCTTTCGAGAATTTCCCTCATCGGATGTAACCGCTTCTTTCTTCGTTCTTTTTTTCTTTTTCGCCTTCGGAACTGCAGATTGAGAATGGCTGGCAGAAGCAGAAGCGCTAGCACCAGAAGTCCATCTCTAGGCACAATCAAATCATTGTTGTCACACTCGTGACCCGGTGCATCTTCATCAGCACCTGAATCACGCTCACTCCTTTCGCCTCGCTCAGCATCGAAGGGTGAATCCAAGTTTTCCTCTTCCGAAAGCGAAGGAATGGAAAAATCGGAAAAAGGCTGACACGGAATAGGTTTCTTCATCACCGGATGGCCCCAAAATGGACGAAGAATCCAGCCACCGCGAGAAATAAAAAACTCCTCGTCGTCACGAGAAAGCCTGAAACGCGCAGAACTCACACCCGGTGAACTAGAAGAATCCGAATCACTGATGCTAGAAGACAAATAAAAAGCCGCTCCCGCTCGCATACCGACTTAAGAGATTTGACGAAGAGCAGAATAATCGAGAAAGAAAGCGTGAGATTGTGGAAAAGAAGACACGGAAGCCGAGGAGACTCAAAAGTAATGAAGAAGTTTCATGACGATTCGAGAGCCACGTGGCCTCGGAGATACGCCATCCCTTTAAGAATGCGACCCAAAGCAAAAGCGATTCCAACAAGATTTCCGCCTGACTTAGAATACTTAAAGAAATTCGTCGAGCTCATCTTCGCGACCTGACGAACTGGGGGGGGGGGGACTAATTGTTGGATATGGGTTTATCACCCATCCATAAGCCCATTGGAAATCTTATTAAATCAACAAACATTATCTCGGCCCAAGAAGACAAGCCCGTTAAGGAGTCAACAGCCCAAGGAAGAGTCAGCATCCAAGCGCTATAAACAGGACCCTTCACTCTTCATTTTAAGGGGATTAGAACTTGTAAAGAGGCCGAGCTACTTCTATAAAGCTCCGACCTCAAAGCATAGCTTAGTGAGCACGTCATTCGACGGACTCACACTTCGTACCATCCTGTTCATAGCTCGGCTCCGGCCTTAAGATCAATAAAGAATCATTTCGACCTCACCTTATATTTGTATTTCACCTCATTGTTCAGACATATCAGATCGTAGCCCGTAATATTGACTAGGTCGAATTTCCATAACAACACCAAGGAGGATAACCTATATATATTTATATATATGAACTAGACAGTATATATAGTTTTATATATATATATATAGTTCAGAAACGTTAGGGCATTTTTGTGGGAACTTAGAGCATGATTATCAAGGGTTCTTAAGGGTGGGGTTCTTAACTATTCACGTGGGTCCCACGTGAATAGTTAAGAACCCGACCCTTAAAAATCCTTATTTAAGAACCGGTTCTTACACTGTTCATGACACGTGGCAGCCTGTCATTCGTCTATTTTTTTTTTTCGATTTTTTTTTTTTTTTTTTACACTTTTCCCAAAAAAAAAAAAAAATTTTTTTTTTAAAAACCCCATGAGGGGTTCACCACTAATCATGCTCTTATTTTAAGATAATAATTATTTCGTTTGGTGAGCGACCGACCACATGGAATGCTCAAGAGACAAATTTTAGATCGTTAAAGACATTTTGACGCTTTTCGCCATGATTGATATGTACGGCCACTTAGGCCTTTTTAGCTATTGCTAGTGGCATGCCAACTGTCAAACCTTTGAATCTTTATCGCCAATTTAATAGATTTTACACCTATTTTCGTAGTTTTTTCTCCATATTTTCAAATTATCTATCGAAAACTTTTTACGAAATGAAACGTTTTTCTTGTGCACTTTTACTCAAAAAAAACAATTTTTTGTTAAAGCATTTTACTTAACTCATAGGAAAGGAAACTATTATCAAACAAAATATTTGATTTTCTCACTACAAAAACTTTATTTAGAAAAGAAGAAAAAATACTAAAACTTGATAAAACACGCGATTCATGAATCAAAATACCTAAATCAAAAACCTAGAAAATCGATTCATAAATCAGAAAGGATTAGATTTATAATCGGGTTGACTAATGATCTTACTGAAGATGCAGCTGAGTCACTTCATGTATCAGTCAAGAAGTAGCTCAAGAAGTAGCTCAAGAAGTGACACAGACGGGCAACGTTTGAAGAGCAAACGAGGACTTAGCGGATTAACTTAAACCGTGAGCTGGAGCTGAGGTGGACTACCCAAGATATGTGGCGAGCTGGACATATATCTTGGAAGATATTCGAGACAAATATTCAATGCGGATTAGAAGAATCTCCTAAGATCCTAAAGTAGTTAGGGTTGTTAGGATTCTATAGAGATAAGGTTTATCTCTTAAGTGTTTTCGAGCTAACTAGGTTAGCAATCCCATCGTGTATAAATGGGAGAGTTTGCGCCGTGTATAGGGTAAGCTTTTAAAGAGAGAGAATTTGTGAGAACTCAAGTGATCAAGTATAGATCATTGAGTTTGAGAGATTAGATCGAGCGATAGTGTTCTTGTAAGATCATATTGTCATTCTAATAAAGCGCAAGTTTTCAGAATCGTTTTGTGTTGTGTTACATATTTCTGAAAACCACATAGCCTTACACTTTCATTTGGTATCAGAGCTACCACTAGTAGCTATCTATTCGGGTGAGATCCTGAGGAGAAAGATGGAAGGCTATCAAGAACTCTTGAACAGCACAAGAATCATTCTTGATGCTGGAAACTATGGGTTTTGGAAGTCAAGGATGAGGTCACAGATCAGGGGAATCAATCCATTAGCATGGAAGGCAGTGATGGAGACTTGGAAGGAGCCCATGATCAAAGACGAAAAAGGCGTGGAAACACTTAAACCAGAAGAGAGTTGGACGGAAGAAGAAATAAAGAGATCCAAATACAACTCCAAGGCTCTGAGTGCAATTCATTGCAGTGTCTCCAAAAAGACCTTTGAGTTAATTCAAAGCTGTGAAACCGCAAAAGATGCATGGGACATTCTACAAACACACTTTGAAGGAACTCAAAAGGTGCAGAACTCAAGGAAAGATCTTCTTGCCTCACAGTTTGAAAATCTGAAGATGGATGAGCATGAGTCTATTGCTGATTTCAGCGCTAAGCTGAGCTCACTAGCTCAAGAAGCTGCAACCCTTGGGAAGAAATACAAGGACATGAAACTTGTCAAAAAGTTTCTAAGGTGTCTTCCAGCAAAATACATGCCATACAAATCAGCTCTAAGCGTGTCTCAAAACACAGAAGAACTTACCTTCGGAGAAGTAGTAGGTATGTTGCAAGCTCATGAATTGGAACTAGAAGGGATTAAGAAACCACGCAGCTTAGCTCTGACGGTGAATGAAACAAGCAAATCTGCTGTTAATGAAGAAGATCCGTTGAGCTTGTTGGTTAGACGATTTGATCGTGCCTTGAAAAGAATAGAACAAGGACAAGGGTCATCTCAAAAGAAGCCAAACAACTTCAGAAAACAAACCGAAGGAGACAAGTCTACTAGGCGTGCTGAAATCCAGTGTCATGAATGCAAAGGCTTTGGACACTATCGAACTGAATGTCCAACAGTCAAGAGGAGAGAAATCAAGTGCTTTGGGTGTCAAGGTCTCGGACATACTCAACTAGAATGTGTGAATGTTCAAAAGAAAAGAAAAGAAAAATCTCTTATGGCTGAGGAAGACACTGATGAAGACAGCACTGAAAGTGAAGATGAGCTGAACAACTTTGTAGCGTTTGTTGGAATCACTGAGTTTGACGGAGGAGAAGATGAGTCAGGATCTGATTCAGAACCTGACAAAGATCTGGAAGAGGTAAGGGACACTCTAATCAAGATTGGAAAGGAAAATGGAGAATTGATTAAGGAAAAGTTACGTCTTGAAGCCATTGTAGAGTCTCTAAATCTTGAACTCATGACCGTAAAGAGACTAAGTGATGAGAGTGTGACCCTGATGAAGGAAAATCTGAATCTTGCTGTGAAGGCCGACAGACTTGAACAAGAGTTAAAGGAGGAAAAAGAAACATCAGCTCGTTTGCAAGCAGAACTAACTCAGCATCACAAGAAGATTCACATGCTCACGGGAAGTAAGCAACTAGACAAGATCTTAAGTGCAGGAAGAACTGAAAGAGGGTATAGAGGACTCGGATACTCAGGAAGGGGAATGAAGGAAGCCGAGAATATCAACTTCGTTTCAGGGGGCTACGTGAATCAAGAGTGCAAGGAAGCTTACGACAAAACAGATGGATGCTGGTACTGTGGAAAACCAGGACAGATCAAAGCATACTGCAGAAGATTCAGGGAGAAAGTAAGTTGGCTGAGAAGACAAGGAATGTACTACTGGAACGGCTACAAGAATCAAATCTGGATCAAAAGAACTGATCTACATCAGACATCAAGGGATGCATCTACGAAAGCTGGTCTCGGATTCAGGTGCAACATGGCCTTTGTCTCAGATGAACAGGAAGAAACAACTCCATGGTATTTTGACAGTGGATGCTCCAGACACATGACTGGAGATCAAAAGAATCTTCAAAAAGTCAAGTCAATCAAAGGAGGAAAGGTTACCTTTGGAGATGGAGGTCACGGAAACATCCTAGGTAAAGGGCAAACCAGTGAAACTGAGGTACCACAACTGATGAATGTTTACTTGGTGCAGGGACTCAAAGCAAATCTCATAAGCGTCAGCCAGTTATGTGATGAAGGATTGATGGTGATGTTCACACGCACTGAATGCAAGGGGATCAATGAACAGCAAGAAATTGTCATTCAAGGAGTCAGAACCGGCAACAATTGCTACATGTGGAGAAATACCATGAAGTGCTTCAATGCAAGAGATGAGCTGAATCTGTGGCATCAAAGACTAGGACATATGAATGTCTGAAATTTGACCACCCTTGTTAACAAGGAAATGGTGCGTGGAGTTCCTCATATAAAAGGATGTGACAAGATGGTGTGTGGTCCATGCAACCAGGGGAAGCAGGTTAAGGTGCAACACAAGAAGGTTCCTGACATTCAGTCTAAGGCAGCCCTTGACTTGGTACACATGGATCTAATGGGACCAATGCAAACCGAGAGTGTAGCAGGAAAACGATATGTGTTTGTATTGGTGGATGACTACACAAGGTTTACATGGGTAATGTTCATCAGAGAAAAGTCAGATACAGCGAGTAGCTTCAGGATCTGGGCACTTCAGTTGATCAATGAGAGAGGAGGTGTGAAACGAATTAGGAGTGATCATGGAGGAGAATTCCAAAATGATACAATGAGGATGTTCTGCGAGAACCATGGGATAAGTCATCAGTTCTCAGCACCAAGAACACCACAACAAAATGGTGTGGTAGAAAGAAAGAACAGGACACTTCAAGAGATGGCTAGAGCTATGTTGTATGGGAATGATGTACCAACAAAATTCTGGGTTGAAGCAATCAACACTGCGTGTTACGTCATCAATAGAGTGTATGTTCGGAAAGGATCCACAAAGACACCATATGAATTGTGGAAAGGAAAAACTCCAAACCTGAGTTACTTCCATGTGTTTGGGTGCAAATGCTACATCCTAAATGATAAAGATCACCTCGGAAAGTTTGATTCAAGAAGCGATGAAGGAATGTTTCTGGGTTACTCAGCGAACAGTGCATCATTCAGGGTGTACAACAACAGAACATGTCTTATAATGGAGTCAGTTAATGTGGTATTTAATGACTACTCACTGACACGGCGCGAAGAAGGAAACCATGAAGGGGACTCTGATAACGAAGGAAGGAATGAAGTGACTAAAGAGATGAGGCATGTGACACAAGCTGATCTGAAGCAGAATGTAACTCAACCCAAGAAGGAGTTACAAGTTCCGCGAAATCATTCTGCCAAAGACATCATTGGAGAAGCAGAAGAGGAAAGAAAGACTAGAGGAAGTCTGATGAAACTCAAGAACAAGTTGAAGACACCTACGAAAGTCAAAGAGCAATCCCCAGAACCGGTAAAAGTGAGCAAAGAATTGCATGTTCCTCGAAACCATTCTGTGGAAGACATAATCGGAAAGGCAGAAGAAGAAAGAAAAACCAGAGGAGTCAAACTTGACTTCAAAGAGATGGTAAGATTTGCGTGCTTTGTCTCCACTATTGAACCTAAAACTCATGTGCAGGCAATCGACGATGAATTCTGGATCGTGGCTATGCAACAAGAACTGGAACAATTTGTCCGTAATGATGTTTGGGAGCTAGTTCCAAGACCAGAACACGGAAACATCGTTGGAACCAAGTGGATCTTCAAAAACAAGATCGATGAAGAAGGAGTTGTGGTCAGGAACAAGGCTAGATTGGTAGCCCAGGGGTACTCTCAAATCGAAGGGGTGGATTTTGAAGAAACGTTTGCTCCTGTCGCAAGACTTGAGTCAATCAGGTTGTTTTTGGGAATGGCTTGCATCATGAACTTTACAGTGTATCAAATGGATGTGAAAAGTGCCTTCCTGAACGGATTCCTTCAAGAAGAAGTATATGTTGAGCAACCAAAAGGATTTGAGGATGCACTAAATCCTAAGCATGTTTACAAGCTAAACAAATCTCTCTATGGTCTCAAACAAGCACCTAGAGCATAGTACGAAAGACTGACGAGTTTTCTGTTGGATCAAGGCTACAACAGGGGAAGTGTAGACAAGACTCTGTTTATTCTTGAACATAGCAAGGAGATCCTGATGGTGCAAATATATGTAGATGACATCATCTTTGGTGGCACATCGCAAAAACTGGTTGATGAATTTGTTGCAAGTATGACGAAGGAGTTCGAGATGAGCATGGTTGGTGAGTTGAAGTATTTTCTTGGGTTACAGATCTCACAATCCAGTGATGGAATATTTATATCACAGACAACATATGCAAAGAATCTTCTCTCTAATTTTAAGATGGAACACTGCAAGGAGGCCAAAACACCTATGAGTACTACGGTCAAGATGACAAAAGATGACGAAGGGAAAGATGTGGATGTCAGGACCTACAGAGGGATGATAGGAAGCCTGCTTTATCTCACAGCAAGCAGGCCAGACCTAACGTTTAGTGTCGGTGTATGTGCACGGTTTCAAGCCAAACCCAAGCAGTCACACCTTGAAGCTGTCAAGCGGATCATCGGGTATGTCAAAGGATCGGTGGGATTGGGAGTTTGGTATTCTAAGGGATCAAACAAAAGTTTAGTCGGGTATTGTGATGTTGACTGGGCGGGGAGCGTTGATGATAGGAAAAGCACAAGTGGTGGTTGTTTCTTTCTGGGGAACAATCTTATTGCGTGGATGAGCAAGAAACAAAACTCAGTATCTCTATCTACAGCTGAAGCAGAGTACATTTCAATGGGAAGCTGTTGTGCACAACTCTTGTGGATGAAACAAATGTCTGCAGATTTTGGAATGGAGTCAGGAGTACTACTGGTCTATTGTGACAACAAAAGTGCCATAAGTATTTCAAAGAATCCAGTTCAACACTCTAGAACCAAGCACATTGACATAAGGCACCACTTCATTCGGGAGTTAGTGGAGGAAAAACAGGTAATGATCGAACACATTGTCACTGAGTCTCAACTGGCTGATTTCTTCACAAAACCACTTGATTTTACTCGATTTATCACCTTAAGAAATGCACTTGGTATTTGTGAAATATGATGGTTTGTGAAAGTGTGCAGAACTAGTACAGGCTGTGACTCAGAGTGTATATCTAGCTCAGATTTAGTTTGGAGTCATACGTGAAGTGGAAAAGAGCTACCTTATATTCTGTCTTGTCTAAATCCAGTACAGGTTTCGTAGAAAGAGAGAGCAAAAAGATCAGGAAGAATCAGACTGAGCAAGACAATTCTCAAAACTAGCTCAACGAGTAATACAACAAAAAAAAAGAAGGAAAAAAAAAAAGGATCTGCTCTCTCCTACAGGATAAAGGTTGAAAACTGGCAAGGCAAGATAAAGGAATAGGAGTGTGAAAGCTAGCCATGGATATGTAGATGGCCAAATGCATGAATCAAGAAAAGCTAGAGTGCACTCTAGTACAAGCTCTGCGTCAACAAGGTACAAAATAATTTTAAAAAAAGGGTTGTCAATAATGTTTCTTTTCAAAAAGCCAGTTGATTCTTGTGAAAAATAGTGATCATCATATTCTGTGAAAAATTCCCACTTTAACTCTGGAACAAGCAGTGGATGCAGTTGATTTGGTATGTGTTTGATTCTTGTGAATGAATAATATGGTCGGTTGCAATAAACCAGTGGGTACAGAAAATCAGGTTCAACCCAAAATCGAGACGGTCCAAAACTAAACCGGAAAAGCGCTAGAAGACAAAAGATGAAAGATTGAAGAGTCTTATGTTCGCGGCAAAAGACATTACTCGCTTCTTGCTCATCACCGAAAAACCCTAAGAGAAACTAAGAGTGAAACTCAATCTGTGCCTCCATGAGTTCCGAGAAGAACAATCCAGCTCAAATCGAGTCTCAGATGGAACATGCAACCGAGATTGAAGCTCAATCAACTCAATCTGCAACTCAAGAGAAGCTCAATCCGCTTGCGATTGTCGTGTACAAGGAATGGAATCTTTTCAACAAGAACAAAGCTTCAACTGAAATTCGGGGGTCAACTGAGCAAGAAAAGGTGTCAACGGAAGATACCGTCACTGGAATCGTAACCGAAGCACCTGAACAAGAAAGGACCGTAACAGAAGTTGAAGATGCTAGGACCAAAACCGGTGTAACTATCGAAGAACTTGAATCGATAGTAAACGAGGCTCAGAAGACTCGTGGGAATGTTGCAAAGAAAGAAAAGAAGAACAACCCGTCCAGATTCACAAGATCGAAGAGAAGAAAGAAGTCGGAAAGGAACAATGTGACAACAGGAGAAGAATCAAAGAGCAAAGAGAAGGAGAAGGCGATTGACATCTCTGATGAAGAAACAGAATCTGATGGATACGAGTCAGCTACTGGAATTTCGGTACATGAACAGTCAGAGAGAGCAACACGCTTACAGTCAAGAAAGAGGAAGCGTGTACCAGAGCAAAAGAAGACCCAAGTCAGAACATCCTTCAGAACGCCAATGATACCCAAGAAGATCAAGGTCTCAAAAACTTTGGATCAGGAAAGGTACAAACTTTTTAAGAATAGGGGAATATTGCCTGAACGATTGGTAGATATGAGTAAAGAGGATGAATGGGGGTATCTGAAACTGATCAAAGATAGTGACTTAGTGTCAACTGTGACTGGTTTGATGGGATACATCAAGGAACATATCTGTGAATTCTATGCTGCACTACCTGGGGTGAAAGTAGAAGACTCAGTAGAGAAGATAGTTGTCTGGTTCAGAGGACACCCGTATGAACTCTCTCCAACAGCAATCAACGAGTCATTGGGACTTTCAGAACTGACTGAAGCTGAAATCAGAGCGGACATTGAAGCTGATACCGAGAGTATGGAAACAGTGGCCACGGTTCTCAGTGAAGGAAAGACTGAATGGGAAGAGCTCACTGCCACAGGACTCCCACCGTGTTATGCAGCCTTGAGTGTGCTTTCAGCATACAACTGGATTCCATCAACTCATAAGCACCATCTCTCAGAACAAAGAGCTAGGCTGATTTACAAGGTTGCTCAAGGAATAAAAACGGATGTTGGAAGGATGATCTTCAAGCAAATTCTATCCCTCGGAGTCACTAAGGATTCAGATTCGCGGTGGTTAATGTTTCCAAGGATCATCACTGGAATCATGAGGACTCAGCATGCACCTACGCTTCTTAAGGGAGAGAAAGTCGTTGCTCCAATCTTCTACAAGAAGGACATACGCTCCGGTGAAGCATTTGTCAAGATCGAGGAGTCCAAGTCTGCCAAGAAGAAAGCAGTCATAGCTAGTCCAAGGACACAGACACCGAGACGCACCAGCTCCAGCGCATCAGCTCCGAGAGCTTCGACTCACACAATGCAAGAGATAGTTAATCTTGGATCAGTCTGTGTTCCAGTTGGGAGCTGCAGTCCACGAGCAACAAGAGAGGCAGTTGAGGATACCGCCAAAGCTCTCCAGAATTTCTCTGAGGTGATCCAGCGACTTCTTCGTGCCATGCCAGGTAAGGTCTCCTCAAACTGTTAATCCTCTTAGCTACTGACCCTGTGTTTTTAACATTGTGTGCTCTCAAGCAGGGGGAGAAGAGGATAGTGGCTAGGATGTGTTACCAACGATTGTGGGGGAGTGAGTGAAAACCGTTTTTTTTTTTGTTTTGTTGCCTAGTCTTCGGTTTCACTTAGGAACAAGTCGGATATTATGGGGGAGTTTGTCTAAGTTTTTGTCTTATTCAGACTTTATCATTTTGTATGACAGATTGCAAAAACTTGGATGTAAAACTCTTGGTTATATTTTCTTAGAACAAGTATTTTCGATGCGAGTAATCTAATCAGAAATACAAGGTTTTAGAATGCGACTTGTTTTTGTTTGTGTCTGGTATCCTTGATCTTTTGCAGATACTTGAGAGACACACAATCCTAAAAAGGGGGAGATTGAAGATGCAGCTGAGTCACTTCATGTATCAGTCAAGAAGTAGCTCAAGAAGTAGCTCAAGAAATGACACAGACGGGCAACGTTTGAAGAGCAAACGAGGACGTAGCGGATTAACTTAAACCGTGAGCTGGAGCTGAGGTGGACTACCCAAGATATGTGGCGAGCTGGACATATATCTTGGAAGATATTCGAGACAAATATTCAATGCAGATTAGAAGAATCTCCTAAGATCCTAAAGTAGTTAGGGTTGTTAGGATTCTATAGAGATAAGGTTTATCTCTTAAGTGTTTTCGAGCTAACTAGGTTAGCGATCCCATCGTGTATAAATGGGAGAGTTTGCGCCGTGTATAGGGTAAGCTTTTAAAGAGAGAGAATTTGTGAGAACTCAAGTGATCAAGTATAGATCATTGAGTTTGAGAGATTAGATCGAGCGATAGTGTTCTTGTAAGATCATATTGTCAATCTAATAAAGCGCAAATTTTCAGAATCGTTTTATGTTATGTTACATCTTTCTGAAAACCACATAGCCTTACACTTTCACTTACAAATTCTTGATTCGCTTATGTGTCAGACAAAACTCAAAACACAAATGTGGTACACGTATGAAACGTACGTAAGTAATTATCAAGCATGTAATGGCAGCTACATTATGCAGGAAGAATATGTTTACTACTAAAATTCTAAAACTGAGATGCCTTTTCTCCGCCATTCATAAGTGAAAGTCATATATACTTTTGTTTTTTCAGTCGCAATTCGGTATTAACTTTCTCTTCTATTATTCACATCTCATCTTTGGACCAACCTAACCCTACCCACCGTGTAATGTTGACAATACCTCTGGCTCTATAGTCTATATATAGTTGCATTTCTCAATCTCCCAATACACCAAACACGCATCTAAGAGCAATAAACCTTCTCACCCCACTCCGTGTCTTTCATCTAACTCTCAAGATTCATATGGCTTCTAATGAAGAAGGTTCGATTGGAACCTCCTTGCATGGAGTCACTGCAAAAGAACAAATCTTATCCTTCTCTGTCGATGCTTCATCCCAAATTGTTCCATCAGACGATCCATCGGCTAAATTCTCCCTTCCGGTTGATTCTGAACACCGGGCCAAAGTGTTCAACCCACTCTCATTTGCTAAACCTCACATGAGAGCCTTTCACTTAGGATGGATCTCATTCTTTACTTGCTTCATCTCAACCTTCGCCGCGGCACCATTAGTCCCTATCATCCGTGACAACCTTGACCTCACCAAAACTGACATCGGGAACGCAGGCGTCGCCTCCGTCTCCGGTGCCATTTTCTCAAGGTTAACCATGGGAGCGGTTTGTGACCTCCTAGGTGCACGGTATGGAACCGCCTTCTCGCTCATGCTTACCGCTCCAACCGTCTTCACAATGTCGTTTGTGTCCGACGCGGGCGGATACTTAGCCGTTCGGTTCATGATAGGATTCTGCCTCGCCACGTTCGTGTCGTGCCAGTATTGGACAAGTGTCATGTTCAACGGGAAGATCATAGGACTAGTGAACGGCTGTGCCGGCGGGTGGGGCGATATGGGAGGTGGAGTGACTCAGCTACTCATGCCAATGGTTTTCCACGTCATCAAGCTAGCTGGAGCCACTCCGTTCATGGCTTGGCGTATAGCATTCTTCGTCCCTGGATTTCTTCAAGTCGTTATGGGTATTCTCGTCCTCACTCTCGGCCAAGATCTCCCTGATGGTAATCTCAGTACCCTTCAGAAGAGAGGTCAAGTCTCTAAAGATAAATTCTCCAAGGTATTTTCCTACATAGATTGATAGATATGTATCTCGTCTCATTTAACAATATGGCTACCATTAAAAAAAAGTAAGCAAACATTTAAACATAATCATCGAATTTTCTGATAAATTTCAGTTGTTGCAAAATTTACGAATATATTTTTTAAAAATCAGCAACATTATTGCAATTTGCGATTAAGTGCCTTAAAAAATTGATAATATCTAGCACCAAATTTCCAGTCTGTCTTAACGGTTTTTTCTTGTTTTAGGTTTTCTGGTTCGCAGTGAAGAACTACAGAACATGGATTTTATTCGTTCTTTATGGATCTTCCATGGGAATTGAATTAACTATTAACAACGTTATCTCCGGATATTTTTTCGACAGGTTTGATTTCTTCTTCGTTAAACACAAATGATAATATTTACTCCCTTCTAGCACAAGTAATAATAACAGCTTTTGTTTTCTACGGATCAGGTTTAACCTTAAGCTTGAAACAGCCGGTATTGTAGCCGCCAGCTTCGGAATGGCAAACTTCTTCGCTCGTCCCTTTGGTGGCTACGCTTCTGATGTAGCAGCCCGACTCTTTGGCATGAGAGGCCGGTTGTGGATCTTATGGATCTTTCAAACGGTCGGAGCTCTCTTTTGCATCTGGCTAGGTCGTGCTAATTCACTTCCCATAGCAATATTGGCAATGATACTTTTCTCACTTGGTACACAAGCCGCTTGCGGAGCACTCTTTGGTGTTGCACCTTTCGTCTCGCGCCGCTCTCTAGGGCTCATATCAGGACTAACTGGCGCGGGAGGAAACTTCGGATCCGGTTTGACTCAGTTGCTTTTCTTCTCAACTTCGAGGTTTAGTACATCGGAAGGACTCTCGTTGATGGGGGCTATGGCGGTTTTGTGCACGCTGCCGGTTGCGTTTATACATTTTCCGCAATGGGGAAGCATGTTTTTAAAACCGTCGAGGGATGAAGAAAGATCAAAGGAGGAATATTATTACAGCTCTGAGTGGACAGAGGATGAGAAACGACAAGGATTGCACGAAGGAAGCATCAAATTTGCTGAGAATAGTCGGTCTGAGAGAAGCCGTAAAGTAGCTTTGGCTGACTTTCCAACACCGGAGATAGGAACTCCGAGTCATGTTTGAAGACAAAACACAAGAGATGTTTCCTTTATAACCAACCCTTTTTATATATAGTTTCATATTCTTGTCATTATGTCTCTAATATGTAATGAGCTTTGATAGGTAAGGTTGGATGAGCTCGGTATTTAGTATTAATTATTGTAATGTCGTTTCAATGAAAGGCAAAGAATATTCAACAAAATCCTTTTTCTGCAATTAAAAGCATTTCTTTAGTCAGATGTATATTTTTTTTTCTTTTTTTTTTTCTAGGAATGCAAATATCGTTAAGAATGATTTGCAAAAGCAAACCTACATCATGAATCCTCAGCAAAAAAAAAAACAATGGAACCATATAATTCTCTAAACTAGTGGTCAGTATATCTTAGGCAAAAACACGTCAAAATTCTAAAATGACGTCTACTGTTTCTTGCGGTGATCCAATTCCTAACTTGTCTATCAATGGTCTTTGAAGACCAAATGAAATGCTGTTGTGAAGTAAGTTGTTTCTTTGTCTCCAAGCCGTTTCCTGAGCAACTAGCGTCGCAATGCTTTTGGAGAAACAAGATGCATGAAATGCTAAGAGACAACTTTATGAAGGAAGACTACGGAAGAAGCAATTTAAGGAGTGAGTAAATCTTCACATCACAGAAACAGATTACACGCCCAAAGGAATCACAACAGAGCATGAGAAACTACAAAAATTTGAAGTTATAGAAAAGAAAAAAACTAGCTAGCTCAGCTGGTTGTTTCACGCCCCAGAATTGTGGCTGCAAATTGCTGTTTCAGCTAAACTAGGAACAAACCAATGACTTGTTGGCTTTTAGACATTAAATCAGACAGAGAAACAGAATTTATGAACTTGGTCACATAATAAGACCATTAGTTTACACAGCTGAGGAAGCTCAGATACAACCTAATTGGGTCTTAGGTTCGAGAAATAGCAAAACTCTATCATAAGGTGGAAACAGGAAGACGACATAGAACTGAGATCTATAACAAAATCGAGGAAGAGATAGAAAACAAAGTTCAAAGAAGAGCAAACGATGATGAAGATATGTCTCTTTGGGGAGATAAGTATAAGAAACGTCCAAGTTAAAGAAGAGTGGTCAATGGATGTTTCGTTTCAAAATGCAAATTCTAAGTTTGGATGTCAATCAAGAACAGATTATCAACGTATTAGTCGATGGAACTCAGGCAATAGAACCGATTGCACCTTCTGTGGACATCAAATGGAAACTCGCAGCCATCTCTTTTTCGAGTGTAGCGGAGATATGGACTGATTTGATGCGAGTCTTCCTTGGCAACAAGTTTTCAGCAGACATGGAGAAGCACCCTCGTCAGCACCACGCCTAACGTTTATGATCGACAAGAATGTGAGATACACGGATGGAGTGGTGTTGTGGTTTGCCACCTTAAAGATCATGACGGTAAGCAAGCAGAAGCAGCATCTCGGTTTTTAAAAAAACAACTATTAGATGACTTATTTAGCTGATTGATTAATCAATATTCAATACTATTGAAATGAATATTGAATTCTTTAACCTCTCAGGATCCAACTAGTGACGAGGATAACAACCTGCTTTTGTATACCAGAGTCTCCGTTCGACTCTGACATTGACACAAATTCTTTTCCCTTCATTTGAATCTATCATTCATAAAGATCGGAATATTCGAACATACTTTTCTGACAAAATTCGCAATATAATAAATATCAAATAACACCATAATCGTCAACATCTCAGTCTTAAAAAAATAAAAATCCTACAATTACCACCAAAAATATTACGTCCTCAATCTCTCCGTGAAAAAACTTTCAACAACAATAAGAAGAAAAAAAAAGTGCAGATAATACTAAATATAGAAGAAGAATCTCTGACCTCTTAATGAGTAAGAAACGCAGAGACTACGAGTATTGTGGCTTCAGAACTCGTTAATAACCAAATCCCTCTCAACTCTCTCGGCATGACCCCAGTAGAGTCTTTTTCATTTTTCCTTCAAGAGGAGTCAGGCTTTGACTTTATCTTCAATCATCAAGTCCAGCTTTAGCCTTGAGATGCTTCTTAAAGTCCATAATGTCACCGTTCCATTTAGTGATGCACTGCTTCTCACACACCCAAATCTCATGAGCCACTTGGTTGATCAGCCTGAAGTCATGACTAACCAGAACCAAACCACCATCCCACTCGTTCAACGCCTCAGCTAGAGAGTCAATAGTCTCTATGTCCAAATGGTTAGTAGGCTCATCCAGTAGAAGCATGTTAGGCTGTTTGTAAGCCAACCATGCGAATATCACACGGCTCCTCTGTCCATCTGACAGATTCTTCATCGGCATCACTTGTGCCTTACCAGTTAGACCGAACCTACCAATCGCAGCTCTCATTTTCTCCTCTTCGTTACCCGGGAACTCGTTCATCATGTAGATCAATGCAGGCACTTCCAGGTCTAGCTTCTCAGCCAGATGCTGATGGTACTGAGCGATCTTCAGGTGGTTGTGACGCCGCACCATTCCTTCTGTCGGATGCAATTCACCCGTCATGAGCTTCAGAAGGGTACTCTTCCCGGCTCCATTGGGTCCAACAAGAGCGACCCTTGAGTCCAAGTCGACACCAAAGTCAATGTTTTTGTATATGAGATAGTCTGGTGTGTACCCAAAAGAGACTTCAACAAACTGAAGCACCGGCGGTGGAAGCTTTCCGACATCAGCAAAACGGAAAACGAGAACACTATCTCTTGCCACCTTTTCTGTGAGCCCACCTCTCTCCATCTTTGCCAATGTTTTCTCCTTACTCTGTGCTTGACGAGCAAGTTTGGCTGAACCGTGACCAAACCGAGCAATGTACTCCTTCATGTGAGAAATCTGCTCCTGCTCCCATCTGTATTGCTTCATCTGGTTCTCTTCAAGTTCAGAACGGGTTTGGCAATACTGATCGAAGTTACCAGTGTAGTACTTGAGCTGCTTGCTTTGCATGTGGATGATGTTTGTACACACTCCATTCAAGAAATCCTGTGAGTGAGATACCACAACAAGGATACGGTCAAAATTCTTCAGACTCTCCTCCAACCACACACAGGCTTCCAAATCTGTTTCAGGAAAAACATAAAGACTAAGCAAAAATACACAACACTAATGAACACACAAAACCATCCTAAGTACCAAAAGAAAAAAGATCACCAACCTAAATGATTTGTCGGCTCATCAAGCAAAAGGATCGTTGGCATAATGAAGAGTGCTCTGGCCAATGCAATTCTCATCCTCCACCCACCAGAAAAATCTTTTGTCTTTTTAGCTTGCATTTCCTTGTCGAAACCAAGACCAAACAGAATCTCAGCAGCACGCTTCTCGGCGGTTGAAGCATCCATGGCTTCCAACCGCTCATAAATAGCATCAAGACGCTCTCCGCCTCCATCATCCTGTAAAACGCAAAATAATAATCAACATCCAACACAAGATATCAAATAAAGTATCAAGTCTATGGTTATTTATACAAACCGACTCAGCAAGAGATTCGATTTCCTTCTCCAGCTTCAACCTCTCCTCGTCACAGCTCATGACAGCCTCAAGGGAACTCATGTCAGTAGCTTCAATCTCGTGGGAGAGATGGTAGATATCCATGTGATCAGGAATGGGCAGCTCCCTGAGTCCAATTGCAGTTAAAAGAGTGGACTTTCCACAACCATTCAACCCAAGCAGACCATAACGTCTTCCATAGTTAAGCTCCAACATTGAATCAACAATGAGGTCATAACCATGAAACGTGACAGACAGAGATTCTATCTGCAAACAAGATATTAAAAAGATTAAACAAACCTACAGCTATCGAAATCTCCCAGATTGAAACAAAGGATTATTTATATACGTAAACGATGATTTATCGAAACACTTGAAACAACATAAGTATTCACAGATAATCACAATACAACACAATTACATGTAAACCATGAAGCATAGAAATCAAATCAGAGAAAAAAGACTTACCCTAATATCCCTGGATTGTGGATGAGAGACGAGATTCCCGGTACAAGTCCGATCGGAAATCTGAAGGGCTTGAACACCATTCGACAAGCTATCAGCTCCATTGGAAGAAGTAGCGGCCGATTTAGAAGCGGCTGCAGCTTTACCACCTCTTTTCGCGGCGGCAGCGGCTTTCTTCTGAGCAGCCTTCTTCTTGCTAGCGTCCGACACCATCTTCAATTCTCCCTGAAACAATCCGTTCGCAGGTAGAAATACAAAATCAAACAATCGAAGAATAACAGATCGAAGAATAATAAAATCGTAAGAGAAGACGGAATAATGAAATTTACCTGGGGAATCCGGGAGATAGGGAGCTTTGAGAGATCTGTAGATCTAGGGTTTCAGAGTTTCCCACCTGTTCGGCTAAATTAGGGTTAATGAGATGGTTTCTGTTGACGAGAGGCGGAAGAATCGGTATTTATAAATGAATACTTTTTTGAGTGTTACGTGTACGATGCTTAGCTTCTCAGTTGCGTATTGGAATACAACAGCAACTCGCATGTGGTCGGTCCGAATAAGGTGCGCGTTTTGATAGGGCCTTAGATTTGGGCTTATTAAACATGAACCAATAAATGTTGTTAATAGATCCCGAACTGGAAGAGAAAAGCCCAGATGTTTTAATTCACCTAAGCTTTGGTATCAGCCGCTGGCCCATTATGTATTTTGATTAAATGACATTATAAAGTGAATTTGCGGCCTATGTTTCAGCCTGTACTTAGACCTAAACGAAAAAAAGACAATTGATGCATTAGAATATACAACCAATTTGGGGGCACAGTTTGGTCTGTCTTGGTTATTGGGTTGATTTTTGGAAGTGTTTCAGGACCTTTCAACGATTCTTTAGTTTCACTGGTCGTACTTATCAGATCGACATTTTCTTAGTGGAATGAAGGAGAATACGATTATGTTCTTCTTATCAGATTATTTTAGTTTAATCATTTCTTCTCCCGTTGATCATTAATGTGTTTGATGGATTACGTTTTGGTGTTAGTTTGGATTATGTAGTGATGTTAAAATGGGCATAAAGCCCGCGGACTTAAACGGGCCTTTTATAAAATTGAAGAATGTTTAGGCTCGCGGGTACATACAAAAATAAACGGGTCTAAACAGAGTAGCCCGTTTAGGTCTGCGGGCTTAACGGGTATGTTCGTAGGTTTAAACAGGTACCCGTTTAAAATGTTTTCAATTTTTTATTTTTTTAATATTTTTTTAATAAAACGATATTGTTTTGTGTTAAATAGAATTTTTTATAATACTAAAAAAATAAATGGGTCTATACGGATACCCGTTTAAGTCTGCAGACTTTAAGTTAAACGGGTTCGAACGGATACCAAATTAAACATGCCTAAATGGACAAGGCTTAAACGGGTAGGAATTAAACGGACAGGACCTAAACGGGTCCTGAGCAGCCCATTATAACATCACTAGGATTATGTTTACAGTTCAAGTGATAGTTTACAGTTGTGTTTAGTTTACATGTGTTTGATGCAATCTAAGTTCAGCTATTTCTATGCAATCCTCAAATCATGATGATTGATCATGAACCTGATAGGTCTTATCAAATAATTCCGTCAGCTTTTGTGATTTTTATTTCATCTTGTAGATAGACTGTAGAATGTAGTTAGGTTCACGAGTATACAAGTGGGAATAGTTATTCCTTGTAGAATGTAAATAGATAAAAGCTGATTCAACTTGGAAGTTGAAGACACCCGTACGTACAAGTAGATGAACTGTTGTTCATTTGATATGATGTATCATCAAGAAAATCTTCATCATTTCTTTAACTTTGCAATTTTTCATATATGTGGACATATTCAAAACGCATATGCAATTTTCAAGTTGTGAGTCAAATATGTGTATTTAAAATTTTGGTATGTGTATTGAAATTTTGGTAAAGTTATAGGGACATGCATATGACCGAACCGATTTTTTTTTTTTTTTTTGTATTATAGTTCACCTAGAAAAATGTAAGGATTTCCCGGTTTAAAAGTTACGTTACTAGTTTTCTTGTTTCTTATATTATTTCTTTCAAATTGAACTTAACCATACAAATGTTGATAGTTTTAATTTGATTTCAATAAAAAGAAAATTGTTATTGTTTATCGTCAAGCGAATATGTGAACTGTGATGTGATATTAAATAAAAATTTAAATCCAATATAAAATTGCTAGGTTTTACCCCCCCCCCCCCCCCCCCCCCCCAAAACAAAAAAAAGAAGACATTTGCTAGTTTTAATGCATGTTCTGTATTGAAATTGTTGTTATACAAAGTTTTTAAATTAATGGATTCTCTTTCATCTTAATGTATAGTGTTATTTGATAAGTTGTCAGTTTCTCTTTGTTTTTTGTATTGAGGTGTGTTTTGTATATCTTTTTAGAATTTTCTTAAAATTTGAATTTTCTTCAATTTTAGTAAATCTTGTAGATTAAGTTTTTGGTGTATTCAGTTGTATTTTCTATTGATTCAATAATACTTCAGTGTAAAAAGGTATGATTTGACTAGTTATATTAAAATATTTAACTTTTTAAAAGTATCAATTTAAATATTTATGTGTTACATTCGTATGATTTATGATCGATATTGTTGTTAGTGTATTGGATGACACCACACCACATATATACCCGTTCATGTTTTCACTATAATTCAATGCAACCTAGACCAAAACTCAAATAGAAAAAAAAAAGAAACTGTATTATTGACCATATATATTTGTCAAGTCAACGAAATCGTCTGGTCTGGGAAGGAAGATTCAACCAAACCGTGTCAATTTGGTTAGGTCTTCGTAAAAGTTTGAATGTCTTCATATTGGATGTGAAATGTTTTTCCAACGAAGAGGAAAGTTCGTCGTCCTTACCATCATCATCATCATTCACTCATTGTAAAAGAAGTTTGGAAATTAGTGTGGAGAAAATAAATCAAAATCAAATAAAAGTTTCACAAAATACCAAAGTAGAGAAAAAATGCAAAAGGCAAAGAGCATTGACTCCTATAAAGTCCACATGTCTTTCTCTTTTCCTTCTTTAATTTGATATGATTATTATGAGTTGTTTTCTTTCGTTGTGGGCCTCATTATTACCTCCTTGTGCAAGAAGGTGTTGTTGTGAATAGACCCCTATATTTTGTTTACTATACACATCGGTCATTTTTAGTGGAGCAATGATATTAAATCTAGAATGTATATGTAATTAGCTATGAGATAATCAAACAAACAAACATTATTTCCATGGATATTTCAAAATATTCTTATCGTATGCGTATCAAAGGGCATCAACATTCGAAGGGATATTCATTACTCATTGGAAGAAGTTGCATTCGATCTAAAATTGATGGATGGACTTTCTTTGTAATCATATTCAAAATGCATATGGAGAAAAGTCTTACGCTATAAATCAAAACGTGTAGTATCATACTCAACGTATCATAATTCATAAGCTACCTTTTAAATCGTCGTTAGTTGGTTATGAGATGAAACTCTTGAAATTTTGTAGCTTGATATCTCTTGTTATCTTGGTACTTCCGACAAGTCGCACATTTAGAATCAAATCAAATGTGTGAATATGTTTTATAATTTGTTTGGGTTTTCATTTCCCTTGAAAAAGAATCGTACATATTAATGCTACATGTAATAAATTCTTCTTTTAATGTATACGAAGAAAGTGCATCATGAAAACAACAAATTATATATGCATGTAAAAAAAAAAGAATACTCGAATATTCTGCTTACAATTTCGTTTTCCTTTATGTTTTATCTGGATAATGATGTGCATTATAATTTTATAACATCTTCCAATGTATTTTTTCTCCTCTTTATTTACCTTTTCCTTTATCGTTTTCTTTTCTTTTCTTTTATGGTCTTTTTTTTTTGAACTTTTCTTTTATGGTCTTTTGGTCCACTTTTATTGGCATGCCCCCACGTGGTAAGAACCAAAGACAATCATCAAGCCTATGAAAGAAAAAAGGATGAAAATAACAGGGAATCATTTTGGATCCCTTAGTATGGTTTAAGATTATCTTGCACAAAACTATTTGAAAATATTTAACATTGTACTACTTTAGTCGTTTTCGCTTAACAAAAATGTATCATGAAAGACATATTGCATTGCAACAACCTTTAACTATTAATAAAAAGTTGTAAATGAGGAAAATCATGTGCCTTCTTGTTGTTCTCGACGACGACTGACCAAACCCTTCTTATGTCAACATGCAATAATTAATTTAATGAGTTCGTTAGTAACATTCTTTCTTGTTTAACCATTTTCATAACATTTCTAACCCTGAGTTTTGAATTGTTAGAATCGTATATTCGAATCTTTAAAATATACATTTACAAAAAAAAAAAAAATTAAGATGTATCTTTTATGTTTTCATATTTTAAGAAATTATAAATATTTGTTAGCTAATGACTATATTTTTAAAATTAATTTACATTGTGGTTTCTTTTTTTTTTTTTTTGAAGAAAAGCTTTCATATTAATTGTATAAAAATGTAAAATGATTACAAACCTAAAAGCTATAGTTAGGAGGCCCATAGTTTGAAACAGAATAAGAGAACATAGAAATTACTTAACCCAATAATGAAACCATTCGATGGAGTAGTTGTGGAATGATTGCGATTTGTGATTTAGGTGAGACATGATCAATTCTCAATTGGCGCAAAGAACCTAATTGAAGTCGATCAAGGACACCATTAGGAGGGAGAGTGGAAGTCAGCGAACCAGAGTTGCACAAGAGCTGAAGAGGTGGAGGGGCTGATCTGATACTAAGGATTCGATCTTTAACATGCATTGATTGTGTCCGATTATTGGAAGGTGCTCCGATGCAGTCGACTATTCCGTTCAGCTCAGATCCAGTGGAGAGTAGCTTATCAGCAGAGACAGGTAAGTTTGCGTCTGTGTTTATTTCCAATAAGTGATTGCAGAAGAGTTAATTATGTTCCAATCACGATTTGGCAGAAAGTGGCAGCGTGTAGCGATCAGAAGCCAGATAGACCACGAGTATCCACATTCGGAGAACAGATGATCACGGGATTCGGCGTGTGATGAACATAGGATGCATGACAAGTATGTTTGTAAACCCCAGCTGCTTAGCCGATCACGAGCCATGCATCTGTTAAGCACAAAGAGCCATGACAAGAAGTTGTGTTTGGGAATACCACCAACAATCCAGATTGTTTTTGACTAAGGTATGTCAGTACCTTCACCTCTTAGCTTCGCAAACACCATACTAGTAGAGTAACGAGAGTACTTTACCCCATCAATCATCCAATCATAAGCATCCTCATTATCAGTTCGTATGACTATAGTAAGGTAAGAATATAGTTCAGCTAATTGTTCTGACCTTGCAGGAGGAAGGCGCCAAGTACCACCCGAGTGAAGGCTAGCAAGAGTTGCATTCTGCGAAATGCCCAATCAGTTGATCCCACCATTCAAGTAATCTTGTAGATTTCCAAAAGGTGACCAGTTGTCGGTCTAAAAGCGGCATAGACGACCATTACCCACAGAGTAGTGTATCCAGGTAAAGGTTTCATCTCTCATGTTTAATAACTTGTTTGTCAACCAAGAATTGTTCATGTTAATCTTAGTAGTCCAAAAATTGTTAAGCTCGCCTCATAGTACCAGAATGAAAGAATATGAGCCATATAAGTTTTAGACAGCATGCCTTGTTCCAAACCAGAAGATCCTTTATTCCTAGACCACCTTGAGCCTTAGTTTTAGTTACTATTTCCAAAGAGACTCGTGATGTATGTTGACTTTCGATATTGCCTTTCCAAAGAAATACTCCACATAGAGAATTGATCCTTTTAACGCATTGTTTAGGCAAAATAAAAGTAGAACCCCAAAAGTTTGTTATTCCAACTATTACCGTCTTGATTAGGAGGAGGCAACCCAAAAAGGAGAGTGACTTTGATTTCCAAGAGGTAAACCTTCCCGTCACTTGTTGTATCATAACTTCACATTGAAGAATGCCCAACTTTTTCGTACATAATGGCACACCAAGGTATCTGACAGGAAGAACACCATAAGGCATACCCGAGGATACCTTAATGGTGTCAATAACACTATGCGACCGCAAGTAAAAAACACAGACTTTTGAACACTCACCGCCAGATCAGATCTCAACTCAAAGTCGTGGAGCACATGGAGCACATTCTGAACCAAGCTAAGAGAGCCATCCGCAAAGATAAGGAGGTCATCTGCGAAGCAAAGATGAGTCAGTTTTGTAGAATGACATTTATGATGATACCCAATCTTACTCTTTTCTATTGATTCGTTTAGGATCAATGAAAGAAAATTCATAGCAATGACAAAAAAGTAGAGTGATAAGGGATCACCCTACCTTAGTCATCTTCTCTCTTTAAAATAACCTTGAACACTTCTATTATTGTAGCATATCGTGTGACTAGGGGTGCAAACACAAGTTTTTATCCATCCAACGAATTCAGATGGCATTCTAAGTCTTTGTAAACAATTGAATAGAATCCCATAAAAGAGTGTCAAATGCCTTGGCTATGTTAACTTTGATTGTGATTTTTTTATTTTAAAAATTTTGGGTTAAACTCAGAAAAAAACACTTGAAATGAAAATTTATAGATCGTATGACTCGTTTCTGGCTTAGATTTACAAAAATAAAATTCAGCACTCGAAGGATAGCATTGAACTGATTGTCAACCAGTAATTGATTTATCACCCTCTTTAAAAATTTTGTTTATAATTATAATTAAAAATTTTAATGCACTTTGGATTACAACTAAGCTTCTCGACAAGTTTATCTTTTGGAATACTGTAGTAACTTAAATATGATAAAAACTTTTAAAATTTTTGAAGCGAAAATGTTATTTTTTATCAAATAAAGATTATTACAAAGTGAAAAGGTTGTTGCAAAAATATTCCAATTATATTTGCCGATAAGAAAAAGGATAAAGAGGATGAAATTTATAAGCGTGTTGAAAAGCTTTATTGTTTACTTTTATGTGATTTATTTTTAAATACTTTAGTTTCCTCGAAGTCGAATAGAACTTTCCTACAAAGAAAGTTGAAGCTAGCATGTATGATGATGATAACCACCATGTATGATATGCACGATGAAGATGCATGAAGCACCCCGCATCATGATCCCAAGGTCTCAACACATGTTCATGCATGTATAATGATTTTAACTAATATTAAAATGAGATGTCGCATCAAACGCACATGCACAATAAAAACATGAATACGACGACTATATTGATGTTAATTTAAATTTATTATTAATGACTGTTTTTCGGAAAAACTTTTGGCTTTACGTTACCATAAAAGAGTGAAAGGAAATAAGTAGTAATGTGAGCATTGATGTCATGGGTTGGCATTCACTATATATTGACTTACCTACTGGATTCGCTAACATATAACTGAACTTTATGTTTTGACCAGATCAATTACTAATTTATTTCGCTTTTCACTTATAACTAGTTTTTGATCCGCGCTTTTTAAGCGCGGATTTACTTTTCTTTACAAATTTAATTTATATCTATTTTGTTATTAGTAATTAAAATTTTTAATTATGCAATCTAATTTTGTTTATAATTATTTAATCCGCATTATAAAAATAAATTAATAATTTAGGTTTAAAAAAAAGAATTATGTGTTATTTGAGAATAGGTATATCGTAAAGATAAAGAGATTGAAATAGCGATTTTGCATTATAAGTTTTAATATTGAATAATTTTGATATTTTTATTAAATTAAAATATATGATTTTTAATTAATATATATATATATATATATGTTTTATATATTTGTTTTAAACTCGTGCAAAATTCATTTTTAGAATTCGAAATTGGCTAATTTATTTTCAACCCGCTCTTATAATAGTTTAAATATTTTGCAATATGATGTAACAACCCGCTAAAAATGCAATCATAAAAATAAATTCTTACGAAATAAATTAATTTAATATAATTTTAAAATTTTATTATAATATAAACATAAATATTTATATTTTAAATAAAAATAAAGAAGATATTAAAATATATTATATTTGAATTTTGAATATAATCATAATTAAAGAATATTATTTTATATATACAAAATATTTGATGTTTAAATTATTTAGTTATATTTATCAATTGATTTAATAGTTTCATGTTTATATATATATATATATATATATATATATATATATATATATATATATATATTATTTTTTAATTTATTAAAAAAGTGAAATCCATTATATTTAGCTTCTTTGGATACATGTTTAGTAACTGTCTTGTTTGTAAATATAGATAGTAGAGAAATTGTTATATTCCTTAATTACCCTTAATAAATATTAAAAACACTCTTAAATCTCTAATGACACAAATTGTAAATAACACATGGCCCAAAAGTTAGTTTCCTAAAGACTCTAATTTTTTAATAGTATTGATTGTTTACCAAAGAAAACCAAACCGCAACTTAATTTTCAAAGAGCAAGAATATATACCAAAAGTAGCAACCTGTATGTGTATGCCTTAGCTGAATACACGAAAAAACAAATATGATTTCAGTTTATGATAATTGTTCAATACTCACTCGAGAAGATGGTCCGAGTTTATAGTGTACATTTCTTCCATATAAGCTAGCCAGTACCAAATAATTGGTTTCTTGGAACATCTCATTTGTCGGCCTAAACTTAATTTTGCTTGCTGCTCATATTGTCTCTTCTCTTAGTGTGGGTTCTTCGCCTTCTCCTACCTTTACGGGTTGTGGTGGTCGGCTTCCTAGTGGCTCTTGTCCGTTCTTCTTTTTTGGATATGCCGTCTTAGTCTGGTGGGCATTACGGTCATTGTAGTAGGTGATGCTTTGAGTGTCGATGAGATTGGTTGTGCTCCAGTTCAATTTTATTTTTGTGTGGCTAAAATGTTAAATTTGATATCAATTTTGATTTGAGATAGCGTTCCAGAGATAATAAAGAAATCAGAAAGACTGAAACCTATAAACAAAGACTACTAACCTACAACAGAAACGAAGAAGCGACAAAAAACAAATGAGCTTTGACACAAATCTAAGCAATCGAGGAGATCCTTGTCGAGGAAACACCTGAACCCGAATATCGAACATTTGCATTGTTGCCACAGTCCAAAAGAACTGGAGTCCCCATCCTAGTTGTCAGAAGCAACCAACGTCTCGAGGCTAGCACTCAAAACCTCAACGAAGTGGCGCATACATCTTCTCTGGGCGATCAACACAAAACCGACAAACAATTGGAAAAAACAAATGCCAAGTGAAGGCACATACCTCTATTCAACAACAAATTACCCCCAAAGAGATCCTTCTTGAGGAAACACCAATTCTGAACCCAGAGGTCAAACATTTGTATTGTTGCCACAATCCAATTGAATTGGAGTCCCCATCTTAGTTGCCACGAGCAGCCAAAGTGGCGCAACAGCTCCGGTTCAATTTAGTCCAGTGTTATGTGGGTCTCTTAGTTTGACATTCCTCGTAAGTTTGTGGCTGGTGTTTTATGCTCTAGTCAGTTTATGGGTCTTTTGTTGTTTTCTTCTTTGCTCCCTTTTGGCAGGTTCCGATCTCCACTTGTTTCAGTTAGTGCTAAGAGTTAAGCACCTTAAGCATCTTGTTTGGGTTGCCGATTCTCAATCTTTGTTGGATTTTTTTAGTTATGAAGTTGGTGGCAATGAATTCGTGTTTTATTGGTTTATTATCGATCTTTAATTTGGACCAAACTACTAGAAAATCCGTACCTCTTTGATCTTTGTTATGGCTTGTCCGCAATCTTTTCTAGTCTATTTGTCAATATAAATCAGTGTTTCAAGTGCTTGATCAACTCAAGATGAATATTCGAGAGGAGGATGTAGTGTTTTCTCGATATTTTCTTTTGGTTTGTGCTTGACATTTTCAATGGGAAGTGCTATCAACTTTTTTGTTGTTGTTCAAGTTTGTTCAACGAGAATTTCATAGAAAATATATCAGGAAAATTGATAAAAACAACTAAATTAAAAGTGTTATCTCAATTTTGAGAATTATTGTATATTGAAAAATATATTGGAAGTCTGCATGCTAGTCTAAGTTTAAGAATATGTTTCTCTTACTTTGTTTTGAAAAATTATTTGTGTATGGTATTGCGTTATAGATAATTGTTGTATTTGTTTGTTTTTGGGTGGGAAAAGAACAATAGTTTATGGAGGTATTTTTTTTTGTCAACAACATATAGCAAAAGGAACCTATCTATCTCTAATTCATGTTGGCGGTTCTTGTCCAACGTGAATCGTGTCTGACAATTTGAGATGAATACTTCGTGTTAATCTACCTATTGTCAAATTTCTTGTGTGCGGTATGTGAATTAAGTTGTATATCGAGAAATATTCATTTCTTTTCTCGAACTCCTCTAGATGAACCGAGAAAGCTGACCATTCATCTAGTTCTAACACTATCTTCACCAATTTAGAACAATCTATTGCAAATATGATGCAATTTTTTGAAGGACTTTCATGCATTCCATGATCCATATGAAGGCTTCAAATTCCGCATGAAACGGGGCAAATTTGCCCTTATATTCATCACTCATATCATGACATTAGCACATTTCCCAGAGCAAGTATACGATCCTTGTCTTATTAACAAGTCTCATTCTTTCCATGATCCGTCCATAAAACACCAATAGTTATGTTGAACCAAGACATTTCCCGAATTCCCTTCTCCATCTAAAATTTGAGTTAGATTTTTTTATCTCAACTGCATCTCCCCTTGTCATAATTTCTATTTCTGCCATCTCACCATAATAGTATTTTATACATCGATTTTTTTTTTAATAATGTAATTTGTATCAAAACATATATAATAAAAACAGTGGAAAAAACTACTGGATGCAGAGAGAAAAATTGGTTTAGTATAATTTTGATGTTAAGAGGAACTGAACAAAAATAGATTTTGTTTCTTTTGGCAACCAAACACTCTTTTACTTTTGACAACACTCTCGAAGGCTCATACTCATTATTAGGTAGTTGCTTGTTTTTATTTATTTGTCTTTCAAGTAGGCAATGGTTCGATTCATATATTCTTTCACCCGACGATATTTATATAAAAATAGTAGTTTTGAAAATATATATTGAAAATTGTATAATATAAAAGGACATGTTGTACTAGTTCAGTTTGATATTATATTTATGGACTCATATGTGTCCAAAAATTAAGGAATAATATAATTCGAACAGTTACAACTTACAAGACGAGAGAGGGCATGAAGCAGAGGACAAGACTCGAGAGCATTTTCCCATCCAGCTGCCTCAGAAGTTTAGTAGAGACACCTAATACCGACACCATTCTTCAAACCCTATTTTTTTATCCTCAACTTGAAACAAAAGTTACAAAACTATATATTAAAAATGAGTATAATTCGGTCTATAAGTTTTTATGTAATCATCTTTATATCAACAAAACATGTACACGACAGAAATTTCCAATCAAGTGAATGGTGGGAAAGAAGAAACTATATGCCAAGCTAATTTATTACAATGGAAAAAGAAGAAAATGGTAGTTAAATAGATATGCATTTATTATATATGTACCTTTGACTCAGTATTTATGGACATTAACCACTGCGCTTTAAATATTTATAATTTGTTGTCATGATTTTTCTTTTGGTAAAATAAAAATCTCAATAACTCTTATAGGTCAAAATACTGTGCACATAGATAGACACACATGCAGCCTGTAGTATATATTGTAAATGAAAAAAGCTTAGTTGTTTATAATAAAAGGATACATGCCGTTGTCTAACTAAGTTGAATTGGTGATCAATGCACGTCAACAAAAATAATTTTTTTTTTTTTTTTTGAAAAAAACGTCAACAAAAAGAATTGCCCACACATGCATAGTTAAAGTGATAAACGAGACTTGGAAATGATTAACAACACTTTATCAAATTCGAATATTTTTTGAAACTAAAGTCTTATTCATGTGTGAATAAGAGTACTTAGAAGGTTTTTTTTTTCGCTCCAAGATTAGTCAGATTTCATATATTCATCGATCCAGAACTAATTAGGGAACAAAAACATTCTTGCAACCTGGTTCAAAACTCATAATATCCGTTTGAGTATTTTTTTGTCAAAGGTATGTCCGTTGAATATGATTTACATGAGTTACCAAAACAAAATTATAACACTGTTTAGAGCTTATTTTTTTCTAAATATTTGTTTATATTATGTAACTTATAATATTATAACATATAACGTAGGTACTTAACACAACCATTGGTAGCCTAGTTCGGTGAACTGGGCGAATTAGTTGAGATTTTATTCCCGCATTTCAACTCTCACTTGGAGGGGACCGTGGGTCCAATATTTTTAGGATCGCAAAAAAAAAAACACAAGACCCAAATTTTTAATATCGAATTCTTAATACTTTTACTTAGTTCTCATCAGCATTGTCAACATATAGGGTCCGAATGGTGACGTAATAGTAAAAGCGTTAGAGGCTTACCGCTTTGTTTGTTACCAATCACGAAAACGTTATCAAAGCTACAGTAAAAACGGTTACTCTCAGCTTTTTCTTACCGCTTTCTCTAACAGCTTTTGCTTACAGCTTTCACTTACAGCTTTGCACTATTCAACCGCTTACCACTTCCGCTAACCGCTAGTCTTACCGTTCCGCTTTTGGTCACCAATCGGACCCATAAACTTTTTTTTATCGAGTTAGTTAGAGCACCTACATTGGGGTCTCTTAGAGCACCCACAGCCTTGTTATCGGCGTGGATTTCTTAATTTTTTTTTTGTTTGTTTTTTTTAAATTTATCGAAAAAAAAAATTTTAAAAAAATTGACCAATAGCATCACGCCACGTGGCGTGAACAGTGTAAGGATCGGTCCTTATATAAGGATTTTAAGAGACAATTTCTTAACTATTCATGTGGACCCCACGTGGGACCCACAATATTTTAATATTTTTTTCCCAAAGGATCCCTCTCTTGTTACTCCAATGAACATGGTCTTGGCTTGGGTTTCTTAAAAAAAAAATAATAAAATAATGTGGATTCCACGTGAATAATAGTTAAGAAACGAGTTCCAAAAATCCTTAATCAAGAACCCGTTTCTTAACGGTAGCGCTGACGTGGCGCTACCCGATTAATCCATTTTTTTTTGCTTTTTGATTTTTTTCTGTCTTTTTCAAGAAAAAAAAAATTTATTAAAAATTTATTTTTAAGAGACCTAAGTGGGTTTTACCAATGTGGTGCTCTTAAAAAGCTCTATCAAATTCGTTTCCGATTTTAGTTTTTAAGAAGATGAAGTTGAATTAATTCTTTTTTATAATATGTTTTTTTTGTCATCATTCATGTATTTCCACCATTTAACTGTTTAAATTTTTACATTAACTTTTGTCTTTTGGAATATCAAACATAGACAACAATTAAATACATTACTTGTATTATGTTTGCTGTCATGTTTTTGTTTTATCGTACATGACAACAATACTCATTTTGTATAAAACACAGCATATTATTAATCGTAGAAAAATATTTGCATGTTTTAACATAAGAATTAAAAATGCCCATAAAAATGGAAAATTACAAAATTGAAACCATATAAGAAAACCAAAAAGAAAAGTTTAACTCGTCTTTCCCGAAAATACCCCGAAGATTATAAGCGTATTTACAATTCTACCACCTTCCAATTTTTCTTCCGCCGCCTCACATAAGAATTTGCATGTTTTAACATAAGAATTAAAAATGCCCATAAAAATGGAAAATTACAAAATTGAAACCATATAAGAAAACCAAAAAGAAAAGTTTAACTCGTCTTTCCCGAAAATACCCCGAAGATTATAAGCGTATTTACAATTCTACCACCTTCCAATTTTTCTTCCGCCGCCTCACATAACAACGCAAGCATTCGGATTCTCATCGCTGAATATCTGAGGCGCGTGAGCCTGAATCGGATATCCATATGGCCCACCCGGATAATATGCTGACCCATAAGCAGGTTGAGCCGCCACGTACTCCATCATATTCACCCCATCGCCGCCTTTGTTACCGGAATTATCCTTTCCTCCTCCGCCGTCTCCTTTCTTCTTATCACCAGAATCCTTCTCTTTTCCGTTACCGTTCTCTTTCTCTTTATCCTTCTTCGGCGGAACAACCTCCACCGTACGTTTCAGCTTCTCCGTCAAACTCTCGACGAGCTTTTTCACATCCATTGTTCCTTTAACTGTCACCAACTGCTTCTCTTTATCCATTGTTAACCCATTCACACCTAAACGATTCCAAAAACACAATGTGAGCGGTTTAACCAAAAACAGCGTTTTGAAAAACGCGATTATTGTGTCTCTAACCTTTGGTTTTAGTGACAGTCTTTTGGATTTTCCCAATACAACCTTGACAGTGGAAGTTCAGCTTCAATACCGCCGTTGTTACCGGAGCCTGAAAACATTATAATAACAAATCAACAACACAGTAATCAAACACTCAGAATTAGATTCTTGGTATTGTATAATACGAACAGATAAAACAATTTTTAGTAAAAATCAAAGCTTTTTTTTATGTTTACCTCTTTGGGTTTCTTATCCTCCGATTTCTTTTCTTTGTTTTTGTCTTCTTCGCTTTTGTTTTTGTCCTTACTGTCCTTGTTGTTGTTCTCTTTCTCTTTCTCTTTTTCTTTTTTGGGCTGAGGAGAAATCAAGTCGACTTTCTTCTTTGTCTTCTCAGCAAGTTTCTCCCGGAGTTTAGCCGGATCTACATCTCCGGTCACCGTTAATTTCCCAGTCTCTGACTCTGATTTTACCGTCTCAACACCTGAGAAGAGACATTACTATTGTTAATTTTTTGAAGTGAAGATATAATCAACAAATAAAATAGGGATTGAAACGACCCACGAAGAACCAGTACAGATTCCGTGGAAAGAGGAGTATTAACGTTCGATTTGTTCACACGAATAAACGTTAGATTAATTAGAAATCGAACATCTTTTGAATAGAAAAATCAAACCTTTGAAAGCACGAACGCATTTAACGATTTTGGAAGCGCAACCTTCGCAATGCATATCGACCTTCAAAACGACGGTGACAGACGTCGTTTTCTTCTCGCCGCCACCATCTCCTTTGTTCTCATTGTTGTTGTTGTTGTTATTCTTCTTCTGCTCACACACAAAACAGAGAGATCAAATCAAACCCATTAATAAATATACATGCAGAGAGAAAAATCCGATAGAAACGTGAGAAGATTCGAGAATGTTGTTTAGGGGAAGCGGTTTGACTCAGTACCTTGGCCATGGTGACTCGGTTAGTAGTGAGAAAGTAGTGGGGGAGAAGAAGGAAGTGGGTGGAGACAGAGTCGGAGGAAGGAGAGAAAGACGAGACCTTTCGTTTGTATTTATAGTACGAGTCGGTTTAATGGGTTTTATGATGATGATGATTTGGTGGTGTATGCGTGTGTATGTCTATGATGTTATGGTGGTGTATGCGTGTGTATGTCTATGATGTTATGGTCCACATAAGTTTTTTTTTGTATTCCATTAATTTCAGTTTTTGGTTTTATTTGTTTTGATTTTTCTGTTAATGCCTCTATGTACGTTCGCTCTTTTGCTTTTGTAATTTCGGCGTATATGTTGTGACGGTCGACTATTACTACTTTACTGCATGGAAATAAAAATTGATCATGTGACTAATTGAGCCATCAACTACTCAAATTTATATGTAATTCTGTCATATAGTATAACCCAGAAATAAAAACAAAATAAAAAGGGCTGAATCTCCTCTTTACAAAAATCATAAAACTAAGAAAGTGTAAACTTAACAATTCACAACACTTTTAACAAATTAAAAAAAAAAAGAAAATTCAGCACATACTTTTCATAAAAAGTATTTTTTTTTCAAAATACAAAAAGTGAAGGTTTTTTTTATTTTTTTTTTACAAAAACGAATTTTTCAGTATCTCAATTTAGGAAAAGATAAGAAAACAATAGTTTTATTTTTCATTAAAAAAAATTTGCTTACAGATTGAATTTTTTTTTTATTTTTCTTTCAAATTCCCTAACTGCAGTTGTTTTTGGGTTTTCCGTTAGCTTGCAGAATGCAGACGAAACGATTTAATGACATGTTCATTCAGTGGACATCATCGATTTCACGAAACCAGTATTATGGGCCTCACTGAGCCCAATCATAGGTGCTTTTGTTTAGTGGTGTGATAAACCGCAAGAGCCTAATTCAGGCCATGAATGTTTAAGTGGTTTTTGGTTTTTAGTTTTTGGTTTTTGGCTTTTGGTTTTTGGGTTTTAGATTTTGGTTTTTCAATTTCTGGTTTTTGATTTTGAAGTAGATTTTAGTTTTTAAAAATCTTGAATGGTGAATTGTTTAGTTTTTAGTTTTTGTTTACAAAATATTATTTTAAAATAAAATACAGAAATATTTTGTATACAAAACAATAAAACTTTATTTATAGATAATTCTAAGTTTAGACGTTCGATTTTCGAGTTCTTTCGGTTTTTAATTTTTTGGAATTTAAAAATACATGAATCGTTCAGGTAGTTACGTTTTTTGGGTGCATTAAAATATTGGATAATTCGAATAAAATATCGGATATTTCTCGTAGTTCCGATAAAAAATCGGGTAATTTCAGATATTTTAGATAAAAATGTAGGTTATTTCAGCTAATTCGGTTTTTATTGGGAACAATTGGTTAATTTTGGTTATTTGGTTATTATAAATATAACTAATATTTTTAAGTATAAAAATCGTATTTCGGTTAGTTCGGATATTTATTCGGTTCTCGGTTCGGTTTCAGTTCGGTTCGAGTATTTCAGATATGAAAATTTAGGATGACTAAAAATGCTTATTTTGTGATTGTTTATTATTTTAAAAGGAAAAATATTTTTATTATTTTAAAATTACTCTATTTATAAAATTATTATATTTAATGGAAATAAATTTCTTAAAGTAAATAATAGATATAAAATAATTATATGATATATATTTACATTATAGAAGTAGTATTTAGTTGGTGTATTTATAAAAGGTAAATTATGTTGTTATTTACAAAATAAATAAGAAATATCAAAATGAAAGAAAAAAAAAGATAGCTGCACGCTTTTTAGTAAAAACCCAAAATTGATAGATTTTGGTTTTTCTTTGAAAATTGGTTAAAACACTTAAAAACCAGTTTCCCTATTTTATAAGAAATTTTTTTTCTAAAATCTTGAATGGTTACAAAAATAGTTTTTGGAAAAACTAAAACCAAAAACCAATTCAAAAACTACAAACATTCAAAGCCTCAAAGTATATTCCTTAGGCTTATTATTATTACTAGTTGATTAACAGCTTCCGCGCACGCGCGGAGGTCTGGTGCATTTTTAAATTCTATTTTTGGCCCCTAATTTTGAATTTGGAACACTAAAGTTTTTTGTGATTGTAACACTTGCAGAGAGTCCATGCACAGAACAAAACTCATTTTTTAAAGTAGGTTGAGTTTATGTATCCTTGTACTTATTTAGCGAGGACTTGCTTGTTAAGTGTGTATATATACTTTTTGGTAAAGGGTTGAATATTTTCTTAAAAATATTAGACATCTAGATTTAAATTGCAGCATAAGAGGCTCTTACTAAAAAAATTTTGTAAGTTGAATGAGTTTGAACATTCCCTCTATTTGGATGTTCTTGTATATTGGAGCTTATCTTGTAAATGTGTCTTTTGTAAAACAAATATTCCGAGACAATATTATCATGTTTGATAGAGCCAGTCTTGAACTGCAAGGAGTAAGCCATGGTTTGTCATCAGGGAAGTGTCGTGCCTGTTTCAGAACCATGATTGTATCGCTTCTCCATCGTATGTGAATCCATATTCTGCAATCCAGGATCCTGCATTACCTCCTGCAAAGCAAAACAATGAACTCTGGTTTTGTAATTTGTTTATTAAACATAAAGCTAATCCCCAAAGACTTTTAGTAGTGAATCATTGATACATAGCAAATTACACAAACGGTATTCGTCATATTTCTGCGTTTGTTTTGTCTTCTCAGAGAGAGAGAGATAGACTCACTCACCGGATTGGAGTCAAAACAACGTGAAATGTTCCCCGCGATCGTGTAACATTCCCCTTCTTAGTTTTTGGGTGCTACCGCTTCTTTTAAGTTATGTGCTAAGAGTTGAGGGATAATGTAATACCTCAAGTCAGCACTAAAACTTTCGTTTGGTTCTGGTCATTTTATCCCATTATTATTTTTTTTTTGTCAAGATTAAATCACATTAAATGTATTTGAGATGGTCATTGTTCAATTTTTTTTGTTTGTGATATTCATCCTAGAAATTCCAAAATCAGTGAACAAAAATCAAAAAAACATTTACACTGAACCGTAAATAAATTCAAAAAACGGTTAAGGATTAGACTCCTAATCAAAGTCGATGAGAAAATCGCTCAAGTTCTGAGAATCATCCACGACTTCGTCTAGAGACTTCCGACCTTCCTTCTTTGGTTTAGGCCGAGGCCGGGCTCTTTCATTTAAGGAACTCGAAGATGTTTTGTGGAGAAACTGGTGGCTGCACATACAACCATTACATTCGGTTTGTTTTGGCTCTAATACGAAGTCACACGGATTCCAAATTCATCCAATCTGGAAACAACCATTGATCGAGTGTTGTTAAATGAGCCTACGCTCAAGCAAAAGCTGCTCACCATTCTTTGAGCAAGTCTCATTATACTTTGCTTCCCTTGCGATGGAATCACTGAATATTGTTTCAAATGGGTTACTTGAAGCTTATTAAACTGATAGATTAAGATTTAAATATTTGAACTTACCTCCTTTGAGATCACTGGATGATGCTGCGGTTCCGGTAGAGCCATGAATCTCTCACACATTCTTGGAAGAGTAGCGATCCAACATTCAGCTAATCCTTCACGGACATTATGTTTAAACATCTCATGGATCGGTTGTTGCTTCTCGATTCCAATATGTTCAACCCAAGTAACCTGTTGTTGTTTATACAAAGAAACTATCAAGCAACACGAAGGAAAAATCGACATGACCGAGAGTGTGCTTTCCGCGCAATCCAGATGAAATCACTGCAAGATTTTTAGGTGCTGCAACGATTGAGGGAAAAAGCTCTGCAGATTTGACCTGTAAATTAATGAAAAAAAATATGAGAAAAACAACAGACCAAATCGCGTGATGGCTCGTCGGGGTGGTGATGGTTATTTATACTGCCGAAAACTCTTAAGGGCTTTGAAGGTTCCAGATATTTTGTCCTTTAGCTTACCAAGCTGGTATGATCTTGGAAAGGTGAGGGTAGAGATCTTTGCAAGAGTTTCTTATAGTTCCTTAGGCATAACCGGTTGACAACGTTATATCTGCAAGGGTCCAATATCAAAGAGTGTTTTAAGTGAAAGTTTGATGTCATATTGTTTCAGTTCACTAAATGTGAATGGAACAGACCTCAAAGAAGATTCTTCTCATCAGAGATATGTGTTATTATGTATGTAATCGCTTCTGTGATCGATACGGGACTCCTACTGCATTCAAAAGGTTAAAAGCTTTATTTGTGAATAATCTTAAAACCGATAAACCCAGAAAACAGAAACGATGAGACATTAATTGTTAAGGATATGACCTTATATCCAACTCCACTGTTTTTTACAGAAATTATCGAGCCGCTTGCTCGGCTTAGTTGGCCATACAAAGATTGGAGCAAAACTGTCTCTGGAGATTTACCAACCAGCTTAACAAAACCACGGATAAGAACCGAGAAGCACTTGATTTAAGAAGAACTCACCATAAAATCTCCGTCCTGGATAGTTCCCATTTCAACCGATTGTTTGGTCTCAAGCCCCAACAGTTTGATTATGTATTCTTTTGCACGAACAATTCCCTTCTTTGTAGCTCCATTGGAAAGTTGGCAACATAACATATTTCTACACAACATTGGCGAGAGTTTAAAAAGGAACTGATTGATGATTATCGAACATATAAACAAAATATAAACAGTGTGTACCTAGATTCCACGAAACCATCAAAACTGAAAGTGAGTTTCATATCTGAGAAATATTTGATTGAGTGGAAAACTTTCGAGATACACAGAAATGTACATAAGAAGTATCGACTTGCCTTCTCTTCGGTATCATCAAAACGTTGGGTAAGTCTAGCAGCGATCTCTTTTGTCTCTGGAGGAGAATACTTCAAGCGGTAGATCTTTCCTGTGACAGGATCCAACCTACGCACAACAACTCTTTCAATTAGAATATCTTCAGGAACCTGTCCCAAAAGCATAGGCGTAAATCAAATGATCCAATATCCATTCGTTAGATAAAGATTCAAATCAATGTGTAGAAATCAAAAACAAAAAGCTAATAATCTCTCTACTCTTGAGTGTTGCATTCACAGTTAAACAATTCACGAAGTTTTTAAAGCAAAATATACCTACTCGACGTCTGCCAAATCGTTTATCACTTGAACTCTCACATGTGAAGGCATCTTGATCTTGAAAAAAACCTGATGGAGAAACAAAAGTTAGTTATTTCACATACACAGCAGTAGATTCAGCAACCAAGTATGTCACTTACATGCTAACCTCTCCGATGATATCAACAATGGCAAGTCCTTTCCTCGTCTTCATTTCTAATAATTCTACAGAGAGTGAGAAGTACCAATCAGGAGTAAGTACCATGGAATCAATAACTTAGTAAAGAAACTAAAATTATCGCTGATGGTTCAATACTCTGGTAGCTTTCAGCAAATGATTCATTTAGAAGCCAATGAGATATCTGCTCAATGTCCTTTGGCAATGAGTTTCGAGTGCAGAGGTAAACCTCTTACTCTGTAATTTTCTCTGACGCCATATGCGTTGACTGCTCCCCACACGGTAACCCGTTAGAAATTCTTCTTCTGTAGATTTACAGTTGTAAAAGTTAAGACTTAGGAGACAGAAGAATATGAAATATTTACAAAATCTGCAAAATGTTCATGTCTTTTCTCATGTCTCCATTGCTCAGCCGTACAAGAGCCGCCAAGCCACTCTCACTTACATCAAGCCTAGTCCAATATGAAAAACGAAGACGAAACCAAAATAATGAACAAAGAGAAAGGGTGGAGAAAAACACCACAACAAAGAAGTTTGTGAAAGATTAAGAATAACTTTTGTTCTTACCCTTCAGCTTCGATGACATGTTTAAGACGTTGACTGACATGAATAAGATCAAGAGAGGCAAATCTATTTCGTGTACGTCTGAACTGTAAAGCTGGGATGATCTTATTGACATGGTTTCCGATGAGCGCAAACCTAGTACTCTTTGTGTATTTCTCAATCACTAATCAAATCTGAAAATTACCCTTGGAAAATGAAGTTTGCAATGATCAATTGCAAAAACTTTATAATCATAACTTTGCAGTGATGATTGCAATGATCGATGAGGAGTCACTGTCGATGGATTTCCATGGGGTAGAGGAAGGAGAAAGGGCACGGGAGAGAGGGAATTACAGTGTGGTTGATGTGTTAAGGTCCATTAAAATATTGGGCTTGTCTTGGATAGATTGAACAATTAACAGAAATTTTAGGCCCACAAAAAATAAGTGACGTGGAGTTCTAAGAGGAGAGAAATTCCTCTAATTATATAACATATTTTTTTTTTTTTGTCGACCTTAGGCTTATTATTTAAGTTACGAGTGTTTGGATTTCCTTTTTATAATAAATTAGATTCTGGTCCGTGCGTTGCACGTGCATTGTATTTCAATATATTTTTTTTCAAATAACATTTAATAGTATAACTAACCAATAAAAAAAACTAAATGCATCATCATCTTAAGTTTAGAAATGTAAGAATAGTAAGATTAAAAAAAAAAAACTAAGCATCCTTGAAATATTAAGAAATTAAATGTTTTAGCTCTAAACACATTTTTCCACTTAATCTGAACTCCATATCTACGTATGAAAGCATTATATTATTCATCTATTCTCATAGCTCAAAAATTATATATTTTCTATTAATTAATTGTAACATACAACATGACCTATATTTTACATGTAATAGATACATAATAGTATAATATAAATATACTCATTATAGTTATAACATATATGTAATCAAAGTTTTGACCAAACAAAAAAATGTAATAAAAGTAAAAACATAATAATAGAGTCACCAGTTTAAAAAAAAAGAAATATAGTATTCATAGACATCAAGTCATTGTAAAAAAACTCCATAAATACTTCTAAGCGATAGAAATTTGTATCGAACAATTTATACATCTTTATCGATTTTTTTGTTTAGTTTCATTGTCATTATCTAACAATAATTTCATAAAAAGAATTCCCGCAAAGCCATGTCATATGGTTCATCTATTTAAGAAGTAGAGTACAGATTCTATAATTTCAAGTTTGTTTTATACAAATTTAAAAATAGTTTTTTAAATTAAAAGAATTATTTTTTGGATCAATTACATAAAGATATTAGTTGTCATTTGAGAGTGCATTTTAGAAAAATAGGTGATTGTTATATTGCTTTTATATACTGTTTAGTGTCTTTTTGTTTAATCCACAACTCTTGTACTATTTCCATACTAAAAAGATAAGTGTTCTTCTTTAGCACTAATAGTTAAAACATAAATGTAAACAAAGTAACTAATATGAAATAACCAACTTACTAAAACTTAACATACAGAATAAATATACCCATAGTAATATAATATAATATTCTCGTTATAGTTATAACATTAATGTAATCAAAGTTTTGACCAAACAAATACAATAAAATAAATATACTCACCAGTTTATGAAGTTTTTATCGATTTTTTTTATTTAGCTTAATTGGTATTATCTAACAATATTTTTACAAAAGAATTCCACAAAGCCATGTCATATGACTCATCTTTTTGCGATGTAGAGTACAAATTCTATAACTTTAAATTTGTTTTTTCACAAATTTGAAAATAGTTTTTTTAAATAAATGGATTTTTTTGTTAATACTTTTAAATAGTAGAAAAGTATATAGTTCAAGAATATGGTATTTATCAGTTTTTTTGTTAATACTTTTAATTTGCTTTCTATAATTTATCCTTGTTTATTTCATACAATTTGCTTTAATCAATAAGCCATGAAAGAGTAGTTAAAAAAAAAAATTTACCATGTACACCTTTTTGTCGAAGAGAATTGAGGACTTTCACCAAATTTTCTTCTTTGTTTGTGATTTTTTGTTTGTGGTTTTGTATTCCCACATACGATTCATTCGAATGGCGGTTGTGAAGATAGAAGAACACAATATACATAGACAATTTTGAACAGATCATATGCAAAACGTGTTCCGTGGTTTGGCTTCATTAAACATGAATTAATACTTGGGATTTGGAGGTAAGCTTCTACAGACAGAAGAAGGGTAAGATTTGATGCATCTTGTTGAGGAGTTTCGACGGATGATGATGATGATGTTCGGTAGGAGCGGGTGGATCTGAGTTCTTCTCTTTCTTCTTTCGCCTCTGCTGGAAAAAACTGCTGCATCGTCTGTGCACATTCTGATTCCAGAACTCCACGCCTAAGATTGTCATCTTAGGATGAAACGCGTGAACTGGAGGCGGTGGCTTTTCTGAAACTTCTGATCCATTTCCTTCGCCTCCAGGGAACAGCCTGAAACGTAATCTTGTTCAATGATGACTCCCTAATGTTCCAGAACAGCATGTTTTCAGTTTCAGAAGTTATATGTACCTGAATCAGCTGCCATCTACTCCAAGAAGCTTATTGGGAGCACCCCACACAAGAGTGTTGACCCTTGCTTGAAGTATTGCTCCCGCACATATTGGGCATGGTTCTAGTGTTACATAGAGCGTTGTATCCTGTTGAACGAATAAGCAATTCCTTATAAATCCACGCTATCAAACCTTACTAATGATCCTTGAGATCATCTGATCTTAACTTCCCCACAAAGTAATAATGCTAAAAACTAAAACTCGTGTTGTTATGCTAGTATACTGTTCATATACTTCACCATGACCATGAGAGATGTTAAGAGAGCGAGAGAGAAAAAGATTACCGCGAGCCTCCATGAACGAAGTAGTTTAGAACCCTCTCGAAAGCAAATCATTTCTGCATGGACGGTTGAATCCCGAAGATCCTCTACTCTGAAATACAAAACTACGGTTGGATGAAACCAACAGGGGAATATAAAATGAAAAAGGGTTCACAGAAAATTAAACTTACAGGTTAAAACCGCGAGCGATAATCTTCCCGTCATGCACAAGCACAGCCCCGACAGGTACTTCCCATATATCAGCAGCTTTTTTAGCTTCTACTAACGCTTCCCTCATGAATATTTCATCAGCTGTTCGCCTTTCAGCTTCTACACTGTATGCTTCTCTACCTGTATCAATCAAGAACATCATACGAAGATCAAGTTATAATAACTTCAAAACTTCTGAGGTTTAGCTACTAATCTTACCAATCGCCAGTGAGAGGATGTCTGCCATCGAAGGAACATAATGCGTCGGAGCCAATTCAGGACCTTTATACTTCTTAAGATCGTCATCTGTGCAACTGAGAACCCGAGTGATGTTTTCGGGCTGGCCGCTCAACCTGAAACTGTGCATGAACCCAACTGTTTGCCAATCGAAATAAGTTGTCCATTGGGTGGAAAACAGTCTGTGGATATTTGGATAAGCTCCTTTAAATTCATCAACATGTAGCGGCTCGTGTTGGTCTGGTAAGATATGTACACTTCCTGGTGCAAGTAGTTTAGGCTTTGTTAACTCCGTGAAAGTTTTGCCCTTCAGAATGCTCAAGTATTTGGACTATTTTGGCTTGGGACACCCGTTTTAAGAGTGACGCAATATGAGTCCCTCTTTCAGTGTATTCAAACATTCAAGACTCAAAAGTAAACCACTTCCCTTGTATTGATCAGGTTCCATCATTTTCACCTATATACAATAAAAAAAACTGTTCTCTCAGTAACTGCATCCATCATTAGAAAGACATGAAGTGGAATTGAGAACTTGTTACTTAAGGCTGGAGTCATAAACAATATTGTCTTAGTGGTGGTCCAGTTTAGTGAAAGACCAGTTACCAATGGAAAAGGGCAAACTGTAATGCATCAGAATGGGCTCAACACCTTCTCGTGGAACATAAACGGCATGACTCGTCTGACATCATACACCATTAAGCTCAATAGTTCTTATCCTAAAATTTATGCTGCATAAAAAGCCAAAGACAAAGACTCAGTGAGTCATCCATCACAGTTTCTCTAATCTCTTAACATGGTTGAAGAAATACAAACCCAATGGTGGTGGTGAAGCTAGTGATAAAAGAGCCATCAGAGAACATTAAAAGCAAACAACTTTTACCAACACCTGCAACACAAATTTTATGAATCCCTTAAAGTTGCAGAGATCTAAAACTCATACAATGAGGTTCACAAACACAATGGATCGAGCATGGAATCAGATTAGCCACCCGAGGGAAAATACGTACCGCTATCACCGATAAGCAGAAGCTTGATGAGATAATTGTAATCGGCTCTAGCCCTAGCAGGTACGCAGCCATCGAATCTAAAAATGGGGAAAAACTCAGAGATCAAACCAAATTAACTTTGTTTCATCTAAGACGAAAGGAGATCGAATACCGAAGAAACTAAGGAATCAGCGGCGAACGTAGAAGAAGAACACGGTGAATGCGTACCAAATCAAACAATCTGTCACGGACGTGATTGCATATCTCGACTTCTACACCCGTTCCTAACCTGCGAGAAACCAAATTAGGTGTTAGGCAGTTGAAATATCACGAAGATAATGAACAGACAAACCGGAATCAGACGGTATCTAGATACTTCGGCATTAGGTTTTCCTCTTGAGAGTTGAAGAGCAGTCGCCGGAATTTACCTTGAATTTTTCAGATCCCCAAATACATGAAAATCAAGATAAAACAACACAACGATTTTGATTTCATAGACCCTAAACTCGATCGGGAATTTATGAATTCAAAATCTGAGAAGAAAGATGGATTTCATAGATCCTAAACTCGATCGGGAATTTATGAATTCAAAATCTGAGAAGTAATCTAAGGAAGAGTACTCACCCCATTTAATTTTACGTTAATGGAGAAAGCAATTGAAGATCCTAAAATGGCGAAAGTGAGGAAGAGTTGTCCAGATCCTGAACGGTTTATGGAGAGAAAGGGAGAAAGACAAAAAAAAATTGATGGAATAGTCATCAGAATTTTTTTTGGAGTAGTGACCAAATAGGTTGACACGGTGGCAAAATCCTCTATTCTGATTGGATGATGGCTCACTTTTTCTCTCACATAACTTGTCTATTATCTATTATATAAATTAGATGAATTTGTTTTCAAATATTTAAAGATGCAATTGTTAGTTGACAAAAAAATGCAATTGTTAGCATTCTAAATAGTCACTAGATTCTGTCCCGCGCTTTGATATTTAATTATTAAGATAAAATTTGAAAATATTTTTAACAACATATTTATGTTTTTCTGTTTTTATAATAGTCTTGAATAATTAAATTCCAAATAACATACAGTTTGGTTATATTTGGAAGGGGTTAATATTTTGTTTAGATATTTCATTTTTTATTTGTTTAAATTTAAGTTTACTAAATTTTTTACCTCGTACTAATTAGTATTATATATTATCGAATTTGTTATTTAAATATCATAAGTTTGTAAACAGTGTGCAAGAGTGTTGAATAGTGGATATTGTTTTTTTGTCGTTGTTTGTTATTTTTATGTTTATAATTTTATATTAAAATTAAATAATATTAGATTGAGTTTATATATAGTCATAGTTTTATATTATAGTATATATATCAAGATATAAAAAGTCGTTTAATATTTTTAGATTGATACAACTACTTCAAAATAATAATAACAATACATTGTAACATTTCTTATAATAAAATAAAGAAGTATTAATAGAATATGTTAAATAAATAGTTAAAATAATTTAATATTCCTTTTAGATTAAATAAAACACAAAGAAACCTATATACCATCAATTTTATATACTAATGTGCAAGCCCATTAATAATGATATCTCAATAAGAAAAGTCTCTAGTATATATGTTCTAAATAAATTTTTATAAGCCCAATTTCTTTAACCAAAATCAAAGCTTTAACCAAAATCGGGACAAACAAAATAAAATAAAACTGACATAATGATGTAATGAAAAAAAAAAATTAGGGCAACTTTCTTCTCTCGGATTGTCCGCTTGCACGATTAGATGGAGAATAATATTACTATATCGAATTTATATAAAGTCATATTTAAATTATAGTATATATGTAGATATAGAAAAGAATATTAACAATACATGGTTACATTTATTGTAATAGAATAAATAAAATATAATAGATTATGTTAAATATAATGATTATCAATATTATTATTTAGTTTAAAATATTATTTCAATATTATATACTATTTTCTTATTTTAATAATATTTTATTAATTTTAATTATTATATAATTTATAAAATAATTGTGTATTAAATTATATAATTATATGTACCAATTGATGTAGTAACTTAATTATGCTTGATTTTATTTCTATAAGTCAAATTTTAGTTAATAATAATTTATAATATTTATTTTAATATTAATTTCGAAATTAATTATTATTTTACTAAATTTTTGAATTTTTTTTTGTTAGATATGATTATGATAGAAAAAGGAAAACAAAAGATATTATAAGTGTTGGAACTTCGAGCCAATTCTACCAGATTCAGAATTGCTGTCAGGTTCCCGATAGCCTAGGATCTAGAGTCTAGTTAATTGAATCAAGGATCTGATCTCTGTTTACCTGGAGATTAGCAGCGGAAGATGGTCAGATAAACGAGATATCCAGCGCCTCTACTGTAGTCCACACACACACAAGCTGGAATCCGCCGGGATGCTAGTACCGGTGCTCGGATCTCCCTGGGATTTTAGTTTCTGAGGTTTCTGTGTTTTCTCTCTCAGAAAACACTGTCTGGGCGGCTCTCCCTCCTGGGTCGAAAATCCATAAGCTCACTTATATATGTCGACCTTGACATAAACCGAAACATCAGTTTAGGTTTCGGCCTTGTGTCGACCGACACACTTAGTGGTGTCGATCAACACATCTTGTGTCGACCGACGCACCCAATGGTGTCGATCGACACACCTCATTAAAACTTGTATTCGATGTGTATCCAATACACATCGACTAGATCATATGCCAATGATCAATCCCATACGAACTATGTCCAACTTGCTTAGGTGTGTGACCCTGTAGGTTCACACGATACTGGAAATGAGTTACAACTCATTTGTCACAAGTGGTTTCTAGCAAAACATTATGACTACCCAGTATCATGTGAATTGTCCGATCTCGACAATACAACTATCTCTAGAGTGAGTACAATGTGATTTCAGGACATAATCCCAACAATCTCCCACTTGTACTGGAATCATCAATTCCTATAATCCCTTCGTCTCTATATCTCGATATGGCATAAGGCAAGAGACTGTGTCATCCTTATTATAGCCAACATCATGTTCATCGAATTCCTGATCTATACTGATAAAACAAACGACTGACAATCACCTCGTTTGAGCACGGCCATGCATTTTCTCAGTATCAAATCTTTGATGGGCCCTGAGATATTTATCTCCCATTATATGGGAGGGACAAATTCCATCTTGTTCCATCCCTGTTTCTATACATACTTCATGATACGCATAAGCAATGCCGTTATAGCCGCCAATTACGGAACGACGTTTGACAAGGTCAACACGCACCAATTCATATGCTAGAAAGCATGATGAACTCAGGTCTAAGGACTATACTCTATAGTCGTAATGAGAACCTCCCATGACACTGATATAATTATCCTGTGGAGTTCTCATTAGCGGGTCATGTCCGATCATATGTTCACCAACATATATCTATGTGACTGACTGTGATAATCATATCATTGACTCCATGAAACTTGGTCCAGCAGTCACCTCACATACTAGTCTCGCGCGGTTATTGGTGCCCCACTTCAATAACCTCGACTAGGGACAATCATAATTTATGTCATCTTTTACTTATAGGGTTTCATGATCAAGTCCTCAACTTGATGACCTATATGATGACCATAAAGTACTTTGGGACTATTACTTAATTATCCAATAATTAAATAATACCGATGTCAGTTTGACTTACATAAACACTACCATAGCATGTCTATGTAAAGATTACAACATAACTAGAATTACTCCCACTAGAATCAAGATCATCTCTTCAGATATCTTATACCTACAGCAACAGAATAAATCTGGTGCTTAGGTTGTGGGAGAGACTGCGGTGTTTTGTTTGAAACAATTCCAACAAACCATACTGCCATTCAGATAAAAGCACTATTCTACGGTCCACTGCTTGGAGCCTTTCCAACAGATAGCACCGCTATTCAGACAAAGAGACATAATCAGGTGGGAACCGGGAATCGTCTTTGTTCGTCTAACTACTTTCAACTGGTTCGTCACTTCTTCAGTTCACCACGAAACTATCCTTAGAGTTCCTCAAACACTTGGGATATTTCTGGTAACCGCTCAGTGACTATTACCGGAACATTTTGGTATTTTATCGTCATGCTTTATGCGTAAGCTGCATCTAGATGAGCGCAAAATATGGCATTTATGATGGATTCTATTGCATTAGCATTAGCAATCACACTCATTAATAATAGCTCAGCTAGTGTCCAAAACACTTCATCTTGCTAAGATTATTGCCATAAGACTTTTGGTATGAAGCCATTCTTGGCATCATGCATATTGGAACTATCCAATACCTTATCAACATAAGGATTTTGACACGATCCAATTAGCCTTTCTGATCCATTCCAATGGATCCTTATTCCAAGAACTTTTACGGCCTTCTCCCATGTCCATCATTCAATTTGACTTCCGACCCAAATCTTGACAAGACTTTAGCGTCGGAACGTCGTTTATGAGATTAAGTATGTTATCTACATACAGTGTGAGAATTGCAATTACGCTCCCACTAGTCTTCTTGTAAACGCATGGTTTCATTTCTTTCTGATCAAGTCAAAACTTTTGACCACATTATCAGAATGTTGATTCCAACTCCAAGATGTTTGCTTCAATCCAGAAATGGATCGGTGAAGCTAACATGCATACCCATCCAATTTTCGGAGTTGGGGCTCACCATCGCTTCTTTGAATTTCGCATGCTCGTCAGTTTTCAATGATCAATAGATCACGACAATAGGTTACGAGAAATCACTCTCGAGTTAGTGACAGATCCTTTCGGATCTGCGAATTTCAGGCTCCACAGGTGTAGATCCTACAGTACTTTGTAGATCTCACCGCTGCTTTCCTTCAACAGGTTGAGCAGCCTCCTGTGTTTATCGAATTTCTTCGATGTGTACTTTTACTCCCACTGTTCCTTTTGAATGTACGATCTTTCTCAAAAGACACAGTTCCGAACAACAACACTTTGTCCTCGGATTGGTTGCAAAAGTAGCAAGCCTTGGTTTCCTTAGGACAACCAGCGAGGTAGAACTTATCAGATATGGGTTCAAGTTTGTTTGTTGACTACTGTCTTACACAAACCTTGCAATCCCAATTAATTAGAAAAACAAATTTGGAAATCACCCAGTCCACATCCAATGTGGTGTTTTTCACTGATTCAGATTGAAACCCTTTTCTGCGCAAAGACAGACATTTTAGAACATATTCTTAAATGATTATGAAAGATTCCTGTGACTCATCATTAATCGGAGCATATCTAATAAGATCCGATTCATTCTGTTAGATGATCACCCAATTCTTGACTCAAGTATTTTCCTCCGCGATTCAATCGAGGATCTCAATACTTCTGTCAAATCGGTTCTACACTTCATTTTGGAACTCCTCAAGGGATTCCTGCTCATGTCTCATCAAATGAACACAGCCATACTTATTGATGCCATCAATAAGGTAATGAAGTACAGAAGATTTCCTTTGGCACTAATACTCGTTGGGCCGCATACATCAGTATGTGTAAGGCCCAATAAGACTCTGGCCCGTTTCCTTTAGCTCTGCTAAATGGGCCTTAGTCATTTGGTCCAGTGAACACAATTCATATCTCAAATTATTAATAATCAAATGAGTCCAAAACTATGGAACTTCTGAATCCGCTTCACTCTATGTGGTTAAACGACTACGCCAAAGAAAAGTCGAGTTCGAGTCATCAGACTTAAACCTTTAGTATTTGTGTTATATTCAAACTTTCGCTGGTTTAAGATATAATACCCACTCCAAACGGGGTGCTACCATATGATATTTCATTAAGATCTAAAGAACAAAACTTGTCTTTTATCAAAATGAAAAACATCCAAATTCTTTACAAGAAAATGAAAGACATTTCTGCACAAGGCAGATACATAGTAACAATTACTTAATTTCTAAAACCAAGTATGAAAGGCTCCTACAAGTGGAGAATCTCTACGGCTCATGCATCAACCATTGCTTCATACCAGACACGCAGTTCCACTTGTCCTTTCTTCAACGTTCTACTGTCGCTTAGGTCCTGCATATTTCAAAAAATATCAGTACCACAACTAGTATCCAATACTTATGTAGAACTTGAATTAATAACATAATACCTGAAGAAGAAGTACCATACATCTCCTTCATTTATTATGAATCTTCCAAGAATTTAATGCAATCTCTCTTCCAATGCCCTGACTCATTGCAGTAGAAGCATTTTCTGACACCAGATGGGCCTGACTTGGGCTTATAAGATGACACAGGCTTATCCTGATTCTAAATCTGGACGGCCCTGTCTCTACCCTTGCCAACACAAGATTTCTCAAATCTTTTACCCTTTATGATGTCTTGATCTACTGTTTTGAGCATGCCATGCAGCTCACTCAACGTCTTCGTCAAGCCTTTCTTGATATAGTCCTTAATGAACTTATCATAGTTTGACGACAGTGACTGCAGAATGATGTCAGTGGCCAACTCTAAGCTGACAGGACATTCCAGTTTCCCCAGGTTATCAATGTAACCCATCATTTTAATGACATGAGGACTTACTGGAGCATCCTCTGGTAGCTTGCACTCAGTGAGAGACTTCACCATCTGGAATCTCTCAACTCGTGCCAGATTCTGAAACTTCAGTTTCAGGCTGGTGATCATCTCTATCGGCGACTCCACGTTCTCGTATTGACTTTTCAAGTCCGAGTCCATGGTAGCCAACATCAGACCACACACATCTACCACATCAATATAATGCTTATTCCAAGCATTATATACTGCATGCGAGCGATTGGTCCCAAGCCTTTCTGGAAGAGATTTCTCAAGGACATAGTCCTTGCTCTCTTGCTTGAGAATGAATCTCAGATTCCGATACCAATCCAGGAAGTTGGATCCATTTAACTTGTCCTTCTCAAGGACGGATCACAACGAGAAAGTAGTCATAGACATAAGCTGAAATCCAAGAAAAACAAAGATTTAGTTATGTATATGATGAGAAATCTTATCTAATAAGAAAACTCGCATTATATTCAAACAATGTTTCCTCTATGAATATAATGATACAAGATCCATACTTCACTAAAATCTGAGTGGGCGACTCGCCATCACCCAAACTTTAGTTATCTAGGTAAGCAAATCATTGCTAATTGTACCCAGTACAACTCTTGGTTGTGGATGAGACAAACTATGTCTAATCCACTCTGATGTCTCTGGGCCCAGAACTTCCGATAGCCCAGTCAAGTAAACCAATCTTTGTAGTCTTGTGATCATTGACAGTTGCACTGCAAGTCTATCAATGACCACCTGCCTTACTCATGTTGCAGTGGATACCAAGGACTCCAAGACTATCCAACAAACGACACGAATCTTGACAGTAGACAAGATTTGGGCAAGACATCAAGGTTACTTGATATTTAGTTTGAGGAAACTAAACCCAAAAGTTTAGCAAATCAATTCACTTAGGTCATATAATTGTTGATGTTTTAGCACTGCAAATCCATCAACATAACTACCTGCCTTACTCACGTAATTGTGGACACCAAGCTCTTGGCTAGACATCACACAACGAAATGAGTCTTGACAGTTGACCATATTGAAGCTAAGCTTTAATCAAGGTTTTGGTCGAGTTTGGTTTCTGCAAATTCAAGGTTCAATAATTAGAATTCCGAGCACTGTATCGATCGACGCAGACTGTGTCTGTCGATCGACACCACCAAACAAAACCGGACTTCAATAACCAGTTAATTCAATTAACCCGGTTCATCGAACCAATCATGTCGATCGACACAGCCCGTGTGTGACGGTCGACATAGACCTTAACCGAAGACAGTTTTTGATAACCGGTTCAATCCAATTGAACCAACTTATCAGACCAAACTGATCTTAACCATTCAAATTGGTTTATATTAATTATGATAACTGGTTCAATCCAATTGAATCAATTCATCCAACTTTAAACCGTTTTAACCAGCTTCAACTGATTGCGATAACCGTTCCAATTCAATTGAACCGTTTCATCCAATCAAACTGATTGAGCCCATTGGTTCATGCTAATTGAGATAATCAGTTCAATCCAATTGAACCAATTCATCCAATTTAAACCGATCTATTCGGACTTAACCAAGCATGATAACCGGTCCAATCCAATTGAACCGATTAACCATTCGCTAGGTATGTGTCGACCGACACTAACCTGTGTCGATCGACACTGGACCGAATATGTTCTGTGTCGACCGACACTAAACCTGTGTCGATCGACACAATAGGCTTTCGGTTTTTCTTCGCGAAAAACCCTAGCCGCCGACTCTGTCGAATTCGCCACTCTGTGTCGACCGACACACCTAGTGTGTCGATCGACACTGTGTGAAATCAAAGATTCGATTTTCGATCATAATCGATCTAACCTGTTCTATCCAAACAACCTAGTTTGCGAATCTAAATCATCAAATTCAATAAACAGGTTTGATTCAATGATAAAACCCCAAGGCTCTGATACCACTGTTGGAACTTCGAGCCAATTCTACCAGATTCAAAATTGCTGTCAGGTTCCCGATAGCCTAGGATCTAGGGTCTAGTTAATTGAATCAAGGATCAGATCTCTGTTTACCTGGAGATTAGCAGCGGAAGATGGTCAGATAAACGAGATCTCCAGCGCCTCTACTGTAGTCCACACGCACACAAGCTGGAATCCGCCGGGATGCTAGTACCGGTGCTCGGATCTCCCTGGGATTTTAGTTTCTGAGGTTTCTGTGTTTTCTCTCTCAGAAAACACTGTCTGGGCGGCTCTCCCTCCTGGGTCGAAAATCCATAAGCTCACTTATATATGTCGACCTTGACATAAACCGAAACATCAGTTTCGGTTTCGGCCTTGTGTCGACCGACACACTTAGTGGTGTCGATCGACACACATCTTATGTCGACCGACGCACCCAATGGTGTCGATCGACACACCTCATTAAAACTTGTATTCGATGTGTATCCAATACACATCGACTAGATCATATGCCAATGATCAATCCCATACGAACTATGTCCAACTTGCTTAGGTGTGTGACCCTGTAGGTTCACACGATACTGAAAATGAGTTACAACTCATTTGTCACAAGTGGTTTCTAGCAAAACATTATGACTACCCAATATCATGTGAATTGTCCGATCTCGACAATACAACTATCTCTAGAGTGAGTACAATGTGATTTCAGGACATAATCCCAACAATAAGATATTATGAATAAATCAAATATAAATTGTTTTACAGTTTTATCCTTAATGAAAAAATACAATTCCTAACAACTCAAGGACAAATACCGAGAATACAACATTTATGTACCACGGTCAATATCTTTTGTACTTATGTTTTAATATAATAGATGATCTTAGTATTTTGATTACATAGCTATTTGTAATAGGGAAACATATTACATAGCCAATTGTAAATAGCTACTCAATAAAAATAAAGCTTTAATCTACAACTGGTCTCTGGGGCCGCTTCTCTCTCTTTGAGAGAATTCTCTCTCCCGGTTCTAGATTGGCTTTCTCTCGTGGAAAGCTATGTACCGCATACTTAATGAATGGAGTTTTTGTTGCCAAAAAAAAAGTGAGAGTTTGATTCAGCAGCTCTTTTTGATGTTAATAGATGGTTTTTTTTCTGATTTCTACTCCGATTTCTCTTCTTTGATCTTTATTGAGTGAAATATTTTTTCCTTCGGTTTTGTTGTTACGCCGATGGTCTTGGACAGAATCTCTTCCGCTCGTCCTCGACTTTGATTTTGGTCTCGAGTGATCTTTGCTTGGATCTCTCTCCCAATAAGTCTCTGACATCGTTTCTATGGCTGGTTGATCCTTTTCGACTTATCGGAACTTACCGGTTGTCCGGTTCTTCTCGTCTTTATGACGGCGACGATCTCGCTTCCTCTATCTTCTTTCGCTGTGGTTCCCCTGTTTTCGTTCCACTTCGCCTCCGCATGTCCTCTTCGCAGGGATTAATATCCCCTACGTGTCACCGCTTTTGAGGAAAAGCATACGGTGGATCCTGACGGGCTTCTAAGTTCGTCGATGTCGGTGTCTCCTTGGGTTTGGCTATTGTTGGCGGCGTCGTTGTTACTATTGTTTCTTTGTATGCTGGTGCTTACCACAGCGGTTTTGGGAAGCTTCTGATCGGCAAATAGACCCTCGTCTCCAGAAATTTGGACCGGTGTGGCTTGGCGGTGCTTTTCTCTTCGCTTTCCGGCCGTTTCTCCGGTGGTGCTTACTCTCTGACGCGTGTTCTGCATGCTCGTCTCCGCGCTGCCACGTGGCGTCTTTATCCTTTGCTACGGGCTTGGATGGGCCGTGTATGAATCCGTAGAATTTTTGTATAAGGCTTCGGTCCATTTGTAACAATACCGCCTTGACCCATGAATCGATTTCGTTGACAAAAAAAAAAACTTTGGAATTTGCTTATCTGCTATTATACAATTCTTGAAACATTTGGAAGTATTTTAAGCTATAAATGCTTGAAAAGACTTCAATCAAACCAACTAACTTGAGCTTTTCATTACTTCATCATTTCATAAGTGATACTTGATACTAAGATTTTTAATTATTCCTTGAGTAATATCAATTCCTCAAATATTTATCACGTAGTACGAGGTATCAAACCAATTTAATCACTAAAGATGCATTAAATCTTTTAATCCAAACAAACCAATTTCAATTGAAAGTTTCTAAGATCCTAAGTGCAATTCAAAACAAACAATCAAGATGATCACTTAAACAAGCAAGCATCATCACAAATAAGACAAGAAAGATAATTCATAAGTTAACCAATGCAATCAATGTAAAAGAAGCATGTAAACAACTAAGTAAATCAAGATCAATACTAAAATCAGATCAACGGGTTAGGTCAATGATTATAGTGATCCTAAAGCTAATCAAGAATGCTAATACAACTTCAAATGAGTTAATCTTTAGGCAAATAACACATTTAATTGACTAACCCAATCTTTTGGTACTAATCACTTTGTCTAATCCCTAATCAAAAGTAAATCATCATTTGTGATTAAGAGTTAAACAAGCATTAAAATCAAGTTGTTAAAGCCAATAAGCACTTTAGATAATCATTCTCATGAGCTAAATATGAAAAATTAATAACAATCTAGCCATAAGCATTCATAATCTACCTAATCCATAAGCCTTAAAAGATTTTACTCACTAATCATGCTAAACCCAACAAAACCCATAATGATCATGTTGAGATTAGTAAAAAATAAAATAAAAGAAGAAGAAATCAAAGACAAAAACACTTTGATTGATTAAAGATTCCAACTTTTCTTACAAACTTTTATAAGAGAGATTTTTGGAATAAAAGAAAGCTTAAGGAAATAAAATAAAGGTTTTTAATATTTATAGTGAACAGTGGATGAACCGGGTCAATCCGAGACAAACCGGATATTGACCCGGTTCAAATGGATCTTTGGTCTTCGAAGTGGCTGATATCGGGAGCATCTGGTCGATAAGACACAAGCCTATGGGGAGATGTGTAATGTATCGGTTCAAACACGTCGCTATGGGCATGTCGATGGAAGAGACTTTGTGCGTGAGAGAATTTATCAGAACGGTTTGCCCGATAGACCCAAACCAATATAATCTCTGGCCGAAATGTGGTCTTTGAGCATTGTTCTCCATCGGGTAAGGTAGCCTGATATGATCATGCCGATGGAGAGCATCAAGGCATGTCGGGATGTTGTAGCCGATACGTGGAAGTTGATAAAATATATGGCCAAAGTCTTGAAGTTATGCGTGATTCTCCATCGGATAAGGTGATATCGAGGTTTTTTCGGTTTCTAAAGTACTATCAATTCCTAAAACCTCTACACATGTCGATGTAGCATTTGAGGTATCAATCCAGGGAGGCAAGAAGAACAACACATCAAAAATGCAAGATACTACTTAATATAAGCAAAATGGATACAAGGGGAGTTATCTAACAACTTAAATAGAAATCGAAACAAGAGAATAAACAAAACAAGCAAGAACAAGACAAGACACTAAACAAGAAGAAAAATAAGATAAAAGAAGGGTCCAAGGATGAGGCTATGGAGACTAGGTGGTCTAGAAACAATCAAATAAGCTCTAATCAATCAAACAATGCTAAACAAGGCTAATGATCATTAATTAAGCTAATCATATTCTCATGTTCATAACTACTATGCTAATTATGCAACCATTCAATTCTCATTTGCAAATTACATGACAAGCATGCAAGAATATCCATCAAATACTTTTTAGCAAAGCTAATCTTTAGGCTAAGAACATTAATCATTAGACTAATCCTATCTCTTGGTACTAATCCCTTTGTCTATTCCCTAATCAATATCAAATTCTTATTTGTGATTATGTGATTAAGAGATAAACAAGCAATGCAAACAAGTTCTCAATTCCAATAATCACCTTAAGCAACTAATATCTTAGACTAAGAATGAAAATCCTCTAATTTAGTTCATTGAGACATTTCATCAAACACCTTGTGGGCAAGAAACATCCTAAAATCTAGATTGACAATCACTTGAGAATCTAGCATACATCACACCAAATTAGAGAAGGATCATGCATAAATAAGTCCTAAATATCATTAATCATTCCATAAACCACCTAAATCAACCTCATCCACAAGACCCAAAAAGACTACTCTCTAATCTTCATTGTTCCCACAAAACCCATAGAGATAGTATGAGATAACAAGATTAAAGAGAGATTAAGAAAAGAAATTAAGAAGATATAAAGAAATACTTAAATTAAAATCCAAATCAAGATTACAAGATTCAAATCCTAAAATAAAACTAAGGCTTAGGTCCCTTAGGGTTTTTAATCCCCTAAAATTAGTATTTATACAAGAAAGGGTCGTAATGGCAATATCGTAAATAAGTGGGTCTGATTTTGGTCTCACAGGAAAAAATATCGGGGTGTTTTGCCCGATACAAACATCCCGATAGAAACAGGTGAAATGTATCAGCCTGTTTTGTCCGATACATCAGGCTGATACTTTCTCTGGTCACGTTTGTGGACTTTCCATCGGAAATTTTCCAGATACATGATGCCGATACATTCTCTGGTCAATTTTGGGCATGATGTTGATTTGCAGACTGTGTTGAGATGCATATAGTAAATCAGACATAACTCTTTCCATATAGCTCCAAATTGCTTCAAACCACCTCCATTAGAAAGCCAACTCAATTTGCCATGATTTTTATTTGGAATCCTATAGCTAAAAGTCAAGGTAAGGTCTTCATATGACTCAATCTTTCAATCTAATTGATTTAGTCTTTCATCACCATTTCACTTTCAATCACTCTTTTGGACTCCAAATTCTTCCAAACCTCTTTAGCAACTCCAAAAACCTACAAAACATAAGAAAAACACTCTCAAGAACAAAAAAGTATGCAAATCCTAATTCTAAATGAACTTAAGGTTCTAAATGCAAGAAACTTCAAGAAATAAGCAAATATGAATGTAAAATGTGACTAAAATATGATCTAAATACAAATCTAAATGCATAAAAATGCAATGACATCAATTCCCCCAAACTTAATCTTTGCTTGTCCAAAAGCAAACAATCAAAGTTAAGATGGGAGAAAGGTTTGAAAGTGAGAGTTCAAAGCTTTCAAAAGCAATTGTTAAGCATAAGTGGAAACAAAGTCAAGACAAGCAATTAAGAGATACAATCAAGCTTACTCTACTTTAAAAGAGTTAGCCATTCCCATCAATACAAGCATCAAGTTCAAGTCCCAACCTACATATGATTTCCTATCCTCATTCCCTTTAACATTCATTAAGCAATGGTAGATCATGATTGTGAAAATCAAATAAACAAATTTGGCTATAAGGGGTTAAGGTCTTGAGATAAAAATGATCTCAAATGAAGTGTGGGTTTCAAAATGAAAGATCTCTCAATAAAGGAATGAACTATAACAAAATGCTAAGAGTAAAAAACAACTCATGCATACAAGAATATATTCCCATTCTACCAAATCCCTATAATGATTTTAACTATTTTTCTAAACCCAAAGTTCCCTTCCTAAGCTACCCTTTCCTTAAGGCTTTTTTTTTCTTATCCCAACTTTGATCACTTCTTTCTTTTTTAAATACTTAGAGGATCTCTTTTCTTTACTTAGCTCTTTCTTTTCTTTTCACTAGTCTTTTTTTTTTTTTTTTTTTTAATGCTTGAGCCAACTTTGGCTTCTTTTCTTTCTTTAACACTTGAGACTTATCTTTCAAAAAAACTTAGAGCTATCAACTTTTCTTTTCCTTTTTAAATCCCTCTTTCTTTTCTCAATCTTTTCCTCATTCCCCATTTTCTTTTCTTCCCAATTCCCCAAAACTTCTTTCATATCCTATGCATAGCCCAATGATGTAAGGCTAGGTCTACAATGGAAAACTATCCCTGTCGTTCTAAACTCAACACTTTTTGCCTAGTTGATTCAATAAAAAGGCCTCTAATCTCTCACTAAAGTGTTTAGGTTTGAAGGAAAACTTGGTTCAAGGTGGGGAAATCTACTTGGACTAACAAGAGAGTGGTAGAAGATGAGAAGATAGTCCAAGTATGTATCAAGTATCCATGAATTCACTTTTCATTGCACAACATGATAAGTCAAGTCAAGATTAAGAGTTATAATATATAGGGAATGATTCAAATCTCAACATGTTTCAATCAAGAAGTGAAGAATGATGCATGAGATCCAAGCAGGGTTCTTCCTTAGTTTCAAGTTCACATGATGCATCCAATAACCACATGCTCAAACAATTTTTTTTTCTTTTATAAGGAAAACAAGCTTTAGTTCTCAAACATTAATAAATGCAATCCTAAATGACTTCTAGACTCATTCCTAAGCATGTCAATGCACTTATTTTTTATTTTATTTTTTGTGAAAATTTTCAAAAAATTTCAAATTTTATGGTTTTCTATGCCTTAGATGTATGAATGAGACTCAAGATGCAAGAAAAGAAGATAAGAACACAAACACAACATTAGCAACTAGTCTCTCCCCCAAACTTAAATCACATAGTCCGTTGTGTGAGTGAAGCAAGAGAAAGAGACAAAAGACTAAATCAAAAATGCAAAATCAAAAAGATAAAAGTTGGAGTGTTACTTGGAGAGTGGAATGAAGAGGAGGAATGAGAGGTGGAGGCATCTTTGAATGTGCACAAGACTCCCCAAAACTTAGACCATTACATAGGCTTCATCATCCTTTGATTTGGCATTGAAGTCTCTTTTCACCCAAAACTCTTTCCCTTCTTCTTTCCATTGACCCCAAAACTCCCCAAAAGGATAGACATGGGAATTCCTCCCAAGTGAGCTTGTTTTCAGGCACTAAGCTTGACTATCCCTTCACTCTTTTTTGGTTAGGGATGTGGCATGAGTTTTTATCATCAGGATCATACTCATCATAGAACCACCCCTTGAACTCCTTCATCATTATCTCCTCAAAAGGGATCTTCCTTGGATCATGAAATCTTGGTGATATGGTGGAGACTATATAAAGATAGTTGTGAAAGGGTTGAGCCATTGGAGATCCATCTTCTTCATCTTCATCGAGGGCATGTGCCGCAGTGTTCTCAATTTCATTCGTTGATAATATGTGTTGTTATTTGAATGCTTGTGTGTTGTGGAGCTCATTACGTCTTGGTAGAACGTGACCAGCTATTGTACTTGATTGTTATTTTGGGTTTGGGCGGGATTATTAGATTGTTAGCAGCCTTTTAGTTGAGAGCCGTATCACTAGGTAATCTTAGATTTCTCATTAGACTCTTTTGTGTTTTCAGGTTTGGAATAGCTCGGCGGACGCGTAGGACACTCGGAGTAGGCTCGGGTTGGCATTTGGCATCGGTTTATTCACGCATTTTGACTTTATTTTCGGTTTTGGATTTTGTGGGGACCCCACTAAATGATTTGTATAAAACTGTAAATTGTTATGTATAAAATTTATAATTTTAAGTAATAAAACGGAATAATTCCCTGATATACGATTTAGTCCAAACCGAAAATAACTCTTGGAAGCAGTACATGTTGAAAAGCTTGGTATCGTGGAAACGAGGTAAACGGAGACAAGGACGGTTTGGTTCGAGCCACTGACTCAAACTGGAGATTCTCTGGATTCGTTTTGTGACAAACTCTTATGGCTGCTCGGGTTTGATCGGTCATGTTCTTGTTTGATTGTTGGCCGGCCAGCTTGTCAGTCAGCGGAAAACGGGAAAGGGGAGTTACAGTCCATCCCATCATGCTCAAACCAAAGATCAGCAAACTCAACATTCCTAAGAAGCGGTTTGTGCGAATCCAAAGTTATATTGTAGGCTAAACTCTACTCATGAAGATATCCATCTTTCTTATACTCCTTAGTCAGAGCTACTTGCCAAATTATTTTTTTCCAAGAGCTCATCAGCTAGCTCATCCACAGTCTTAATGTAGAAAGCTTGACCTTCAATGGTAGACTTCTTCTTCACATCCTTAATGTTGAATTTTGATACAAGGTCCTTGCCTAGATGAAGGTCAATATTTCCTTTCCTCACATTAATTATAGCTCCAACAATTGCAAGGAAATGTCTCCAAAGGATTAAAGGGTCTTTAGGCTCCTTCCATCTCAAGTACAAAAAAATCAGTGGAAACTTCAGAACCGCCAATTCTGACCGGAAGATCCTCGAGTAGTCCAATAGGGAACCTTATTGATCTGTCTGCAAGCACCAATCAAATCCTAGTTGCCTTATAGGTAGAGAAACCAAGGCGCTTTGTAACTGAGAATGACATCAAACTGACACTAGCTCTAAAATCACGCAAGCGACTATCAAAACGAGTGGGTCCTATGGTGCATGTAAGGGTGAAGCTACCCAGGTATTCATGTTTCTTCTACACAATCTTCCTTTGTATGATAGCACTAAATTCATGAGAGAGTACAACCATCCTTTCTACTTCCTTGGTCCTATCTTTGATTGCCTCCTTGGGCACAAGCTTCCTTTGTATGATTACATTCAAGAAAGCATCATTCAAAGGCATATTAACCTCCACTTTCTTCATTTGTCTATCAAAGAGGGCCTTGTACTTCTCTAGAAGTTGTTTCTTGAATATGCATGGGAAGGATAGTTAGACTCATATGGTGGTGGCACAAACACACTATCTTTCTTCTTAGGTGAGTCATCAATCCTTTTTCAGTTGTAGGATTTCCATTCTTCTTGGAAACTTCTCCGTCATACACTTTGTCAAGCTTTAAAATTTTCACATTCACCTCTCCCACCTTGTTTCTCAATGCCCTCACTGAGATTTGAAGATATATCAGTAGTGAGAAATTTTCTTGGTTGAATCTCTCTACCACTCCTCAAGGTAATTTCATTGATGTATTCTTTGGGATTCTTTTCAGATTTACTGGGAAAAGTCCCTTGAGGTATAAAGGTGGAAACATTCTTGTTCTCCATACTAGTGACTCTAGATGTCAAATTCTGTAATTCATTCTTCAAGTCCCTTAATTCTATTATCTCAATGGATTGCCTTTGTATAAGTTGTTGCATCATTCCCTTAAGTTCATATTCTAGAGTAGAGGAAGTAGAAGCTTCTTGTTGAGGTGCAAATCCCGGTGGAGCAAATTGTTTCTTAGGTACAAACCCTCCTTGTTGTCCTTGGAAAGTGTTCTTAAGGGCAAAAACTTGTTGATTGTTTTAGGGGACCAAATGCCTTGGTTTATTATATTGGACAAAGCTTGTTGTTGTCCTCTTTATCCTTGATATTGTTGTGAAAGGTAAACTTGATCTTGTGGGTTAGTCACATTAAGATTCTCATAGAAAAATTTGGGAGGATTCCTATAGTTTTTGTTAAATCCTTTTTTGTACCCTCATTATCCAGCTACAAAGTTCACTTCCTCTTGGTTTGTATCATCTTCAACTCTTTCTTGATATATTTGGCTGTCACCAAAGTCTCCAACAAAGTGTACTGATTTTGGTGTTAATTGGATCATCTTATTCATCTTCTCATAGAGTGCTTTGATCTCTTTTGCATGCTTCTCCTCATGTGCTCCAAATCCTCGTTGAGACCGGTCATAGTCCTCACTACATTTTCCTTTAGTTGTTGTCAAGTTCTCAATCAGCTCTATCGCTTCATCAACATCTTTCCTAAGAAGTGTTCATTGCTAGCTGTATCAAGTAGCATTCTGATTTTGGGAAGAACTCCTCGGTAAAGATTGCTGAGTAGTGTTTCTTGAGAAAAACCATGATGGGGAAACTGTAATATGTAGCCTTTGAACCGTTCCCAAGCTTCACATAAGCTTTCATTGTTGTTTTGAGCAAAACTTGAGATCTCATTTCTAAATCTAGCTGTGCGGGAGCTTGAGAAGAACTTTTTGAGGAAAACCTTTTTACATTGATCCCAATAGGTGATCAAACTCTAAAGTAGGTTCTTATCCCATAGATGTGTTTTATCCCCAAGAGAGAATGGGAATAAAGGCAACTTAAAGCTGTCCTCATAAACTCCATTGATCCTAGTTATCGCACAGATTTTGTCGAACTGATCAAGATGATCTAATGGATTCTCCAATATCAATCCATGAAACTTGTTTCTCTTGACCATTGAGATGATGTTGAACTTGATCTCAAAGTTGTTTTTGGATACAAGAGGTGGAAGGATGCCTTTTTGATTGTCATTTATATTCGGTGCATCTCCTTTTCCTATTGGTCTCACTCTCCTAGGTGGGTTCACTGGTATCCTTGCTCCTTGACCAACATGTGCAGTCTGTCCCTGAGAACCCATCTCTTCGTGACCCAGTTGGTCATCATCAAGTCCTACTTAATCCATAGATTGTTGCTCAATATCCTCTACCTCGTGATGAACCTAAATTTTTTGATCCAACCCAAGTCTAACCAAGTGAGCAACTCATTCCTGCTCTCTTCTGACTCTTGCTATAACTCTTTTGTATGCCCTGATATCCTCAACCCTTTCAACAATATTTGTAGGTCCTCTACTTCTAAATTCACCCGAGGAGTCAAAGCAAGAAGAAGTAGAAAAATTCGTAACCAATAGATTTATCTCAAATGGAATAGAAATGTAAGTGACTAATCCTAATTCAAAATTGGAAACAAAGCCAAATTGATACTAATATTTGTAGCTATTCCTCGAGTAGTACCAATTCCTCAAGTACTTATCGTGTAGTTTGAGGTATCGAACCAATCAGAATAGGAGTCAATCACTAAGAATGCACTAAACCTCTTAATCCAAGCAAACCAATTTCAATTGAAAGTTTCTAAGATCATATGTGCAATTCAAGACAAAAAATCAAGATTATCACTTAAACAAGCAAGTATAATTTCAAATACGACAAGAAAGACAATTCATAAGTTAAGCAATGCAATCAATGTAAAAGAACCTAGTAAACAACTAAGTAAATCAAGATCAAAACTAAAAACATGTCAACAGGCTAGGTCAATGACAAGAGTGATCCTAGAGCTAATCAAGAATGCTAATACAATTTCAAATAAGCTAATCCTTAGGCAAAAAAACACTTTTAATTGACTTATCCAATCTCTTGGCACTAATCACTTTATATAATCCCTAATCAATAGCAAATCATCATTTGTGATTAAGAGTTAAACAAGCATAAAATCAAGTTCTCAAAGCCAATAAGCACTTTAGACAATCATTCTCATGAGCTAAACATGTAAATTCCTATAAAGATTCATTCTAACATTTCATCAAACACTTAGCGTGCAATAAATTACTTATGATTTAAATCAACTTGATCAAGGTACATCTGTCCTTAAGACCATCCAATAGGAAAGATTAATAACAATCCAAGGTACTTCATGATTTACCCTAAACCACCTAACCCATAAGCCTTAAAAAATCTACTCACTAAACATGTTAAACCCAACAAAACCCATAATGGTCATGGTAAGTTTACAAATTAGTGAAAGATGAAAAGAAAAGAAGAAGAAATCAAATATAAAACACAACTTTGATTGATTAAAGGTTCAAACTTTTCTTACAAACTTTCATAAGAGAGTTTTTTTTTTGGAATAAAAAAGCTTAAGGAAATAAAATAAGAGTTTAAATATTTATAGTAGATAGTGGACGAACCGGGTCAACCCGGGATAAACCGGATATTCACCCGGTTCAAATGGATCTTGGGTCTTCGAAGTAGCCGATATCGGGAGCATCTGATCGATAGGACACAAGCCGATGGGGATGTGTGCAACGTATCGGCTGAAACATGTCGTTGTGGGTATGCCGATGGAAGAGACTTAATGCGCGAGAGAATGTATTGGGACGGCTTGCCCGATAGGCCCAAACCGATAGAATCTCTGGCGGGAAGGTGGCCTTGGAGCATTGTTCTCCATCAGGTGATGTAGCCTGATATGATCATGTCGATGGGGAGCAGCAAGGAAGTCAATAAAAGGCCTGGCTAAAGTCATGAAGTTATGCGTGATTCTCCATCGGGTAAGGTATGCCAATAGAGTCTTGGTCGATAGGGAAACATGGCTTGCATCGGCTTGACTCGATGGTAAGATGCCGATAAAATCACTAGAATGTTGCATAACTTCGAGCGTGATTCCACATCGGTTTGGTCATGTCGATAAGGCTGTGTCGATGTATTCAAATGGTAGAATTGGTCGATGGTGTTAGACCGATGGAGTGAAGCACACAATATCGGCTGGATCATGCCGATACAACCTGGTTGATGGGGGCACTCTAATTTCGTCTTCATTTCTTTAACTCCTATTTGCTTCCAACGATCACCAAATCTTACAAGAATCTCTAAACACCTACAAAACACAAGGAAACACTCCAAAGAACAACAAAATATGCAAAACCTAACTCTAAGTGCACCTAAGTTCTAAATGTAAGAAAGTCCAAGAAACTAACATGAATGAATGCAATTTCAACCAAAATATAAACATAAAACAAGTCCGAGATGTCTAAAATACAATGCCATCAACACTACGGCCTAATAAGTCCAAATGATGATATATTTTTACTGTATTTATATAATGGGATGTTGTATATTTTTAGAAAAAAAAATGATTGTTAGCTACACGAAAAGACACCACTATATAAACACATATTTCTATAATATTATAAAATTACATAAATTATATGGTTCACATGACAATATATATGAATTAAATGTTGTTATGTTGCTAACAACAAAACCAAATTTCCAATAACCAAAATATTATACCATACGTCGGATTATTAACTCAATAATAAAACAACTCAATTATTAAATTTCATAATATCTTAAGTTTGTTTTTCTCCAGAGCTTGTAAATGTGGGTTGAAACACATAATTTACAAGAAGCAACTTAACTTTAAAATGACCATAATTATTTTGCAGGTGAATAAAGCGAATAATGCTGGGATAACAAAATATATGTATATTTAAAATATTTTTTTTATTGATTTTCCCGAATTCATTTAAATTACTGCTTATTTGCTTGTGATTAATCATAATCATCGTCAGTGGTGAAACTAGCTTATGGAAAAGGGGTAATTTTCAGTTCAAAAAGAAAAGAAAAGGGGTCATTTTTGACCCATCTGAATTTCTATAAAACAAATTTAGTTGTATTTTGAAGAAAAAAAATCTGGTGAAGTGAATTTAGCTTATTTCCCTCTTATAACATATGGTTAAATTTAGACAAAAAAAACATATGGTTAAATCAAGTTGACCCTAATGAAAGATGTTGTTGGCTTAGCCACTGATCATCGGATTGTAAAAGCTCTTGTGGTTGGAAACGAACCGATCGGTAGATAGCATGCATTGAATATTGAATATGATAGACAGTAAATCTTATTGCTATTACAAGGTAAACGTGCTATTAGGCTGGCGTGTTACATACATTTGTATCCCTACACTTATTTTTGTTTTCTTTCATATATTTTTGATTAAAAGAACGAAAGTATTTATGTTGGGAGGGAAATTAGCTGAAGGACAAGATAAACCAAAGAGGGGTCCAAAACCATCTGGCAGGGGTGTATATGTCATTTAAACAGATGAATAGTATCTGTATTTCCATCAATCAACTCCTCGTAGCCGCTCCAGACACTGACCAAAGGTGATGACTTTATACACAATCCTTTCTTCTCTACCTATACACTGTAATACTAAATTACCATTACAAATTATTAAAATTTTACATTTGATAAAATCTAACAATAGATAAACTAAGAAACCAAGGAAATAATTACATTTTATAATATTTATTACTAATAAAATTCTACAAAAAAATTAAATAGAAAAGAATGGTGAATGTGTATATATGTCAAATAGAATCAAAATTTTGAACTTTTTTTTTGAAAGCAACAAACATAATTAAAATTTTGAACATTGCTACTATTATTTTCTTTTTGTTAAAGGTTTTAAAAACAGCTACGAATAATATAGGGAAAAGACTACAACAATAGTTATATATATATATTGTAGTATGTACTCTTTATAATGAACATGTAGTCTAGTGAAAATAATATTTCTTACAAGTGGCCCCAATATCAAAATTTATCTCCGTGGAGTTGAACTTATGAAACTGACAAAAAAAAATCATTCAGAAGAAATTGTGCCTGTAGTTTGACTTAGTTTGTAAGGTTTTATATATTTCACAACTAAAACAACAATACAAACTAAAGATATTTCATAACTAATACAACAATACTCCCATGAACAAATTATGAATCAGTAACTCCATCCAAATTATGGAAGGAATTTTAATAGAAATGTTTGTCAACCACTACAAATTAGATTTGGTGAAACGCTTTGTAATACCTCTGCCAAGAGATTTCATCATGATACAAAATAAAAATTCCATTCGTTAAAAATTATTTATCTACCGAACACTTCGTTTTGCAAAAGTTCATCTTCAACGTAACGTGTTATATACTATTTATAGCATATACTTAAAATAGTAATAATCTCATGTTAGAAACAATAACAAACGCTAGATATATCTTACACTTCACTTTTTTTTTTTTTTTTTGTTAAAAGGTAGTATATCTTGTACCTCTACTTTGTTTTAAGTTCTAATAACTAAAAGCTGATATGGTCTTACTCTTCACGCGAAAAACAGAAGATATACTCTTCAACCATAAAATACATCCTTATGAGTTTCATCAAATCAAATCTCACATTGTCTCTTCTTAACTAGAATTCTCTTCAATATCGATGGAATAATAAAAACATAAAATCCCATAAAACTGATCATTCTGTCTCTCTCTCTCTCTCTGCCATTCTCTCTCCTCTCATACCCCATCAAATCTTTGATTCTACTAACAGCCAGTCGAAGATATATTTATATAAAGACAAAAGAGTCTAAAAGAACTAGGAGTAGAAATAGGGCAAGCACTTGTGTTGCAGGAGGCTACTACTGCTTTTGTTCCCAGCTAGGTTGCTTATGGAACTAGAAGATGAAGCTGACCCTGAACCACCCATGTTTATGTTAGAATTAGTGCCTGTTCCACTAATGATTTGCTTCAAATCCCCATGTCCATTAATGTAGTTATTGTAATACCCCTGTGTGAAATCGCCATTATACCCTTTTGTCCTCTGGTCAATGTGGTGGTCTATCATCATCAGCATCATCATCTCTTCTTGCTTCATCATAATCTCTGATCTCTTTCCACTGACGTCTGACGAGAAACTGTTGTGGTTGCTGTAGTGATCACACATATTGTGGTTGAGCAAGAAACCATTTGTGCCCGAAATGATGTTGTTGTTGTTGTTGCTGTCCGAGAGAGAGAGATCTTGAGGATAATTAGGGTTAATAAAGGGGTATATCTGTTGATCATCAGCTTCAAAACCACTGATGTTGGAGATGAAAGATTTTGTAGTGTTTTCAGTATACGGATTGTAGGAAGAAGGTGCAATTGTTTCTGATGGGGTTAATGGTCTTTTCACATCATGGGAATTAGGGTTTAGAAAAGGAAAAGCCATGGATGCTGATGAATGAGAGGAAGAAGAAGAAGACATGAATTTCTTCCTTAGCTTTGTGTTCCAGTAGTTTTTGATGTCGTTGTCTGTTCTTCCCGGTAGATGAGCTGCTATTATTGACCATCTACATGCAAGTTTCAATATATATGTGTATTAGTAGTTAATGTCGGAGAAAATGTTGCAAAGCTAGATGAATAAATGCTAGCTGCTCCTAGTTTTGACTTCAATTATTAAGCTCGTTCTTGATCATATCCAGGTTTAGAACTATATATTCTGATCATTAGTTCCAAATAACCATAAATGTAAAATAGATCTAGGAGGAAACAAAATTTTAAAAACAAATTAATCAATGAGAGGGAAATAATGATTCCTTTTAACCCATTTTAAGTAAATAACTACTCAAGGGGGCCTTAACAAGCAAGTGGAAAACAAGACGATACTACCATTTATGTATTTTACTTTAATCCTAGTTAATTTCTTATAGTAAAAGATAACTTTTAACAGATGAACTAGAGAACCTGCTTCCGATGGCAGCAAAGAGGCTGAAAATGATACTGTCTTCTTCCTCGGAGAAGTCGCCATGTTTTATGTTTGGTCTCAAATAGTTTAGCCACCTCAGTCTACAACTCTTCCCACATCTCCTCAAACCTTAAACAACAACAACAACAACAAAAAAGAATATAACTTGCTCTTTTTGGGCTTTTGAGTTCAATAAATGTGACGCAGAATAAAAAAATTGAGTATTATTAAGAACATATATACTTACCAGCTTTGAGAGGAAGAGAGATCCAATTTCCACCATTACCATTCTTCTCAATGTAATCTCTAAGCTTGGTGTCTTCCTCAGGGGACCAAGGCCCTCTCTTCACCTTAGTCTTGTCGCAACATGGAGCTCTTCCCATTTTCTCTCGTAAGTGTGTTGAAGATTAGAAGAACGAAAGTGTTATCTCTTACTTGCTTTTTTAAGATGGACCTTTTGAGTTTATGGAGTAGTGGTTGCATTTGTAGCCTTTTAATAAGAGACTTGGATTTGGACTCACCCTATCAATTATTATATAAGATTATTATTGAATTATATAAAGGAACTTTTTATATTTTACTTTGTCTCAAAAGCTATGGGTGTGAGAGAAGTCAACATGATTGACATGCATGCATATTCAATTATTCATTGTGCGTGTTTGAAAAAAAAATTGATTTCCAATTATTCATTTATTTCTATTGGCTCTTCATATTGAGGAGATTACATTGAAATATATATGACTTCAGCATGCCCAAAAATAAAAATAAAAATAAAAATAAATTCATATGACCATTCTTGATTTTTGTTTTTGTTTTGGTAAAGCCTCCCTATCGAATTTATATATCTGAGGATACGTATTGTATACATGTATTCTACAATATTAAACATGTTAGATATTTGACAGACAAGGTGTGTCCGAAAAGTATCTATCTTGTATATGATTGTTTTCCATTTGTTTTAAAAGATAAACAGTTGTAGAGTTGTCAAAATGAATCAAATATTAAAATCGATTAATTTTTTACTTATCACGAAAAGCGAAATATATTCAAAATCCAGAAGTTTGTGAAAAAAAGAATATTCATTAACTTTTTTTATGTGCTTGATTTGATCATTCGTCAAAGTATATTTGCATTATCATGCATATCAACTATTCGGTACTCATCATTAATTTCAAAACAAAACGGAAAGAAAAAAAGTTATGAAACGGTTGTGATATTACACGGATAAAAGGAGGAAAACATGTAGCAAGCGGGACTGCAGCGGTCGGACCAGTGAACTATATGGAACTGTGTCCAATTATAAAGTGACAACAAAACACAATTTATCATCGCGATTTTTTGTGAAATCTCATTAACCACAAAAATTTATCATCACGAGTTGACTTGCCAATGTTGTCTTCATTATTACATTTTGTAAAGTGCCAAAAGAACCTCATAATTATTCATATCGTACTACTTTGATGGACATTTGCCTGCGTTAATAAATCTTTCCTTTAGTTTCACACACATACACGCATATATATATATATATATATATATATATATATATATATATATATATATATATATGTCCGAGTTCATAATGATCAGGTGTATATTTGGACCGACTAATCAACTCAGAGCTAATGACCCATCGACGGGTATGTATCCATATATGTACAGTTGATAGATCTACTGTTTACATCATTTAAGGTACTTGTGTTTGATGAACATGTTTCACGCAGATCCAGTCACACACTCATTTCCACATTTGTGCAAGTAATATGTATGTTACGTATGCTTATTAATTCATGTACGTATGTGTGTGTACAAATGGCCAAACAAAAGTTTCCATATCCAATGTACTTCCTCTGGTTTTCCAACAAACATTTTTGCTTCACTATACATGTGTTACAAAAGAAACTTAAATGTATGCGTCATGCTCAAGGATCATTGTTGATACCTAAAAAAAACTTAAATGTATGTGCGTGTTTTTTTTTTTTTTTTTTAAAGGGTTTGCTATTGAATGTATGTGCGTGTTAGTTATATTTATTATATTTTTGGTTTCGATTCATCAATGGGAACATTCGGTCATGGAGTTTAGCCACTGATCAAGATAAATTGACAAGATAACAACAAACAAGAACATCATAGAAGGCTATCCTAGAAGATTGGATATTTTATATATTTTGTCGATTATATTTTTTCATAGTTTATTTTCTTATGGTATATATATTTTATTTGAATTTTTGATATAACTGATTTGTTTGAATTATTGTTTATATATAAGTTTTAATTTGGCTAGTTTAAAATGTTTTTTTAACCAAGCACAGAAATATGTTTCATGGTGATGAGGATGTATTCAGAGCCAGTCTTGAAAAATGGAAGCCACAAACCAAAAAAAGAAGGTTTTATTAACTAAAAAAATGTAAAAGAAAAAAAATAATACAAAAATTAGAGAGTAGAATCTAACTTCTTACCTGTTATGGTGACAACCAAATGACACTACCATTAGACAATAGGAGAATTTAGGAAATATGTGGCCAAAATTTTATATATATATTTAAGGCGACAAGTCCAAATTTCATCTGTTTTGACTTAAGGCCGGCTCTGGATGTATTATATATGTTTTTCATAGATTCACAATTTCTAATCCTAATTTTAGAATTGATAACATAATTTTTATGAGTAATAATAAAAATATTTGACTATTTTTCTTTTAATTATTATTAAGGACTAAATTTTTATTTCTGAAAATCTAAGGGATATCTCAAATTCTTAAAAGTTGGTATAAATTTTTATTTTTAATAAAATTTAATGTATAGGATCAAATTATTACAAAAAAATATAGAAATCTTTCTGGTGAACAGAGGATCTCAAGTTTGTATGTAACATAAAACTGGAGATGCTGGCCTTTAGGGGTAATTTTCAATGCATTTGTAGAAAACTATATGGAATACTTAGCATATAAGAGACAATTATTGTCTCAGTGGTTTTCACCATAAACTTTTCGTATCACTGAATAATTCTCATGCGTCACCTCCTAAACAGGCAATTATGATATTATCTGGTTTGTTCATAATATATTTGCATGCATGAATTATTTTTATTTTCTTAGATGCGTTTTACAGAAGCAATAAAATATATGCAGAAAATCTAAAAGACATTATGAAATACTAATATATATATGTATATTTATTTCTTTGATTGTTACAAAAGTATATATTTATTGTTGACAAAAAGAGATCGATCTATATTGGCTGAAAAATAATTAATTTTAAATTAGTTTGAGTCAAACTATGATTGGATGATGAATACCAAAAAGACAAGAGTCTTTTTCTCGTTTGACTCTCAGTGTATTATAGCTCAACGGTTTTTTTTTCCTCAACGGTTGGCAAGCTAAAGTGGACAAATTACTGGTTTTTGTTTTTGTTTTTCAAGTTGACAAAACAAAAAGACCATTTTCAACATCATTTTCTAAATGCAAACTTTCTACCAAATACCATATACATAGTATATTTAAATAATTATGAAACCAAATAAAGGTTTTGGATTTTTTGGGTATATATTTTATTGGTTGATTCAGTCAGCTTCGATAGAAACACACTAAATGATACAAAATGAATGACTATCATGCTACCTAACTCAAATTTGAAATGTTTTCTACTAATGTTTTAGTATAACTGGATCGCAAGAAATCACCAGATAAACTACGTGGGATGAATTCCAAATTCAAACTTTTCACATGATTGTGATATTTGATTTTAGGAAGAATTGAACAACAAAAAATTCATTAATTTACTTGTCTAAATTTCTCTTACTACTAGATCACAACCATGTGAATTAGATTTAAATTCATATTTGAGTATTTTTGTTTAACTTTTATTCAAAGAGATTTTAGCACTATTTTTAACTTTGAAGTACACAAGTCTATGTGAAATAGTATTTCATCTAAAAACTACATGATCTCAGCCTTATGTAGAATAGAAGAGTTAAATGTACTGAGATATGGCAAAAGTATGAGCGGTATCGAGGTGTGGCTCTGTCCAATGAGAGGTTTCAGTTCATCTTTCGGCATGAGCACGGCCTGGAGGAAGTTATGGCGAAGGGACACCATATTCCTACAATGAATAGGGTCTAGCGCTTGAAATATGGGTCGAGTCGCCACCACTGGATTATCTTCAGTTTGTGCCCTTATGTGTATAGATCATAAATATTTTGGTTAACCATTATATAAAAGCTGGCAACCCGACACTTTGGGAGATTGTAGGTGAGGTTAAGATAGTTGCGTTTGATCCCAAAAAGGTGGAAAGTAGCACCTATGCCAGGGTCCAAGTTCTGTTTAGTGTGACGAAACCATTAAGAAAATCAGGAATTATTACCATCCCCAAGGGTGAGAAAACGAAGCTCTTGTTCTATTACGAGAGGGTGAAGAAGCCTTGTTACACTTGCCAACGTATGACCCATGAACAAGTTGTGTGACCCTTGTTGATTAAAGAAAGACAAAATGCAAGCAATGACAGACGCAAAGGTATTGGTCATTAAAAAAAGTTGAGCTGGTGCTGAAGAAGGATGATCCACTGTATGGGGTTTTGAATGAAGATCAAGTTGGTCTCCATCCTATTCTAGGAAGACCAAAGATTGCTGTTGAGGTTCTTGAGGGAATGAGGCAGTATCTGATGGTTGTTAGTGGGGAGGAGTGGAAGATTCGGGAGGAAAGAGTCAAGAGCTCTGTTCGGAAAGCAGAGAAAGACCCAATCTATCAAAAAAACAATTTTAAGGCTTCAAGCTCCAACCATCTCTACAAAGATTTAAATAAAGGGAAGGGGATAGTTTTCAGATATGATTCTTCCGATACTTCAACAGAATCAGATGTTAACGTACCCCAAGTGGATAAGTTGACGAGTGCTGCATTTAAAGCTTACCATAATACGTTTGGCTAAAGATGCTAAGGTGCTCAAGTCAGCTATGGCGATTTCTCGAATTCAAGATAGCTTAAAGAGATACTAAATTGGCCCCAGTGGGGCTGGTGAATCCGAGGCTATCAAGAAGCAAAGTAAGCTTAGGAAGAGACTTTATATCTCAAGAAGGAAGGCTAAGTGATGTCATTGCATTTTAGTCATCTTAAGCTTGTTCTTAGTTCATATTATGGTTGCATTTGCATTCATTCATGTTAGTTTCTTGAACTTTCTTGCATTTAGAACCTTAAGTGCATTTAGAGTTAGGATTTTCATACTTTGTTGTTCTTGGGAGTGTTTTTTTTTTTTTTATGTTTTGTAGGTTCTTGGAGTTGCTAAAGAGGTTTGGAAGAGTTTGGAGTCCAAAAGAGTGATTGAAAGTGAATTGGTGATGAAAGACCAAACCGATGAGCTTGAAAGATTGAGTCTTATGAAGCCTTTACGTTGAAATTTAGCTTTGAGACTACAAATGGAAGTATTGAGAAATTGAGTCAGCTTTCCAATGGAGGCAGTTTGAAGTCATTTGGAGCTAAACGGAAAGAATTATGCCCGATTTACTGGATGAATAGTCCGCAAATCATCATCATGCCCAAAATTGACGAGAGAAAAGTATCGGCTTGATGTATCGGGCAAATGCGCCCGATACTTTTTCCTGTGAAGACCATTTTCAGACCATTTTATTTACAAAAATGCCCTAAGCTACCTAAGCCTTAGTTTTGTTTTAGGATTTGAATCTTCTTTGATTTGAAGATTAATTTAAGTACTTCTTTATATCTTCTTAATTTCTTTTCTTAATCTCTCTTTAATCTTGTTATCTCATACTATCTCTATGGATTTGTGGTAACAATGAAGATTAAAGAGTAGTCTTTTTGGGTCTTGTGGATGAGTTTGATTTAGGTGGTTTATGGAATGATTATTGATGCTTAGGACTTATTTATGCATGATCCTTCTCTAATTTGGTGTGATTTATGTTAGATTATCAAGAGATTGTCAATCTAGATGTTAGGATGTTTCTTGCCCACAAGGTGTTTGATGAAATATCTCAATGAACTAAATTAGAGGATTTTCATTCTTAGCCTAAGAGATTAGTTGTCTAAGGTGATTATTGGAATTTAGAACTTTTTTGCATTGATTGTTTATCTCTTAATTAATCAAAAATGAGAATTTGATCTTGATTAGGGAATAGACAAAGGGATTAGTGCCAAGAGATTAAATTAGTCTAATGACTAGTGTTCTTAGCCTAAGGATTAGCTTTGCTAAAAGGTATTTGATGGATATTCTTGCATGCTTGTCTAATAATTTGCAAATGAGAATTGAATGATTGCATGATTAGTATAGTAGTTATGAACATGAGAATAAAATTAGTTTAATTAATGATCATTAGCCTTGTTTAGCATTGTTTGATTGATTGAAGCATCATTGTTTGTCTCTAGATCATCTAGTCTCCATAGTCTCATCCCAAGATCCTTATTTTATCTTATTTATCTTCTTGTCTAGTGTCTTGTCTTGTTCTTGCTTGATTTGTTTGCTTTCTTGTTTTTATTTGTCTTTAGGTTGTTAGTTTAAACCCTTTCTAGATTTTGCTTAGCTTTAGTAGTATCTTGTATTCTTGATTGGCTACTCTTCTTGCCTCCTTGGATTGATATATCAAATGCTACAATGGCATGTGCATTTGGGTAATTGATTAGGAATATAAAATTATCCCACATCACTAAGGAGAGTAGAGGAGAGTCTTTGAAGAGTGATTCTGAGATTGTGGCTCTGTGTGCAAAGGTGAATTTTGTGCTCGATGAGAAGAGAAAGTAGAGTATTTAAGAGTCGGAAGATGCAAATTTTTGAAGCGTAAGCACAAATAGGTGGTCCCAATGAGGGGTCATCCACCGCCTAATGAATATAGTGAGCTGGAACTGTCAGAGTTTGGGGCGGCCTTAATACTTGACGGTTCAAAGACTCTTGGAAATGCGTCAACACATTTTCAGGAATTCTTGTCTCTAATGGAGACTATGCATAATAGGAATGTTCTTGTAGATATTCAAGTTTGGTTGGGATATGACTTTGTTTATACGGTGGATCCGGTGGGGACGTGTGGCGGTTTAGATTTATTTTGGAAGTGAAACATCAAGCTCGTGTTCAACTTTGTAGACAAGAACTTGATGGATTTCAGTATACAATATGGCAATTTAAGCTTGTTTGTTTCTTGTGTTTACGGAGACCCAGCTATTGGTAGAAAAGACAGAGTTTTGGAGAGACTTACCAGAATTGGGATCAAAGGAAGCAACCTTGGAGGATGGTAGGAAACTTTAACGAGATTCTTAACAACGATGAAAAGATTGGAGGCCCTAGGAGAGGAGACAACTCTTTCCTTCTGTTTACTACTATGCTGAAACAATGTGGGATGTATGAGTTGATCAGTACAGGGAATGAGTTTACTTGGGCAGGTTGTAGAAATAAAAAATGGATTCAATGCAAGCTTGACAGTGGATTTGGAAACAAAGAATGGTCGAAGCTTTTCCCCTGATCAAACCAGTCTTTTTTGGAGGAAAGAGGATCAAACCATAGGCCGGTTGATATGCTCAAAGTTTACTATCTTTAAAACCACACTGCAAGTGCACATATATACAAATGTAATAAATAGGGGTTGAATCCACGTAGACTTAAGTTGCACACGATAGACTATTTGTAATCGAATTAAGCTAAGCAAAACATATTGTAAGCAGTAAAAACAATGTAAATTAAGACGGTGTGTAAGCAGTTAATGAAGGAGTCATGTTTTCATGAAGTTCTCAAGAAATAAAAAATAAGATAACCAATCAATCAAGATTCAATCTTGTAGCGTTCTTGAACTAGAATCACAAAAGTATAACTTACCAATTTTCATTGCGATAATTATCTATATCTAACAACCTAGAAAGCCAAATATCTTTGAAAATTCTAGAGTTCTAAACATGCATTAATTCCAAGTTCCTTCGTTCACAATTTCCCTAAACCAATCTCTTTGCGAATAGGTAAATTGCTCACCTTGGTTCTTTCTAGCAGATTAACCAACTTTCGTTGCGAGAATCAATCTAATATCAATAATCTAAGTGGCAAATTCAGATTAAGAATTAAGAACAATGTATATGAAGAACTAGATGTGATGAACCCTAACTAATCAATTATTCTAAAATTCCTTGAAATCCCTACAGAAAATTCCTAAACCTAACAAGAGATATACTTAGACATGGCAATCATAACAAAAGACATAGTAAAAGTAGATATCATATAAAGTCTAAAAGAACAAGAACATGGATTCGAAATCTCTTCTCTCTTGATTGCAAGACGAGCCCCAAGTCTCCTAATCTATGATAAAATAAAGCTTAGCCTAACAATGACGTAAAAACCCTAATATAAAATCTAAAACATGATTTGGGGCTTTTTGTAATTATGAGAAATTTTTAGGCCAAACTGCAATTCTCCAAAAGTCTTAAAAACTCGCAAAAGCTTCCTGAATTCGGATTTGTGTTGATTGATGCGGGGGTAATGTCGATCGACACCCTGCTGAGACGTGGACTTCGGGCTTGAAGGATTGATATTTGTGGCTGATAAACTTACGGTAATTTCACAGCTTCTTCATTGACCTGTATCGACCGACACAAAATATGTGTCGATCGACACCAATCTCAAAACATCGTCCCAAATCCTTTCTTCAGCATTAAAACTTTCAGTGACATCCAAAATGCGTCATAATATCCAAATATGCTCCAAATATGCTAAAACATGTAAAATATCTGAAAAGACTCGATAGACATTATAAAAGACTCGATTATGTACATATATCATGGCTTAAAACCCCTAAAAATCATGATATATCAATTCCCACACACTTAGCTTTTGCTTGACCTCAAGCAAACAAAAAAACTAAGATCAAGATTTGAAAATTTCAGAAACTCGTTTCGTCGTCGGAGCACCACACTCACATTCCCTTTAGTAAGCCACATGAAAACAAGCCTGCAGATATCAAGACCACAATGTACTTCCCCCACACTTAGAAGCTGTCCCAAGTAAACTCCACAATCAAGCCATGACATTCAAATTCACCATATTGACCTCTATAATCGATTAAGTGCGGTCTCACCAAGGGAGTATCGATCAGAGGACACATGTACTCTTACCCAATCAGTACCTGATCACAAGACTGTCAACTTTTTGTTACTTTCTTCTCTATTTTCTTACTTCAGCAGCTGATTTTTCTCCTTTGGGTATCATTTGTTTTATCAGCTGCTCTTCCCTTTTATTGAGGTATTATTTTGGACACATTCATAAAGCACATGAGGTAATAGGGGTCTATACCACTCATGTGATCACTTCGAAGCTACTAGCTTATTCGCAGAATTATACCTTTTTTAATTTGCTTGAAGGGAAGGGAGAAGGGAACCATATTCAGACAGATTTACAAGTCTTTCAGGATTGACAGAGGAATCCGATCTAATGTATACCAATCCCCTGAGTGAGAAAATGAAGTCAAGTTAGGGGTGAAGTCAGTAATGGATCCTCTGAATACCTGAAATGATATGGGTGTCTGATACGATCAGAGTTTTAATCCTTAGATCTAAACTGCAAGTGCACAGACGTGAGCTAGTAGTATATAGGGTATCGAAATCCACAGAGACTCTAGATCTTACGATAGATTGTAGAATGTCAAATTAAGCTAGGTGAGACTAATCAGAAAGTAAATAACTAAGCAGAAAGTAAATCAGTAGAGAGAGTGGTTTTGTAAGCAAGTACTAAAAGCGTCAAGTCTAGGGAGTTCTCAGGAAATCAGACAAGCATATTAACTATCAGTTAGGATCAAATTAAGTTCGGTTCTAGAACTCAAACACAGATATAGAATTAACCAACTTTCGTTGCGAGAATTCTCGAAATCTAATTAGCAGAAACCCAAATTTCTTTGCAATTTATAACAGATTAAACTAGTCTTAAGTGCAAGTTTGATATGTTCACAATTCAATTAAACCAAATTTCGTTGCGGATAATTAAATTGCTCAACCTAAATAATTCAAATTCTAAATTACACTTTCGTGTCAATTTAATAACCTAAGGTCTAGATTCTAAGTGATCAGGTTAGAAACTAGTATTAAGCACAATTCAGGTTGAAGAACAAATAAGTTATGAATCCTAAACTGATAAATTAATCTAACAAGTCATGAAAACCCTAATGAAAATCCCTAAACCTAACTATGAATCTACTCAGACATGATCAATGAAACACAAATCAATGAATAAATAGATATCATAAAAATCAAAGAGTAAAGAGTAAAAGAGGTTCGAAATCTTCTCTCAGGAGTACAAGAACGATCAGCCTCTTGGTCTCTCTCTCTAAAAAGCTAATAGTATGAAAGCGTCTATAAAACTAAACACCAAAAACCTAATTATAAAGGCCTAATCACGCTTGGGGTCTTTTTGCAAATACTGGAACTTCTTGGGGCAAAATTGCAATTCTCCAAAGTCTTCATTAATGAGCCGGCGCAGAGGTGTGTCGATCGATGCTAATGATGCATCGATCGATGCATTGGTCGTCCAGACTTCGTGAAATTAGATCTCTCGGCTTAAGCTCCAAAACTTGCCCAAAATGCTCCATTATCTCCAATAATCCTCCAAACGTGCATGTAGCTAATAAACACCTGAAATGACTCTAAAGACACGACAAAAGACTCTAAAACACACTTATATCATGGCCTAAAACAGGTAAAAACCATGATATATCAGTGTCCTTGGTAGGTTGATCCGTTTAAGGTTTTCTAACAACAAAAATCACTAACAAGCTTATCCAATGGTCATTTAAGTTCCTCAAAATGTGGTGATTCCCTCAAAAAGTCATAGTTTCCTAATTAAGGTTTGAATCAATAAAATGACTCAACTGACTATAAAAAAATAAAAAATGGTGTGTCCGTAACTACCTCTCCCAGCCTTAAAAAACACTACCCCAATTTTATAGAGTCTAGAGTCGGTGATAGAAAAGTCAAAAGTGTGTGGAAACTAAGGAAAACATTGTCCTTACCTGCTATTGCAAATGGCTTTGACCGACATATAGCTAGCGTCGGACGACCCTGAACTTAGTTCAACCCATATTTCTGCACATATAAGATTGATCGCCATAGAGTTTAGGTAGTGTCCTTCGACACAATTGTGGTGTCGATCAACACCCTCTACGCATATCACTACCAAGGTCGCATATACAATTGTGATTCACGCATATTTGTTAGTCACACAATTTCTCCCAAAGTTAGCATTGTTATATCACTCACAAAAAGTGAAACGCAACATGATAGATAAATAAAAGTTTCACAAAGTACAACTTCAACAAAAGCATGAAAACTGACTCAATGAATATCAAAGCTGACTCAAGAAAAAGAAAAAGAAAAGAAGAAAAGAAAATCAAACTCAGGGAAGTAACTAGGACGATTGAGGTAACTAGTCATCAGAATCCTCGTCGTTCGTGTCTGGTGTTGCAATGGATCTGTGACTTCTGCGACTGTGAGTTGGACATACGCAAATGCAGCTTAGTGCTCTAGCATATCCACTCCACATCGCTCTAATCGTGTCCACCATATACTTCCTATGTGGATCCTCATCATAACTAGGGATTGGCGGAGGAGCCTCTAGAGGAAGGTGCAAATGCGCGCGTTGACCCCCAGCAGGGTCAAGAACATGATCTTCCTCAACAAAAGTAAGACTATCTTAGGAAGAAGCTCCTCTGCGAGCACGAGCAGGGGTGCCTCTCTCCTATCTCTCGGATCAGGTACAAATTGCAGAGAAGCATGTGTACATATCAAAGTCGAAGCTGCAAATGGAAACTACACCATACGCTCTATAATGCCATTCATGTAACAGCACATCAAGTCTGGTTTCAGCCAGCCCGCACTCTTCAGATGTGTCTCATCAATCTCAGGATACTCTCGTACACATCGATATTCAGTTAGTGGTATCCGGCGAAAGTACTGAAAATAGGTGTTAAAAGGCTTCCCACTATCTCCTTCTTGACCGAGCATGTACCTCTATATAGCTCACTTGTAGTCTAACCAGATGATGCACAAAGACTGCGCCCATGTTGGTCCTCTCGTAGGGATCGTCTTTCCGATACTCATGTAAACAGAGATGCCGAAAAACTCTTGCTTTCTCATATTGTTGGTTCTATCTTACACAAGATCGTGGTAGCCAAAACTCACACAACATACCCCATGATTGGATGTCGTATGTCTCTCATCTTCAACACGTTTGACAAATAGGGAGTCGAGCCGAATATACCCCATAACCTCTGCAAATCAGGAAAACTACCTGGAAGTGTCGCTCCTGTTAAGTCCTTTCTGATCCCATAAATGATGCAGAGATCGTGCAATGGCAGCATGTATCTTCTGCCATTTATCATGAAGGAAAAATGTCCCTCCTATCCATTCCGAGCATTCCAATCCTTGTACATGACGCGTACTGTAGCCATGAACTGTCGTACAACCTCCGGCTTACTGGGTGTATGACATGGTCTCCAAATCAATACTCCTAAAGCATAACTGAACCTCGTCCGTCATACCCATCATCCGCAAGAGATCAGGGCATACTAGCCGTGTAGGCTCAACGTCAACATCGAACGATCCATTATACAACAATGTGTCTTACTCGTCCCAAGTGTCTAGGACCTCTCTGTGGAGACAATAAAATCCCTCTATTATGTCCTTCATCGACTCATCCCACACCTTCTCTGTAAATATCTTATCCTTTTCAGCTTGGGGCAATGAGTGTCTCGCTAAATCATATGATAGCATATGTGGAGAACCGAGAGGAGATTGAGGAGTCATAGGTGGTGGAGATGGGGATGCAGGAGGAGGTGTTGCTGTCCCAGATGGACCTACATCATATGTGAGTGACCTCTTGCTCTCTGGACGCATCTATGATCGAAAATAAAAAATATAATGGCATTATCGAAAAATGAAGAATCAACAAATGTTCATCAAAACTGTAAACAATATCAATCACAACACTAAATGCAATTATTCATAATTTTCACACGATCTTCACAAGTTATATCACCAAACCTATTTTTCAAAAACTTGCAAAATCAAACGTGAAAACTACTTAGACATCATCATTCCACTACCAAACGGCCTGATCAAGTATAAGTTCATCATGGAATTAAGAGATAGAAGCCAAAATTGAACCTTTACACCTTAGAACCGCTTCTGAAAATCGAGATTTGGAGCTCATAACTACGGTTTCGGTGCAAGTGAATGGTAAATATGGATAGAGGGCAAAAATCTTCGTAGAATTTGTTTTTGAATCGATATATTTGGTTGAGAAACGAGAGAATCGATTTCTTGTGAGGTTTAATCCCGAATGGAGGTTTTTGGAATAAAATGATGAACAAACGCAATTTATAGAAGAATAAAATACCTCGACGCAGCAAGTGTTGATCTATCCCATTAAAGTCGATCGACACTGGTTTTGAAAAGTGAACCGGTCAGAACGGTCAAATCGAGGTCAAACCTCGATTTCGTAAATCTGTGTCGATCGACCTAAAGTGTTGGATCGATCGACACTCTAGTATTTCTGACAATTCGTCATGGGTCGATTTATGTGTGTTTTTGAGCGCAGGTTCGTCCGACATAAATTCGAGACCGGAAACACGGGAACACCCTTGGCGAACGTATCCATGTTGGGCTGTTCACAAACGGATGAACGAATCGCTCTAGGAACAACATTTTTCCCCTCTGTCGTCTTCCTCTCTTCCGCTGCACCTTCTTCGTCCACCACTTCCTTCGATCTCCTTTTTCCTCCCTTCAAGGAAGTCGCTCGAGAGCGACTACCAAGAGCAGTTGCACTAATCTTCAAACGACCTCCCGAATCAGCAGTCTTAGCACTTTCGCTTCGACGACCAGACTCGTCGCCATCACCAGGATTTTTCTCCCCTATGCCAGCAAGTGGTTGGCAATCAGAAGGATTCATCGTGACAGAACCACCGCAAAACCGACGAGGTTTTTACCCAGTCTGAGACTTAAAAAATTCTTCGTCCCCTTCGGTCGGCATAGATTCAACGGGACTTTCGCCGGACGACTCAAAAAAACCAAAACCGCCGCTACTAGTAGAAGAATGACAACTATAATCTACTCGCATACTAGCGAACCTAAAGACAAACAAATAAGAGCACAATAACTAGAGAAACAGATACAAAGCAAAAGACCACATAGGAAAACAATTACCTAATGAAAGACGATGGGAATTGAAGAGATGAAGCCTCATAAGATTTTTACAAAAATACGCAATGGTTCGCGCCCCTTCACTCTCTTAAAATGGGGAAAAGTTCGGCTTCGGTCTTAATAGTAATAGAACAGTTTCTGACCTCACTTAAATTTTGTCTCTCACCTCGTAGTTTGGACTTCTCTGATCGTAACCCGACTCTTTAGGACTAGATTGAAATTCTGTAACAACAACGATACTATGAATCTTGACGGTTCTATTCCCATCCAAATGAAATCCAGCTTTGGGGATCATCACGAGACTAAAATGATTCGGTCAATGTTCAATACTTCTAATATCACGAACCATCATGGTTTGTTTTCTTCCTCTCATGGTTTTAATTGTTATCAAGATTCACATGTCTCATCTTTTTGGTTTCAATAATTCACATGTGGCTTATCATCAGATGAGAACAAACATGGTCTCTGTTTGTTAGAATTTAAGAGAATAAACTAGAGATTTGTAGATTTAAGTACAGAGACATAAGATCAGAAGATTAGAGAGAGTTTGAGAGAGTAAGAACAAGAGAGAGATTAGAGAGAGATTAGAGAGAGAATTAGTCTCCTTAAATTCAAATTTCGAAATCAGAAGTTACAATATAGAGAAAGAGCTATTGACTTATCCTAAAACATGTGGCTAATAATTGTCCACATATTTTAGCTTACAAAAGAAGCTAATCCAAAATATCTTAAAGTAACTAAACTGTTTTTACTGTTCATCCGCTGGTACTGTTCACAGATTCTTCTTGTCTAGTTATTTGTTCTAGTTTGGTTACTTCAAGAGCTCCTAGCATCCAACTGGAATGATAGTCTTTAAGCTATCCATCTCTGATCAGTAGAGCTTCATCTCAATAGATATCTTATGATCAATACTCTCCCTCAAGCTTAAACTTTGGAATCACCCTAAAGGCTAAGCTTGGAATGATCATGGCAACACCTCATTAAAAAACTTGATGTGGAAAACCGTGTGGGACAAAACCACATTAAGGGAAAAAGAGTATGCTGCTCATGACTCAGGAGAGTTCTAATCATGAATGGATACAATTCCTAGTTTGCTAAAGATGTGATCGCAAACCTTGAGACTTGCAGCTTTGGTGAAGATGTATGCTAACTGATCTTTACTTCTTGTATAGCAGGGTAAGACAGTTCCATCTTCAATCTTTTCCCTGACCTTGTGACAATCAATCTCTATGTGTTTAGTCTTTTCATGGAACACAAAGTTTGTGGCTATATGGGTTGCAGCCTGATTGTCACAATGGAAGGTAGTGGGACTTGATTGCTCAATGCCAAAGTTCTTAAGGAGAGCCTTCAGCCATGTCAACTCGTTTATGAGCTTCCTTATTGCTCTATACTCAACTTCAGCACTTGAGCAAGAAAAAACCTTCTGCTTCTTGGTCTTCCAAGTCACTAAGTTTCCAATAAAGGTGCAATAACAGGTTGTGGATCTCCTATCACTCTTATCACCAGTCCAATATGCATCACAATACCCAACAATCTCAATGTTGTCATTCTTACCTATCCAAATGCCTTGTCTTTGAGAGCCCTTGAGATATCTGAGTTTACTTTCTATCATGCTCCAGTGGTGGACAGTAGGTGTTTAATTGCATATGTTGGCTGACTTGGTTCACAACAAAACATAGGCATGGTCTAGTGAGTGTAAGGTAGATGAGGTTCCCAACCATTCTCCTGTATAGAGACACATCCATGAACTTCTCATCATATGATTTCTCCCCCTTTCTATTGACTTGGTAGCCATCTTCAAGAGGAGTTTTAGCTATCTTGCTTTCTTGCATTCATGAACCATGATCCATAAGAGTGTGGCTCAGCTTGTGATACCAGGCTCTTGGTGACTGCTTCAGACCATAGATAGCTCTTCTCAACCTTAACACTTCCCCTGGCTTACACAACTGTTCAAGACTTGATGGTGGAGTTATGTACACCTCTTCTTCAAGTTATCCTTGTAGGAAAGCATTTTTGACATCCATATGCCATAGATCCCATGAAAGGTTGGCTGCTAAGGAGAGAGTGACTCTTACAGTGTGAAGCTTTGCTACTGGTGCAAAGGTGTCAGTGTAGTCTTCTCCATAAGTCTGAGTGAATCCTCTAGCAACCAGTCTTGCCTTATACCTCTCTATATCCCCATTTCTATTATACTTGATTGTGAATACCCATTTGGAGCTAACAACTTTCTTTCCTTTTGGTAAAGGCTCTACATTCCAAGTATGATTCATTTTCATAACCTCCTTCTCATCAATCACAGCATCCATCCACACCTTAGTGCCCTTAACCTCTTCACAGGTTTTAGGAACATGATTTATCTCTATCTTCCCAAGAAAGACACAATAATTGATGGTAACAAGTCAATAGAACACACAGATTGGTTGGGAGGAGCAATAGCCTGATTGTTGAAGTAGAACTTCATGTTGATCCAGCTTTTTCTGAGTTGTTGCACCGGTTTTTTCTGAGTTGTTGCACCGGTTGAACAACTTCTTCTACACCCATCTCTTCTCCATGATGAATAGTCTCCTCCTCATTCATATTCAAGTTTCCTTGATCTTGATTCTGAAGTAGAACTTCCTCTTGGGTTTGAATGAGTTCTTGATTAGCTATCATTGGTTCTGCTTCTTGTAACTCTTCTTGGTTACTTCATGTTTCTGTTTCCCTTTGTCTTGGTACCTTAGGTAGGTCATTCCCCAAATGATCTAAGAGAAACCTCGGACATGTAGAAAGGTTAAAAGGTGATATTTAGAGGTCTTTCGATCCTTCCCAATCCCTCTTTTCAAAGTAGCCCTTTCCTTTTATGAAATTGACATCCCTTGCGGCTGTTGATTGGATCATAGCATTTGTACCCCTTCTGAGTAGTTGAATATCCAAGGAACATGCACTTGATGCTCTTATCCTCTAGCTTATTTCTTTGATTACCTGAGATATGGACGAAACACACACACCCAAACACACGTAAGTGTTCAATAAAAGGTTGAGTTTTGTTTAATACCTCAAATGGTGAGATGTCTTGTAGAACTTTGGTTGGAATCCTATTACTGAGGTAGCAATCAGCTAAGACCGCATCTCCCCAAAATCTTTTAGGCACATTGGCATGAAACATCATGGATCTATCAACCTCCATAAGATGTATGTTCTTTCTCTCAGCCACTCCATTTTGTTGGGGTGTATGTGGACAGCTTGTTTGATGTCGGATTCCATGTTTGTTCAAATTAGCTTTGAATCTTTGACTTGTATACTCTCCTCCATTATCTGATCTAAACACTTTAATCTTGGCATTAAACTGATTAGTAATGTAATTTTGAAACTGAATGAATGCTTCATAAACTCTATCTTTAGATGGAAGCAAGGTCACCCAAGTATATTTTGATTTTTCAGCTATGAATGTCACAAAATACTTGTTCGTATCTCTAGACAGAAAATGTTAAGTCCAAACATCAGAGTGCACAAGATCAAAGCCGTTTTCGTAGATAGTAGTAGATTTGGGAAAGATTGTTGTACAAGGTTTTCCAAGAATACAAGCTTCACAAGTTGAGTGATCAAAAGTAGCATTAGGCAACAATAAACTTAGATCTCTAGCATGAGGATGGCCTAGTCTAGCATGCCATAAAACGTTTTGATTAACAGGAAAACTTGAATTGAAAGCTGAGGAATCCGAATTGCTTGAAGTGGTGTCTTCAAGGAGATAAAGCTCATCTTGTGTTCCACCTCTACCAAGTACCTTTCCATTCTTAATATCCTGAAAGAAAACCTCATTAGGCCCAAAAATAACATTGCAATTCAAGTCTTTAGCAATCTTTTTGACAGATAGCAGATTGGATTTAAACTTAGGTACAAAGAAAGCATCACCATCCTTGTTAAACAATCTTAATTTTTATGTTCCTACAATGGGAATACCTTGACCATCAGCAATAGTTACTCTACCTACGGCTGGTTTAATGTCCTTTAACAACTTAGCATCTCTAATCATATGGTGAAAAGCTCTTGAAATCTACTACCAATTTATGACCAGATTGTGCAAGTAATTTATGAGACAAGAGTGTGATACCAGAGAGTTTAGAGGCATAAGCCTGGATGAGATCCTCCAGATCACTCCTCCTCACATACTCAATGTTAGTGAACAAGGAAATCTCTCCTCCTTGAGTAGATGAAGTCGCTTGCTCAGTCACTTCTTGAGAGATGTTGGCTTTTGAATCTCTGAACTTTGATGGTTTGAGATGTGGATGGAGGATCCAACACTTGTCCTTGGCGTGTCCATTCTTCTTGCAATGCTCACAGAAAATGTGCTTCATGTCCTCTTGCTTGAACATGCTTTTGTCCTCATGCTTGAACACACTCTTGTTGGCTGTGACAAGCTCCCATTTTCCTCCAAACAGCCCAATGCTCCCTTGTTCCTTTTGGATCCTTGAGCGCACTTCTTCAAAGTCAGAAAGAGTAGTCTCCCTTAGAATGGACTTGATAATATAATTGTAGACCGGATTCAGATTGAGGAGGATTCCAAAGATCTTATATTGCTCCTTCCTTTCATTAAGAAAGTTTGGGTCCATGGTGCTCGGTCTTAACATGTCAAGCTCAGACCAGGCATATGAGAACTTCCCAAGATACTTTGTGAACTCACAATCCTCTTGGTGAAGGTCACTGATTGTTTTCTTCACTTCATACACACGACTGAGGTTAGAGACATTACCATACGCCTTCTTAAGAGTGTCCCAAAGTGATTTAGCAGTTTCACAATAGGAGTAAGCTTCAAGGATGGAGAAATCCAGTGAGTTTTGAAGGAAACCAAGAACTGACTAGTCTTCTTGAAACCACCTTGCCTCCTCCTTCTTTTTTGCCTCATATTTCTTCCCCTTTGGATCTTCATTAGGCGGTGTCCTATTGTAACGCCCTCTTCCCGTTTTCCGATGACCGACGAGCTGACCGGACAATAATCAAACAAGAACATGACCGATCAAACCCGAGCAGCCATACGAGAAGAGTTTGTCACAATACGAAGCCAGAGATGGTCCGGTTTGAGTCAATGGCTCAAACTAAACCGTCTTTGACTCCGTTTACCTCGTTTCCACGATACAAATCTTTTCAACATGAACTGCTTCCACGAGTTGTGTTCGGTTCGGACTAAACCGTATATCAGGGAATTATTCTGTTTTTATTACTTTAAAATTATAAACTTTATTTATAATAATAGTATAAGGTCTAATACAAATCTTTTAGAGGGATATCCCAACAAAATCAAAAACCGGAAATAAAATTATAATGCGTAAACAAACCGATGCCAAATGCCAACCCGAACCTACTCCGAGTGTCCTATGCGTCCATCGAGCTATTCCAAACCTGAAAAACACAAAAGAGTCTAATGAGAAATCTAAGATTCCCAGTGAGACGGCTCCCAACTAAAAGGCTGCTAACAATCTAATAATCTCGCCCAAACCAAAATAACAATCAAGTACAATAGCTGGTCACGTGATACCAAGACGTAATGAGATCCACAACACACAAGCATTCAAATAACAAAACATATTATCAACAAAGGAAATCGAGAACAGTACGGCACATGCCCTCGATTAGACTCGATCTACACTAAACGCAACTCTAACGCAATCTCCACACCATGGGCCCCAAACGCGAACTCGGTAACTTTCACGGGAACACTTAGCTACCCCACGGTAACTAAAACTTCCCACGACTCCTAGACGAAAACACGAAGCCCTACGACTAGGACACCGTTCTCTGTCCATCGATACGCGGTGACGTGGGCTACCCCAAGATAACCAAAGCTTCCATGCAGTCCGGCCCTAGGACGCGACCTTGTATTCTCCGGACCACACACCTACCGGCGTCACTCAGTAGGTTAACACCATAACCAGAATTACCACCCGAAAGCACGTGAAACGATCAGGCAACTACCCGAGGATCCAATCGGGTCGGAAGTACCAGAACGACATCTCTAGAATTGCGGGATCTAACACACCTTATAGAGTCCGAATAACTGTAATGTAAACAAGCTGACTCATTGGGACTCTATCACGCAAGACCGACAAGGTCAACATAAATAAATCCAGTCACAACTCCCAATATATCCCGCAAGTCCTATCACCAACCTCCACATTACCCGACCTTATCCGGTTTTATACCGGATTAGGTATATATCCAAACTTACCCGGTCCCGCACCAAAGTAAGTATCTACCAGTACAGTCTACTCGGCCCAACACCAAATTAGATAAAAAAATCAAGCAATTAACAGTCTACTCGGCCCAACACCGAATTAGATACACAATCACATAATCAATAATCACAACACCACACAACTAATTATTTAGGTTTACTAGTCTTTTAATTTTTTCTTAACCTTAACTCATTCAATCCGCTACCTTTGGATTAGTGGATTACTAATTCCGTAGACGGCTTAATTGATATTTAATTGATCTTATCCCTTAAATTCTTACTTTTAACCTCTTCGATCCTTTAGCTTGAGATTAGTAAACTTACTAATCTTCTGACTTCACGTTATTATTTAATAAATTCAATTATCCCGCTAACCCCGACTATTGACTAATTAACCCACTATGTTATTATATTCTAAGTGTGTTATGTGTTTTAACCGTATTTTAATCAACTCATAATTCTCCATATATAGATTCATTTAGATATATTCTTAAATACTTATATATGCTTATACGTCATAGCATGTTGTTCTATATGTATGCAACACACAATCAATCAATCAATCATGAGAACTATCAATCAATTCCCGGTATAAGCTAACTAGCATGCATCTCTTAAACATAACCATTTAATTAGTTAGAGTTATTAATTATTAATCAACCTAGCCGTTCTAACCAATTTAATCATCGAGGTATGCAACCTAAATCTATGGTTAAGTAATCCAAGGTCTATATGCCCTAATCTATATGCAACACACAATGTAGCCGACTCAAAGTGTTATCATGATGACGGATGGACATACTGACAGAACTCCGACACGAACCCGACGCTAACCCGAACCTTCCCCGAACCGTTGACTTGTTGTGACCCAAACTTTATCCGAGCGTTGACCCTAGTAACTCTGATCTTTCCTTCGCATGAACCTCCAGACCAACCTCATACGATGTCTACTATAACCGTCTATCCTTTTTATAAATTAAAAAAATCCGGTTTATCGGGAAGATTATTAAGTCGAAAATATTCTTTTTCGAAGAATATTATTGAGAATATTCCGAAGTAGTAATTTTCCTTTCCCTATCTTTCTTTTATTTTCTTATTTTTCACACTTTCTCTCCCTCTTTTTCTTTCTCTATCTTTTTTTCTCTCTCTCCTCCGGCTCTCCTCCTTCTTCCTCCTTCTTCTCTCTTTCTCTTTTTTCTTGTTGGTGTGTGTAAAATGAGTAACCCCAAGCTCCTTTATATAGCTGAAGCCTCCTTTCTGAATTGAAGACACCTGTCCTCCCCTCCATCTGATGCAACCACGCCACCACCCCAAGAATCAGCCAAGTTCATTGTTTTGCTTGATGAGCAAGTTTCATATCAAACACATTCAACGTACCAAACTCATTCCTTGAATCAAATAAGAAGAGTTGGCGCCATATGAGTGAGTTAGGGAGTACCCTTGTCTCTCCATGGTTAAATCTTGACAAAAACATTGAACCAATCAGTTTCTAGAAGATCCCCATTCCCGAACCATTCCGACGTACCGATGTTGCTGTTTTCGTGTTTAATATTTTAAAAACTCCTTAGATACTTCCATAAATCCACTAAGACTCATTTTCAGATTCTAGATGATCTTAGATGAATTTATAAATTTGAATCACTCCTTAGATACTTCCATAAATCCACCATTCTTGCTCTTCTAAATGTTTTCTTTATTTCAAAAGAATAACATTTGGCCTGTCTTAGCTTCCGGCTCGTATTTTGGTAAAATTACCAAAATGCCTCTCAAGTCTTGAAAATTACAAAATGTCCATGTTGATTTTCTAATTGCCCGTTGACCTATTTTGTGAAATGGGTATTACACATATCCTCAATGATGTGCTCCCAAAGTCTTCTGCCATAGATTGTTGTCTTGGTTGTTCTCTGCCAAGTTCTGCAGTTTAAGCCCTTGAGAACCACAAGAATGACAGTAGGCTTGAGGCTTGAGTTCACTTGGACAGTGTCTTCCATTGAGGTTTGAAAAGCTTAAGAACATAAAGAAGAGTATAAGGACGAATTGAAGAAGAAAGAACAGATTTTGAAGCGAAATAATGAGAGAATTTTGAGAGGTTAAAGAGAATCAATGAACAATAACATCTATTAGCTTTGATACCATGTTATAATTTAAGAGGATAAACCAGAGATTTGTAGATTTAAGCACAAAGACATAAGATCAGAAGATTAGAGAGAATTTGAGAGAGTAAGAACAAGAGAGAGATTAGAGATATAATTAGTCTCCTTAGATTCAAATTTTGAAATCAAAAGTTACAATATAGAGAAAGAGCTATTAGACTTATCCTAAAACATGTGGCTAATAATTGTTCACATATTTTAGCTTACAAGAGAAGCTAATCCAAAATATCTTAAAGTAACTAAACTGTTTTTACTGTTCATCCAAAGGTATTGTTCACAGATGCTTTTTGTCTAGTTACTTGTTCTAGTTTGGTTACTCCAATAGCTCCTAACTTCCATGTGAAATGATAGTCTTTAAGCTATTGATCTCTGATCAGTAGAGCTTCATCTCAATAGATATATCATGATCAATATTGATGTCGTTGATAACTTTCCTATTAGCGTTAACCCTCATCTTTCTCAAGTCTCTATTACCCAAACTATTACAAGAAAATAATATGCTATAGTTCATATTAGTAGTTTGATCACTGTCCAAAATGATTACATGGTCACTGAACGTGCTATGAATCCCAATCCTTCCTTTTATCCTCAAAACTTTTGTTGACAAACAGAGCGACATCTTAAATCCTACACCTCTCAGTACTGTTTTTCCTAAGAATTGTAGACCTATTTTCGTTTTCACCAAAGCACCACCATGATAACCAACATGTTCCCCATCGTCGACCAGCGATTAAACGTTTAAGCCATGATGATTTCGATTTTAAGGAAAACAGTAAATATAATGGTCGGACACATAGCTTACCGTATGAGAAACACGGTCCATGTACATGTCTCCAGGGCCGGCTGCAACACCCTGTCTCACTAAATTGGTCAACGGGCAGCAGAAAAGTAAACGAGGGGCATTTTCGTAGTTTTTGGAAGATAAGGGGTATTTTGGTAATTTTATCAAAATATGAGCCGGAAGCTAAGATGGACCAAATTTTATTATTTTAAATAAAGAAAATATTTAGAAGACAAATAATGTTTAAAACGGACCATAGACGGGTTTTTCGGACTATCAGGAAAGGAAACCGATAAAACCGACAAAATCTGTAAAATTCATAACGAGAGCTACGGGTATCCGTTTGAGGTGACTCAAATTGCTAAATTCATATAAAGTCATAAAGAATCTTATTATGTGGCTTGGAAGATTTATGTAATCATCTATGAGGAATTTATAGAATTAAAAGCTTAAGTGCATAATTAAGTTTAAGATATGATATATTTTCAAGTGTGATCAATCAGAATCTAAATCTTGGACTCCAAGTTGTTATAATTGAAGAATATAATTATTTTTGAAGATATGGAGGCGTGGCTAAGCAGGATTAGAGGAGGATCAGCTGTCAATATCTTATGTCAACACCTCACCTTGATGTGGTGTCCATTAGAGAAGAGAAGGGAGTGACATTTGTCACTTTGTGAATCAATGGGTTTCACTATAAATAAGAGGCTTCTTATACTCATTTTCATCACCAAAAACGTGAGAAGAAGAAGAGAAGAAAAGGAGAGAAGCGTAAGAGGAGAGAGAGAGAGAGAGAGAGAGAGAGAGAGAGAGAGAGAGAGAGAGAGAGAGAGAGAGAGAGAGAGAGAGAGAGAGAGAGAGAGAGAGAGAGAGAGAGAGAGAGAGAGAGAGAGAGAGAGAGCTTGAAGGAGAAGAATAAGAAGAAGCGTGAAGGAGGAGAGAGAATATGAAGCTTAAAGAAGAAGAAGGGGGAGAGAAGGAGAAGCATGAGAGAAGAAGAAGAAAGAGAACCGGAGGAGAGAGAGAAAGAACCAGAGGAGAGAGAGAATATGAAGCTTAAAGAAGAAGAAGGGGGAGAGAAGGAGAAGCGTGAGAGAAGAAGAAGAAAGAGAACCGGAGGAGAGAGAGAAAGAACCGGAGGAGAGAGAGAAATAATCAAAGGGGAGAGAGAGAGAGAGAACCGTAGGAGAGACAAGGAGTGAAAGAGGTCAACGTTAAGGTCAAGTGCCTGTTAAGGTCGGGTCAAAGCAAGTCGACGATTCGGGAAGGTTCGGGTTAGCGCTGGGTTCGTGTCGGAGTTCCGTCAAATCCATTCATCCGTCATCATAATAACACTGTGAGTCGGCTAAATTGTGTGTTGAATAAAGTTAGAATCATATAGATCCGGAATTGATAAACCGTATTTTAGGTTGCATACCCGATTGATTGAATTTGTTAGAACGACTAGATTGATTAATAACTCGGTGAACTAATTAAATTCTTAGGTTAAGGGATGGATGCTAGTTAGCTTATATCCGTAAACATTGATAGTTTGTTGATTGCTTGATTGGGTGTTGCATTAAGTGATTGATAGTTCGGTTATTGCTTGATTGGGTGATGCATACATATAGAACGACATGCTAGGACGTATATGCATATATAAGTATTTAAGAACGTATCTAAAGGAATCTATATACGAGAAATTATGAGTTGATTAAAATACGGTTAAAAGGCATAACACACTTAGAATATAATAACGGGGTGGTTTAATAAGTCGAACTAAGGGTAATGAATGGAAGTTAATGAATAATGAGATGTCGGAGAGTTAGTAATCTTACAAACTCTAAACCGACATATCGAGGACTTATTAAATATACTTAGGAAGGGATAAGTAAAAGAAGTGATGTGATTGATGGGCCGTCTACGGGATTAGTAATCCACTAATCCCAACGTAGCGGATTGAATGAGTAAAGGTTAAAGATTGAATGAGTAAAGGTTAAGGACATATTAAAAGACTAATAAACCTAAATAACTATTTGTGTGGTGTTGTGATTATTGATTGTGTGATTGTGTATCTAGTTCGGTGTTGGGCCGTGTAGACTGTTGATTATGTGATTGTGTATCTACTTCGGCGTTGGGTCGAGTAGACTGTTGATTGTTTGTGTAATTGTGTATCTACTTCGGTGTTGGGCCGTGTAGACTGTTGATTACTTGATTGTTTATCTACTTCGGTGTTGGGCCGAGTAGGCTGCACTGGTAGATACTTACTCTGGCTCGGAACCGAGTAAGTCTGGGTAAGGTCGGGTGATGTGGAGGATGGTGATAGGACTTGCAGAATATACTGGGGATTGAGATGGTAGTTCTGTTTTGACCTTGTTGGTATTGAGTGATAGAGTCCCCCAGTGAGTCTGCTTGTTTACATTACTGTTATTATGACTCTATAGGGTGCGTTAGATCCCGCAAGTCTAGAGATGCTTTTCTGGTACTTCTGACCCGATTGGATCCTCGGGTAGTTACATGATCGGATACGTGCCTTCGGGCAGTGGTTTTTGTTATGGTGTTAACCTACTGAGTGACGCCGGTAGGTGTGTGATCCGGAGAATACAGGGTCGCGTCCTAGGGCCGGACTGCATGGAAGCTTTGGTTATCTAGGGGTAACCCGAGTCACCGCGTATCGATGGACATAGAACGGTGTCCTAGTCGTAGGACTTCGTGTTTTCGTGTAGGAGTCGTGGGAGGTGTGGAGATTACCGAGTTCGTGTTTGGGGCCCATGGTGTGGAGATTGCGTTAGAGATGCGATAGATAGATCAAGTTTAATCGAGAGCATGTGCCGGAGTGTTCTCGATTCCCTTGGTTACTTTTGTGTTGTTGTGTTGTTAATTGAATGCTTGTGTGTTGTGGAGCTCATCACGTCTTGGTAGCACGTGATCAGTTATTGTTCTTGATTGTTATTTTGGGTTTGGGCGGGATTATTAGATTGTTAACAGCCTTTAATTGGGAGCCGTCTCACTGGGTAATCTTAGATTTCTCGTTAGACTCTTTTTGTGTGTTTTCAGGTTTGGCATAGCTCGGCGGATGCGTTGGACATTCGGAGTAGTTTTGGGTTGGCATTGGGTATAGTTGTTTACGCATTTTGACTTTACTTTTGGTTTCGGATTTTATGGGCTCGGTTAAATGATTTGTTATGAACCGTATATTGATATGAATAAGATTTATATTTTTAAAGTAATAAAACAGAATAATTCCCTGATATACGGTTTAGTCCGAACCGAACACAACTCGTGGAAGCGGTACGGGTTGAAAAACCTCTTTAACTCAAACTGGAGTGTCTTTGGCTTTCGTATTGTTACAAACTCTTCTCGTATGACTGCTCAGGTTCGATCGGTCATGTTCTCGTTTGATTGTTGGCCGGTCAGCGGTAAACGGAAAAGGGACGTTACACCAGCCCTAGACTAAAGCTGGTAAAGCCCAATAGGCGCTAAAAATATATCATATATTTAGGGGCATCATATAACACAATATTCATTGTGGTCTAATGATTGACACCTTTATTATTGATGTAAAGATGCATGTTCAAGTTGTATTAGTATTACTTTTATATAAACAAAAATTGTTTTATAGTTGGATTCAATTTTGTTTGGGCTTTAGGCGTCCAATAGTAACGAACCGGATTTGTATGTCCCAAATGTATAAACGTGTTTGATACTTCACAAAAGTTTGCAGCTCATATATCTTCGATTCACTACAAGAGTGAGATCATCGACGAAAGAGCAACGAAATATAATGCGAGGAACTAGATTTTGACCCGCCGATCGGCGGGTATAATTTGATTTGATATTTTGTGTATAAATAATATATTTGTAAATGATAATATGCTTTTATAACATATGATTAATATTAAATTTAGATGTTTGAGATATGTTAAACATATATATAGGTTTGATATAAATTATTTTTAATTTTTTTTTGTAAATGATAATGATCCACGCGAAGGACAAACAACTTTTTTTATAGCATGTAGATTTATATTTTTAGAAGTAATTTATCTAATTTTTAAAACACATATTCTATTAATGTTTTTTTATTTTATTTTTATCTTTATGCAATAGTTAATATACTATATAAAGCGTATGTGTAATATGGTGGTGGATATATATTATTAATCCAAAATAAATAATTTTTTATGTATATTTTATTTTATGTTTGGAATGTCTTTTCAGACTTGCAATTTTTTATAAAACTTATAAATTTTGTCTTTATTAGTTTTATACTTTAGAGAAAAGTCATAAAATAGCACAAAAACATATCTTATCATAAATATAGCACCAAAGAAAATAATTCACATTTTTAGCATTATTTTAATTACAAAGACTTTTATAACATTATATAATTTAGGGTTTAGGGTTAATTATTTAGGGTTTAGGGTTTATTATTTAGGGTTTAGGGTTTAGTATTTAGGATTTAGGGTTTATTATTCAAGGTTAGGGTTTAGTATTTAGGTTTTAGGGTTTAGTATTTAAGATTTAGGGTTAGGGCTAATTTAGTGACAAAACATATTTTGTGTTATTTTTATGATTTTTCTTTCTTGGTGCTATATTTTTGACAAGTCATGTTTTTGTGCTATTAATGCGATTTGCCCTATACTTTATTGTAAAAAGAATTTTAATTTACTTGGAAATAACAACTTCTATTTTTCCAACTAATTTTAGTTTCTAAATTACCAGTTTAAGGGTTGAATTAGATAAAATAGTTTTGATATAGATTTAAGTTAGCTGTAGGTAATGTATTTATAGAAGTACTCAGTATCAGAATAATCTGTTTTAAAAGCGGAAAATTATATGTATACATATATATCTAAATTTAAACGTTAATTATTTTGAATAGTTATATTTGGAACCAAACTATACCCGTTTTTTTTGGAAAAATACAATCTTTTCGACAATATATTATATAATAGACGATTTGTTTTTTAGTTAAATGAAAACTTAAATGAATTGAGAATATTTTGTAGATTTGTTTTATTTACATTTAGTTTAAATTTGCTTTTAAAATTTAATTTACCGTTTAGATCTTTATCTGGATATTCAATAATATTTTGGAATATTTTGTGTTCGTTTTATATTTTATTTCCTATTTAATCAGAAATAAAGTAAGTGTTTTGACATTGATTTAGATTTTGTAAAGATTTAAGAAAAAATAGAAATAAGTGTTTTATTTATATACGTCTATTTTAGAATAAATTTAAAGCTTTTTTAGATTAAATGGAATAACTTTATAGTCTTAATGAATTTTTAAAATGAATAAATAAATTAAATTGTATATCTTGTAATTAACCAGAAAACTAATGGTACATTTAATTTTGCGCTTTTATTTTAATAGTATATATGTATTTTGTTATAATTAGAAGTTTAAATAATATAGATTAAATATTATATACATTAAATAAATATTTCAAATAATAATTTTATTAATATATTTCATTATATAATATTAATACTAAATTATTTAAATATTTATAATTTAATTATATTAAATTGCGGTTTCCAGCAACCCGTTTCACCAAAAATAAAAGATCATCCACCCGCCATATCCAAAATCATCATCCTCTTAAACCTTAATTTAATGATTTTTAATTTAATTATTTGATATATACTTCTCCCGTTGTAATGATGTAGGACCACAAGTTTTGAACCAAATTCTTAGTTCTAACTAATGCTAATGATATTTTGACAACAATTAAAACCCATATTAGCAAATATTCTGTTATAAAAATATATTAAAATAAATTAAAAAGTAATTTAAGTAAATTATATGTTTTGTGTGTTTTAGTTTTTTTCTCTCTCTTTTCGGTGTTTTGTAATTTGTTAACATGATAGTTTATAAAACTAAGATATTAAGAATGTAATAGTAATGATTTATACTAAATATGTTGTGTTTAATTTGGGCAGGCTTGGCTTGTCTAGAACCGTCTCATTTACACTCGTTTATATAAAATATTTGTTTATATCCGTTCGTTTAAATCCTTTAGAAGTAATACATGTCCGTTTAAACCCGTTTAAGCCCGTTTTAGAAATTTAGTTTATTAAATTTGTTACAAAATACAGATAATTTAATTTTAATATCAAAATACGAAAATGTGAAAATACAGAAGAAAAATAGCTTTTTAAATTTTAAATTTTACTTTTCCATTTTAATAAAAAATCACAATAATTTTTTCCATTTCCGTTTAAACTCGTTTAGGCCCGCTAGTTATTGCCTCATTTTAACATTCGAAGTTTACACATAGTATATGGTGTATTATAAATTATTTATAATCGAAAGTTATTCATTTAATATTTTTATTTATTTTTGGATCAAACCTCATAAGTTGATAAAATTGGAATTTGTATCCACCTTATTTTCTTAATATTTATATTTTTCATATAGATTTTGAAAATTACTATTTCATTCATTCATAACTAACGGTTTTGATCAAATTAGTAATGAGTTTTTGTTGTGTGTTGCCATATCGTTTTTGTATCATCTTTTATGGTAATAATTTTATTATACTTACTTTTGCAGATTAAATATTTATTTTTTGTTATTACGTAAAATAATACTTTTTCTTGTCAATATTTTATCATTATTTAGCTAATAATTTATTTTATAAAGTATATGTTAAAATAATTTTATTTATTTCTATCAACAAAATGTAATTTGTGATAAAAAAAAAATTATTTATGTATTTTTTAACAAAATAATTGTATCTTTTTTGAAGATAATTCTTAGTTATATAATTTTTAGATTTTCCAATTTGATATTAGTTTAGCAGAGTGAAGTATTAATATACCTATAATGTTTGAATTTGTGTATTATTATTGTTGTAAAGATATAAAATAAACATGAAGAACATTTTTAGCACCAAAAATAAGATCATTTTTACATTTATAAAATTTAACAAATTAAAACATAAAAATTATGCTGAAAAAATGAACATAAAAATTATTAGTTTGTATACATAATTTTTTGGGCTGATAAAAAAATTCAGAACATTTTCAAACCATTTAAAAATTCGAAGCAAAACATTAATTTTGTGGGTTTTTCATTTAAAATTGTATTTCGGTTTAGACCTGCCTTGTTATCTAAAACCGTTTAGACTCATACATTTAAAACAGTAAGAAATAACATGTTTGTCTAAACATGTTTAGACCTATTTATAAAATTTAATAGAAAAATATAAAAAATGTAATTTTTATATTTTAAATTTAATATAAAAATACAAAAAAAAATATGAAAATACATAAATTTCTTTTTGCATAATACACCATTAAAAGACTACAATTTCGTCCTCTATCTAGTTTTCGTATCTATACACTAATTTTATCCTCTAATTTATATTATATAGCATGGGTATCCTTTTAATTTTTATTATAATTGCATATTTTATATATTATTATTTATTTATCTAACTGTTGAGTTTATATGTTCTTGTTTCTATTTTAATTTTGTTACCTATTTTTTTTTTTTAAAGAATGTTATGATGCAATTGATATATTTAGTATATAGAATATAATTATAGAGACAATAATCATGTTGCAGTAAATATAATTAAAATTTAAATATAAATAATAATAGTCATAAATCAATTATTAGAAACATGGATAATTAAATTGTACTAATAATAGTAAAAATAACATGAAATGTCTAAAATAAAATAAATTTTCATTACTGACTAATTCTAACTGTTCGTTATATTTGCAAAAAAAAAAAATGTATGCAAATGCTTGATGATAATTATATAGACATTAATACATTTTTATGTTTTGGTTGAAAGCATTAATTTCTATCGAATTTAAGTTGTTTGATGATAACTATATAGACATTAATACTCTTAATAAATCTAAAACTAATAAAGGAAATCAGTGACACATTTTACAATTAATAGGAAAATCTCAATTTTATGATTATTTGAATCATTAAATTTACATACGGTCTTTTCTAAGGACTAAATCTCTGTGGAAATATAAAGAAATTTGACCAGATATATGCCATACTACATCATTTTAATTTTATCAAGAACCCAATAATTCAGACTAACAAACAACTTTGCACACAAAAAAAAAAAAAAAAAAAAAAAGACTAACAAACAACCGAAAATTCTACAACTACTAAACAGAAATTACCTTGTACCTTAAGCTGCTTATAGCAGTGGCAGTGAAATTTCTCCTCCTTTTGGTTCTTATTCATCAGCAAAATAAAACCCAACTCAGAAAAAATTTCTCCTCCTCGTGGTCCTCAATAAAATCGTTTCAGACCGAATGAGATCCACACTTATGAAAAAAGACAGAAAAACTTGATGACCCCAAAATAAAGAACAACACAACAAATTTCAAAATAAGTGATGCAGAGAGTCTCTAACAGAGTCCATAGAAGATAAAGGTTTTATGCACAAACACACTAACCTTCAGAGCACACTTCTTTCGTTTCTTCATTGCAGAGAACTGCTTGAGACAAGACAAAACAATTGGATCAATCTTCTTTAGTTTCCATGTGAATACATATGTAAAACATCGAAACTGTGATCAACCCATAATCCAATGACAACCATTTTCCCACTGCTTTGAGTAGGAACACAAACTTTAATTGAACACAAATTATAGTAAAAATTGACACACACACGAAAATTGGGTCAATGAATCTTGATACTCTGATTTTGGCAGATGTACGTCTCATCAGAGAACACTTAATGAAAACGGAAAAACAATAGTTGTTACCTTTCCATTGTAAATTGAGATAGAAAGACCAGAAGTGGATTGCCATCATTGGCTGAACCATGCGGCTGGAGCCTTGGAGGGATCGAATATCATCAAAACCATGAATTGTGCATGCGTGCTCATGAGTTAGAATGACCTACACAAACAAAAAAATCGTATAATATCATAAATCAGTAAAATGTGGGTTTCATTTTAGAAAAAAGGACGTAAGAAGGGCTTAACAGAATCATTTCTGGGAATCTTGTAGCAGATAAACCAACAAAGGACTCTCTTTAAAATTCTTACCAACATCAATAACTATGTAATATTGTCTATCATCTTCTTCCTCGCAGCAATAATTGATCAAGAGAGACGTATTACATCTGCCAAAATCAGAGTACCAAGATTCAATAACTATGTAATATTGTCTATCATCTTCTTCCTCGCAGCAATAATTGATCAAGAGAGACGTATTACATCTGCCAAAATCAGAGTACCAAGATTCAATAATGTACCAAAGAAGATCAAAAGGGGTTTGTTAGAGCCTAGCCATCAACTAAAATTGGATCAAGAGAGACGTATTACATCTGCCAAAATCAGAGTATCAAGATTCAAGAATGTAGCCAGTAAATAAACTTTTTTTGGGTAAAATCCAGTAAATAAACTTTAATCGTTTTACTAAAGAAGGGAAGTTTCTACCAGTTAACCAATCAGAAACCCTAAAAATGAAAATCTCAAGACAAGAGATATAGATTTCTGCGAAAGAATTGATGATGGAGATAAAAAAAATACCATGTTCCCTTGGATGGGATTGAATCCAGGGAAAGTGAATCAAACACCCGAAAATGTCTTGGAAGAAAAGCCCCAATACAGGATCTCTTTCTTTTTTTTGTGTATAAAATTTGGGTTATTGGGTTGATGATTCCAAGGGGAAGATTGAAGGTTGAAATAAAAGTCAGAAAAAGAAAGAGCGTATCAGAGAAGATTTGGGAAGATTGGTTTTAGCTGAAATATAGGAAGCTAGATAAATTAAAATCTTTTGTATCTTTGCTTTCAAATTATTACGAAATGAACTATAATTAAATGGCATTGATCCAGTGGCAAACATTGTATATAAATTGAAAAGTTTAGGCATTTTCTAAAACGTACTTCTGTTTTAATAGTATAGATAGAAAAAGATTTCGTTAAGAAAACCAAACGATGCGTGGAGAATCTCATGAGATCCAACCGGAAGACAGAGTTGAATAGGAAAGAGGAGGCAGTAACAACATGGGGTTGTAAGTGACATTGAGGCTTTCCATCATCATATTTGACTGTTAAGGAAGAACCTATTTATCATGTTTTCGTTTGGTTTGAGTTTATCATGTTATTTAAATAATAATGTGGTATCTTTTTTATGTTCTTCCTGTTTTTGACAATATTTTTTTCATCTTTGTTGATGAGTAATTAAGTCACTTGAATCCTCGGATTAGCGCAAGATATTTAAACAACAATTAGATTTTGACCCGTGTATCTAGAGTGTGGGTTTATGTTTTTTTAGTTCTTTTTGTGTCTTATATTTTTAGCATAATAAGATGGTGCTAAATGTGATTTTTTGTAATTTTTGTTTTGTTTGTTATGTTTTTAATAGTTGTGTTTTATTGTTATTGTTTTAGGATACAGCTATATATGTTTCTATAGTTTTCAGATATGTCCGTTATAAATACAAACTCTTTTAATAATATGAATTTGTGATTTTTAATTACTGTTTTTTAAACATAAATACCATTCACTATATGTTGTTATTTTTGTAATATTATATTTATGTGTTGAAACTATATGTTTTAAAATTTTAAAATTAGTGTAATTTATTTTTAAAGAGGTTGATCTTTTTTTTTGAATTATATATATTAGTATGTAGTATATTATTATCTTATATATTAAATTTAAATTATAAACATAGATAATGTAAGCCCACTTAATATTAACTACAAAAATTTATAATTCTAATAAAACCCAAAAAGCCCATTTTGGATTTCTTACAACAAAACAAACAAATGTCGACCGACAATTTTAAAGAGAAAAAAGCAGATAAAGAACATTACGGTAAATAGCCGAAATCTCTTAACCTGATTTCCTTTCTCAGATCCTTCTCGATTTCTTACATAAATTTTCTTAAACGATCACTGTAAAGATCTATAGTGTTATCGATCTTGTCCTTGATGCTGGTAAGTGTATTTGTTTCCCAGTTTTTTCTCTATTTTTATATCTATTTAGATCTTGTATTTTCGGGAATCTACGATTTGGATTCAGACATCTTAACTTTGATAATCTATGCCTTTTTTTACAATTATTTTGGTACAAACAACAGATTTACTTGAATCATCAGGCAATATCCCCATCAGGTATATGCGATTTTTAAAGATCCGCCGATTTTGTTTCCTGATGAAATCTATCTTTGCATGTTGGAAGTACAAACGGATTTCGTCTTTTATATTATATTTATTCAAGAAACCTTTATTTTTACTGGTTCATTCATGTATAGATCTCGATCTGTTGTATAAAATATGATATGCAGAAAGTCATATACAAAATTTTAATAGAAGCCTTGTTACCCAATAATAGTATATATATAAGTTACTGATTCTGTCTTCAATTAACCCAATAGGTGATGTTCAGTCAACTTATTTTGTTCAGTTAATTGATGTTCTTCATTCTTTTTTTCTTCTTAGCAGGAGTATGTCCTTAGGTTGATGACTATTCAAATGCTCTATATATATTTTTTCTGGTTGATCTTTGATTATGGTTGCCTTCTGAATTTTGTGAACAACAATCATGTATTTTTCTGTTGGTAGTTTTTATTATTTTAGTGATCGCTGCAATAATTCTTCACTTTCGTATTTGTTTCTCTAAACCCATAATATTACATATTGTAACATGTTTGTCTTCCTCTTTGGTTGATGCTTATAAGATTTTGTAATGTGTAGTATGTTCATGCAGTTTCCATATTTATATTCTAGGTTCATTGTCTATATTGATACACATTGTTTCATCCATTAAATGTTAAGAACTGATATTGTTAATTTTTGATGTTTGCTGCAGTCTCAGTCTATTATATGGTTTTGCTGGGATTTTGGAGACGGTGGATCGTGGATGTTCATTCAAATACTCTCCGGTTTAATTAGAAAAGATAAGTTTCTTATCTTAGTAATCAAATTTATGATAATTACGTTGTTGGATGAGGCGAATTGAAGACACCTTCTTACACTGTGACCTTGAGTTGCACATATTTGGAATTTGCCAAGATACGGTCTTGGAGAGTGATATCCACCATGACCGTTTTGATTGGGACGATAACCTCCTCGACCCGGTTTGTTGTTGGCTGGGCGATATTGAGCTGCATTGGCTGTTTCTGGTGCATTAAGCGTTGTAGAGGATAGCATGGCAAGAGTGTTCTCACGGTTTGGGAGCTTGTCATGTAGTTCATTGATCGAGATCGAAACATCACGACCTTGTACATTTCGACGATAACACGGTATTCGTCTCCAAGACCTTCGGTAATAATATCCACAAGATCTTCATGATCGTATGGTTTTACAAGCAATGCGAGTTGGTCGGCTTTGGTGTGTATGCCTCGCATATACTCTGTTATTGTTTGGGCGCCTTTGGCGCTTTGTTTGAGCTATTGTTTGATCTGAATTATATGGCCACAAGATGTTGTGCCATATGTGCGTTTAAGAATTGTCCACACATCACGAGCAGTGAGGGCGTGAGCGACAATTGGTTTGATGGAGAGGGACATAGATCTAATAATAGCACTGTATAGCAGTCGATCATGTTGTTCCATGGAGAATGAGCTGGATTTGGCTGAAGAAGATAATTGTTGGCGATTGTTGCTGGAGGCATGCCTTCGGTCTTATCAATGAAAGAGCGAAGCTCGTGTTCTTCAAGAAGAGCACGAACTTGAAGTCGCCACATCAGGTAATTCAAGGTAGTGATTTCGTGATTGATGACCTATTGATTCCGATTAGGGAATTGTTTTTGGATCACTGATGTTGTAGAATGCAATGATGCGTGAGTGAATGTCATTGGCGGCCATTGAAGAAGTCGATTGTGAGAGATATAGCCAAAATAGGTTCATGTCGAATTTTCTCTGATACCATATTGGATAGGAGATTATATACTGAATGTGATCATATGTGTAATACCATGTTTCACAAAATTGGGTTAGGGCAGCAGAAAAGTCGACAGAGGTATTTCTGTAAATTCCAAGACTTGAGGGGCATTTTGATAGTTTTACCAAAATACGAGATGGAAGCTAAAATAGGCCAAATTTTCCTCTTCTTAAGTAAAGAAAATATTTAGAAGACAATAAGTGGAAGAAACGGATTTTAAACGGGTTTTAAGGTTAATCGGGATGAAAACCGATGAAACCGACAAAAACTTGTAAAATCCGTTACATGAGCTATGTGTGTCCAAATGAAGCAAAATAAGTTGCTAAATTATTATAAAGAAATATAGTATTTTAAAAAGAAGATTTGAGAGTTTATTTCAGAGGCTACAGGTTTAAGAAGAATTAAACGCAAAATTGGCTAAACGGACCGTGCGGAATGGATCGGGTTTTGGATCGATTGGAGCTTGTTGGATCCAATGTATGGGGAGAAAAGGTGACCCTGACTTTCCAAGTGTCTCTCCTTCCTACTCCCCTTGCGCCACATGCTCATTTGTGATTTCAAAGAATCCAATTGGATTCAATGCATGGTTTGCATGCAATCATCTCATTTCACTTCACTCACCCTTCAATCCAAATAATCTCTCCAAAAATTTCCTTTGTTCGCTCTCTTCTCTCACCCACCGAAACCTCCCTCTTCTCTCTCCACATTCATCACAAAATTCATCTAAACTCATCCATCTTCAAGAACACTCATAGTGTTTTTCATGACTTGTAGTGTTCTTCATGACTTGAAGAACAAGATACCCCTATAACACCTAAACCAAGACAAATATCTTTAAAATACTTGCATAATCTTAATCACCATCATCTACTTATTGTATTATATGTGTTTTGATCTCCTTTAGCTTGAATACCCTCATTCTCTCATGTCGAAGTTTAGGTCGGCTTACAGAGTCGTCTATAGATCGATCTCTTGTAGCCTGAATACCCTCATCCTCTCATGTCGAGATTTAGGTCGACTTCCAGAGTTGTCCATATTTTTCTTGATGTCCATATTTTTCTAGATGTCCATATTTTTCTAGATGTCCTTAGCCTGAATGCCCTCATTCTCTTATATAGAGTTTTAGGCCGACATAAAAAGTCATATTTCTTAAAAAGAAATATATATTTTCCTGAAAGGTTTATCTTCGAAGATTGCCATTTATCTTCATCGACATAGCATTTATCCATAATAAATGCCTTCTATTTCGGGCCGATCTTATTAACTGAATGGGCCATTTTGAGGGGTGCTAAAACCGACTCCAACACTTAACTCGACGGACGTGGGAGGTCCTCGGTGTAGTTTCGGGATTGCTTTTGGGCCGGGGCTTGATTCAATGGTTTCTTTGTGGTTTATTTCGGTTCGCGTTTCATGGCATCTGTTTATTTTCTGATTGTTTTGGAATTAGATTTAAATAGAAAAATTAATTGTAAAAGACTTAAACACTTAGAAATGAAAACGCTACCCTAATATGTGGTTTAGTCCGAACCGACACAACTCGTGGAAGGACTTGTATGGTGGAAGCGAGGTTAACAGTGTCAAAGACGGTTTGGTGCAAGTTATTGTCTCAAACTCGACTGTCTTAGCTTCGTATTGTGGCGAATTTTTCTCGTTTGACCTGCTCGAATTCGATCGATCATGTTCTTGTTTGATTGTTGACCGATCAGCTCGACGGTCCGCGGATAACGGGAAAGGAGCATAACAATACATACAAATATACATACACAAATATCTGCTGAGTATATCTAGAGAATATTACAAAAATATAATCTTAGAGAAGATATTCTAGTGATCTATATTATATATTATAGGATAGGATATTGTATATTGATTGTGATATATGTATATATACGAGTATCTACCAGTATATCTAAATACTATTCCAGGGATATAATTTTAGAGAAGATATTCTAGTGATTTACATCTTAACCGTCTAACAAATACAAAGTGAAATGTTTTTCACTTATGTTTAATGATATCTGGAAACGCATGATATCAGATTACCAGATAAATTATATGAGAGGAAACCCAAATTAAAACTTTTCACATAGTTGATATTTTATTTTAGGAAAGATTGAACAAAAAATCATTAATTAACGTTTAAATTTCTCTTACCAGTTACCACTAAATTACAACCGTGTGAATTATATGTAAATTTATATTTGAGTATTTTTGTTTATCTTTTATTCAAGGAGATTTTTACCACTATTTCTAGCTTTGACCAACACATGTCTTTGTGAAGTAGTATTTCACCTAAAAACTACATGATCTCAGCTTTTTGTAGAATAGAAGAGTTAAAAGTATGTTCTTTTTTTTTCTCTCTTCTTGAATCCATAAAGTCGTATTTATTGGTTCTAGATGACATTGATCTAATTCATGTGATAATCTTTTAGTTTACATTATAGACTCCTATGATATGTGAAGGAGACACGATTCTTATATTTTAATTAGATTGGTGTATGTCAATATTACAGTTACACGTGTTTAAACTATAATAATCGTATGATATGCTCTAATACAAATTGATTTTTAGTAAAAGAGGATAAAACTCGGAAAAAAACACTCACAATGACAAGGACAACCAATACTGTAATACACGTATCGAGTGGTCATGGTGACCCCATAAGAGAATGGATACAACATTAAATAAAAAGAAATTTCAAAACTTTACTCTCTTTTTTTGGTCAATCTCAAAACTTTACTTCTATCTAAATATTACCACACTAATAGAAGTTTGTTTCGGTTACAAGACTAGATTCAACAATTGAGGATTATATCCATCATATTATTTACTATATTTCAACAATAATAAATTTGAAACAGATTCGTTTCCTTTTATTGTTTAGATTATATTTTTACTCTACCATTTCCAACTTTGCTTTATTTAATTATAACCAATATAAAAGATACACAACAGCAGAGAAATGTAAAGCAAGCTCTCTCAACTTCCAATATGTCTTCAATCCCAAATGGTTTAAACTCTTACTATGGTGACGATACTATGAATCTTCACGGTTCTATTCCCATCCAAATGGACTCCAGCTTTGGGTCAATGTTCCATACTTCTAACATCACAAACCATCATGGTTTGTTTTCTGCCTCTCATGGTTTTAATTTTTATCAAGATTCACATGTCTCTTCATCTTCCTTTGGTTTTAATAATTCACATGTGGCTTATCATCAGATGAGAACAAACATGGTCTCTGATGTGGTTGATTACTTTCCTGTTAACATTAACCCTCATCTTTCTCAAGTCTCTATCACCCAAACTATCACAACAAAGTACTCTGCTATAGTTCCTACTAGTAGTTTGATCACTGTCCAAAATGGTTACATGGTCACTGAACGTGCTATGAATCCTAATCCTTCCTTTTATCCTCAAACTTTTGTTGACAAACCGAGAGACATCTTAAATCCTACACCTCTCAATACCGTGTTTCCTAGAAATTTAAACCACCAACATGATAACCAACATGTTCCCCATCGTCGACCAGTGATTAAACGCTCTAACCCAAAAAGAACATTTGAAGAAATTTTTGACGATTTCGATTTTGAAGAGAATGGTGAATATGATGGTCGGACACATAGTTTACCGTATGAGAAATACGGTCCATATACATGTCCCAAATGCAATAATGTGTTTGATACTTCACAAAAGTTTGCAGCGCATGTATCTTCGACTCACTACAAGAACGAGACCGTCGACGAAAGAGCAATGAGATATAAGGCAAGGAACAGAAAAAGATTCCGTAACGCAAACGAAACGATGCATGGAGAATCTCAAGAGATTCAACATGAAGACATAGAGGAAAGAGGAGGCAATGACAACATGGGGTTGCAAGTGGCATTGAGGCTTCCAAACACCATCTGATTGTTAAGGAAGAAACTATTTATGATGTTTTTAGTTTGGTTTATTAAGAACCTATTTATGATGTTTTTAGTTTGGTTTATGTTATTTTAAATAACAGTTTATGTTCTTGTTTTTGACATTTCCTAATTACATGAGTGATTTAGTCACTTGGATTGAATCTCCGGATTAGCGCAAGAAATTTAAACAACAATTACATTTCATAAATTCGGTCGTCAAATTTTTTTATCTATAAATTTTGACTGTTCTAGTTTGTAAGACAACAATTACATTTCATAAAGAAAAAACCCAAAAATTTGGCGTTTGGTAAAGTGATAATTACACAGTTGAATAACACCTCCTTATAATGGGCCGGAGGATCCTTAGTAAAATCAGTCCTAGCTTCATCTTACTTGTAATGGGCCGGGCCCTACTTTGTTTTTTTATGGTTAATGAATTATGTGTTAAAAATAAAAAAAATATTATTCAAACATAAAATCCTTCTATGTTTATTTTCTCTCACCTTCGAGTCTCCCCTGATTATCGTGACGCCTCTTTAAACTGTGAAATGGAACCTCCGAAGGACCGCCAACACACGCCGGAGAGATCTTCTTCCGAACCACCATCCTCCGCTTACCCATCCTCCGGTTGCTGTACTAACTGCGGCGGACCAACGATTTCCGAACCGCCACCTCTAGCTTCATTACCCGAGATGTCACCGCCGCCAAACTACCGCCCGATCCGAGCTCCGGCTATCAATCTCCCACACAACTCTCAGGCGATCATCCTCTCCCCCGTTCCTCACGCCGAGCAAGTCACCGTCGTATCTCCGCCGTATCAATTCGAGTGTCCCGTCAAGAGAATCCACTCCCCAGACGATATCCGCCGCTTCCAGGAATCAGCGTCTTTCAAAAACTTCTTAGGATTTGTAGTTTCTCTATCGGAATCTATCCGGGGACACAAAATCTCAGATCCTTGCCATGTCTCACCCACCGTCGCCGCCATAGTTTTAATCCTCGAGACCTTGTTGCAATGGATCGACGAGATCCCTCCTGTTCAAATGTCGTCTCGCTACGGTAACATCTCGTTTCGGTCATGGCACGAGAGGCTCGCAGAGAAAGGTGAGTCGCTTATCCTTGAGTTTCTTCCCGATGAGTTTAAAGAATCCACAATCGAGATCGTTCCTTACTTCTTCGATAGCTTTGGAAACAAAAGTAGAATCGATTACGGAACAGGGCACGAGACAAATTTTGCAGCTTGGCTGTATTGCTTAGCGAAGATGGGAATCATCAAGGAAGAAGATTATCACGGTGTGGTGGCTAGGGTTTTTGTGAAGTATCTTGAATTGATGAGAAAGTTACAGATGGTTTATTGCTTAGAACCTGCTGGATCTCATGGAGTATGGGGACTTGATGATTACCATTTCTTGCCATTCATATTTGGAAGCTCTCAGTTGATTGATCATAAGTATATGAAACCGAAATCGATTCATAACGATGATATTTTGGAGAATTATTCTACTGAGTACATGTACTTGTCTTGTATTGCGTTTGTGAAGAAGATGAAGAAAGGTTTGTTCGCTGAGCACTCCCCGTTGCTTGATGACATAAGTGGTGTACCAAACTGGAAGAAAGTGAACAGCGGTTTGCTTAAGATGTACAAAGTTGAAGTGCTTGAGAAGGTTCCGATTATGCAGCATTTCCTCTTTGGCTGGCTTATCAAATGGTACGTTTCTTCTTCCCTTTAATGAGAAAACTTTGGCTGTGTAATGTGGTTTATGGATCACGAGATTGATTGGTATGATGGTATCTAGAGAACTACATTTCATGTGTGTGATCTTTATCGGTGAAGATGTTTGAGCAGATTCTGGATATATAGTTTAGTGGTCTTTTGAATGAATAAGTGGGTTTGATGGTAAGTAGTAGCTTCTTGATTTTTATGGTTTGAATTACCATTCTCTACCCAAAATTGCTTCCCATAGACGTCAACATAAGCTAAGTCAGTTTAGCTTACATTATCTAGTTAGTTCATTAGGTTCTTGAAATGTAACTAATTCAGTTGCTTAAAAACCTTGTTGGCAGGGAGGAGTGAATTACTTTAGCACAATACATTGACGTCGATTTCTACTTCTAGAGGTGGTTTATAATCTAGTAGAGAGTCTTTGCTTTTGCATGTATCGGATGGATACGCAGGGTTTAGTTATGTGTTTTCCGAGCTCGATGAGATTAAATAGGGACCCTTTAATGGCTTATGCTCTATCTTTCGTATCGTATCCTTTGGGGTTGATACTTCACATTGTCTATTTGATGATTCTCATCTGACTTTTACTTTGAAAGTCTCAATAGCAGAGCAAATGGCTATGTTGAAGTAAATTGCACTAATCGAACGACAAATACAGAATCCATGAGACAGATAAACGAAACCAAAGGGTATTAATACACAACTCCCCGAGCTGAAGATTCAGTGATTCAAGATATGCTCTGTAGAATATGTTCAATTTAACAACATCAACCACATTTTTTTCATTTATAAAAAAGAAAGATTTCACACTTCCGGAAACAAACATAAAACCAGTGTAATAAGCATGGGGTGTTTTCGGTCTCGGAGTTTGTTATTCTCCCATATAAATTAGACTGTCTCGATTCGAAGATCTTTTCGGAGTTTCTTTTCCAACGAATTAAATTTGGTTTAACCAAAATGGATCGATAACAACAACAAAATAAAGCATCGGTTGCTAGCAGTTCAACTTTTCAAGGCAAGCCTACATCCATCGAAATTTTCTTAAATTAATAATAAGGAAGATTATGAATAGTTTACATTTTATATCAAATGTTCGACCAATATTTTTATAATTAACAAAATACTCTAAAACCCTCTAAACTATAAACTCAGATTTCTACACCATAACCCCAATATTTTAAATTTTTTAACATTATATATCAGGTTGACTTTCTTAATTTATATTAATTGAAAATTGCTTTTAAGTTTTATTGACTTTGAAATTGGTTGATTACTATGTTATCATTAATTAAATTAGTTTTTACTACGTTAAATTATTTTAAATTTGTTATTTATTATATTGATTTTAATAATTGTTTTAACTATATTTAGTAAATATATATATATAATTTTGGTAGTAAAAATTAAAATATCAGATAATTTTTTATAATAAATTTTATATTTTATTTTAAGATATTGCTAAATATATATGTTATAGATAGATATTACTAGATATATTTGGTTTAGATAAAATAAGTTTATATCATAAGTTTTATAATTATTATTACTATTAAAATTTAAAAATATAAGATAAATTGTTAATAATTTCATATATAGTTATTTCATATATAGATTTAAATAATTATTTCTCTTATATTTAGTAGATATACATAATCTCCGAGAGATTTTAAGATATCAGATAATTTTACTATAGTATATTTGTTATTTGAATTTAAGATATTACTAGATATGTTTGTTATAAATAAAAAAAATATTTATATCTAAATTATATAATTATTGTCAATATTAATTTTAAAAATATATGTATAAGAAAAGTTACTTTTCAATATAAATAGCTAATATATTGATATTAGAAACTTTGTTCCCGCACATGGTGCAAATGAATTATACTAGTACTTATTAAAAAGATTTACCTTTTATTTATTAGTGTTCTTCTAGCCATCATTTATAAGTATCCGATTTATTAGTGCATATAAATATTTAATTCACCAAATCTTTATTATTAAAATACATAAATAAAACAAAATTTTAATTTACACGAAATAGAAATACGGATTATTTCATTATATTTATTTGGTTATTTATTTTTTCATTAAGAGTAATATTGTAAAACTAATTTCAAACTAAATTATTCATAACATATTACAATAATTTTATTTTATTTTAAATGTAATGTATATTTTTACTATATCAAAATCGAATATAAATATTTTAAATCGATTTTAACTAACTATAAATTTATTATTAAAAATAAAATAATTACATTTTGATATATAAGTCAAAAAATGAATATATTTTGATATATATATATATATATGTATATTCTATAAACATAATTAAATTATTAAAGAAAAATGATAAATATGATTAAATGATTCAATACACCAATTATTTTCATAAATTGTAAATCAATTTAAATAAATATATACATATAAAACAACACATATTCATGTATTTCTATAAACATGATAAAATTATTAAAGAAAATGATAAATAGAATTAAATGATTCAATACACCAATTATTTTAATAAATTCTAAAATCAATTTAAATAAATATATACATAAAACAACATATATTCATGTATTTTAACATAATTTAACTTTTTAAAAGTGAATGTCATAAAACAAATAAATTACTATAAACTTTTTTTTTTTTTACCTTAGATTGATATATTTGTATTGGATTGATATATTTTTACTTTGATAGAATATTAAAATTGGATTGATATATTATTATATTGATAAAATATTTAAAATAATCAAATTTTAGACCATTTATAATGGATATGTTGAATCCAAAATTCAACAGTTGTATACGTTCAATAGAGTAGTTGAATTAGGGTGTTTAGATGGGTGAATTATTTGTAGTTGAAAACTAGTTGAAAGGGAGACAAAGAGGACCATCAAAAATTTCAACCGAGTGAAATAAAAAAAAGTGTGGTATCTACTATGTTGCACTGAAACGGGAACGGGAACGGGGACGGGAACGGGAACGGGTACGGGAAACGGCAAAATTGAAAATTTAAAGATACGGGTACGGCAAAGATACTTCTATTAAAAATATATATATATATATATATATAATTAAATATAAAAGCCATATCATAAATCTTAAAATAAAATAAACATACTTCAATATCTTAAATAAAATAAAAATAAAATAAAAAACTAATCATTGAGCAACTCATTCTCGAAATCTGGCTCATCTAGTGAAAGGTTCGCCAACTCCAAAAAGCCCACATCTTCCATAGAATCAAAATCATCTCCACCAACATCCCACATCTTCGTCTTTTCTTCTTTATATTGATTAGAATTTCTTGATAAAAGACGTAAATTGTTGTGGATGAAAACTAGGTCTTGAGCACGACTTGGATTCAACTTGTTCCTTCTAAGTGAATGAATGAATGAGTAAGTACTCCAATTGCGCTCAGCACATGAAGATGAACTAGGTTGTCCAAGCAACTTCAAAGCCAAAGTCTGTAGGAAAGGAGTTTGAGCACCAAAGTTAACCCACCACGTCTTGGGTTCCATAGTAAACATTACTGAAATGCATGTTAAATCTTCAAAAGGACCACTCTTCATGGAGAATAATGCATACTCATCCAAAACCTTAATATGATCATCATTACTTGGAAACAATCTTCGAAAACACTTCATTCTCTCAACTGAGACTTCTGCATCTCTATGTGGACTAGTTCTTGTGGGATCCCCACTTAACCATTCATCACTATAAAATCTACAAAAAAAAAACATGTTTATACATGTGGCAAGGAAAAATAAATAAATCATATGGTTTAAAAATTTATACCTTGGATTTAAAGAGTGAGCTAGACAATGCAGAGGAGTGTTATTCTTCGCCCACCGATCCACTAAGATCTGATAAACAACATTGTAGAAAGGACTCTCTTCAAACACTGGACGCTTTTCTCTCTTATAGATCTCAAATTTCACTTTCTCAATCATAGAATCCCACATCTCATATACCAAGTGAAGGCATGGCTTGTCAGTGTCACAAAACCTAATCATCTCATATATAGGTCTTGTAAAATCAATAATATAAGCCACACGTTCCCACCAATCATCATTTATAATCTTCTCCTTAACAAAGATTGCTTTCCCCACATCATCATCTCTATAAGTAGACCACTCCTCACTTATGACCATAGCTTGAAGACCTCTTTTAATAAGCGTCAATCTCTTAAGCATCACAATAATGGAAGCAAAACGTGTATCAGCAACCGCAAGCAATTTGAGAGGAGAGAACTTACTAAAGATTGATAGCCGCATGTTGTGGTTCATGATGAAATGTTTTATTGCGAGTGCATCTCCATGAATTTGTGTTATCCAATTGCACTCTTCATATGTTGCTTCATTTCTTTCCACATTCTTTGCTGCACAAATGTTCTTCAAAGCAAGATTAAGAGTATGAACCACACATGGTGTCCAATAAATATGAGGAAACATACTCTCAATAAGCTCTCCAGCCGCCTTACAATTTGATGCATTATCAGTGATGATTTGCACAACATTTTGATGACCCACTTCATTGATAACTTCTTTCATCAAGTCAGAAATGAAGACTTTATCTTTCACTTCTCCAAAACAATTAACAGCCTTAAGAAATATAGGACCCTTTCCAGAAGTAGCAACAAAATTAATCAGAGGTTTTCTTGTAGGATCGCTCCAACCATCCGACACAATGGTCACTCCTCTTTCTTTCCATGTTGTCTTCAATGGAACTAATAAATCATCGACGTTGTTTCTCTCTTTCTGAAGCAAGGTAGTACGCAGCTTATTATAACCCGGAGGCACATAACCATCAATTTTGTTGGCAGCAGCAAACTGATAGGACCTATGATAATGTGGGTTTCTTGCCAAATTAAAAGGTAAACCACCGGTGTAGAACATCCTTGCAATTTCTTGATCCAACTGGTCTCTAACTTCAACATTAAATAATCTACCAATTGGAGAATCGACAGCCTTTCTCTTTTTAGAAGCAAAGTTTGGTTCACAAGGCAAAGGAACTTCTCTAGGGCGAGAATCATTTTTCTTCTTCTCAAATTCAGCTTCCAACTTTTTCATCTCAACTTGTTCACTCATTTTTACTTTCTGGCATGCAATGATACCTTCGTGTTTAATTCCAAGCAAATGAGCTCTAATTCTGGAATATGAACCTTGTTGAATCTCATGACAAATATTACACTGAAATTTCCAAGTTCCGCCTTTACCTCCTCGTTTATCTAATTTCGTCACGTAGTTCCATAATGGAGCTTCTTCTGACAAATTAGCTGGTCCACTGCTACCAACACTATCACTTTCTCCTTGAGAAGTCATACTTAAGGTATGAACAAGCTGTAGAAATTAAAAATAGAAACATTACAACGTGTGCAAAAGAAAATAATAATAATAACAACAGCCGTATACAAAAGAAAACAGTACACCGTCAATGCAACTAATTATATAATAATACCTTATCGGATGGATTGGAAGATGTATACTTAGGGATTTTTTTTTTATGTGAAGAAGAGAGGCTTAGAGAAAGTGAGAAGAGACGTGATCACTTAGAAGTTCCCTGGTCTATTTTTTATAGTCCTAGTATTAACATTTTTTTTTTCATTTTTCCTTTTCTGTTCAGTTTCCATTTAACAATAAAAGTTAATTAACTAAAAAGCAAAAACAAATTATGTAAAAATACTAAAAACTTAGTGTTATAAAAAGTACAAGATGTTATTTTCCTTTTTTTGTAACTCATCCGTCTCTTCTCCTACAAGCAAATGATCTGATAGTTGACAAGATGTTATTTAAAGAAAAAAGTTTCTGAAACGTTTAGAGGAAACGTCTCCAAATGTTGCTGCCGTTCCCACTTGCCGGAGACGTCTTCGAAACGTTTCCGCAAAGTCCCCGAGCAGTCCCCGTCTCCGAGACGTAACCGGTACGTGAGACGTCACCTATTTGGCGTCCCCGTGCTACATAGGGTATCTAGCCTTGTGTCATTCCATAGTTTGTTGTTTAATTTTTTTCAGATTTTTAATCTTTGAAATAAATTATTTGATAATAGATCTTTTTACTTATTTTGTTTAATTATATTAAAATTCATAATTTTTTGTATCTATAAATAGAGATTTAGTTCACTTAATTTAGACACATAATAAAACCATATTTTTCTATAATTTCTTTATTATCCTTCCATAAACATATGCTCATATATATATATATATATATTATACATATGTTCATATAAACCATCAATATAATTTGAGGTTCATTTTTGGAGGTTCACACTCAAGAGAGATCATACAGCAGCAAATAAAAAATTGATTAAAATTTTTTTATTATTTTTTATATAAAAATACACAAAACATTAAAAACAATATTTGAAAAATAATTTAAATTTTATTTTTAAATTTAATATTAATCAATAATTTATAAAAATAATTAATCACACAATATTAAAATATTAAAAAAATAGTGGGGTAGAGTGTCGATATTTTTTAAAACAAAATCAATGTAGATGTTAGAAGTTAAATGGGTGAATTATGATGTAAAAAAAAGTGATGTGAAATAAAGAAAAGATGATGTGAAATGTAAAATAAAAGTGTTGAATTTTTTCACCATTGTACATAGTCTTATATTGTTCGAATATATGGTATGTCATATTACAAATGATATTTTATGATTGCACTTTTTGGCGAGTTGCTCTATTAAAATTGCAGAATATTTAAGACATTATAAGAACCGGTGGAAAATAAATTAGTCAATTTTTAAAATGAAATTTATACGAGTTTAAAATATGGAAATATATTTTTAATTTGATAAAAATATTTTAATGAATCAATATCTATTTTATTCAAATATATATCTTGTCAGATTATAATTAATGTTTTTAAACTTTTAGTTTTAAACGAGTTGTTTCATCAAATTTAAAATTATTTATACCACTACAAGACGTGTTAAAAATAGATTAACCAATTTTGATTATAAAATATTTAAAACACAATTTTTTTCATCGGAAAGGGGTTACAAAGATGAATTAAAAAAAATTAAAAAAAAAACTTAAACCAATGAAAAATATAAATCTACTGTTTTTTAATTTCGAAATATGTAATTAATAAAATATTAAAATACATAATAAATTTCATATATAAACAAATATTATTTTATAAAAATATTTTTGATAAGTGCAAAGATTAAACTTATATTACATAAATTTTATAACGTTTGTTTTCTTAAAAATATTATAAAATTATTTCAAAAACCATGTTCTTACATTATAAGGTGGGTTATAACTTATAATGTGAAATCATGATTTTAATTTTTTATGTTTAAGATATAGCTCATTTCAAATAATACACAATTTTTAAAAAAGTTAAATTATTAATTCACATTTTAGAACGTGGATTAAACAATTATAAATAAAAGTAGATTGGATAGTTAAAAAATCTAAATTATTATAAAAAAAAATAAAGATTGAAATTTTGTAAAGGAAAATTTACTCATTTTTTATGGATGCCATCAAAATCTAGTATAAATTAAGATGTATGCATGTACCTACAAACACTGTAGAATTTCTTTATTATGATCCATTATCATTTATTCTTTTAGGTTCTATAATGAAGTGATTGGTGTATAATAAATGCATGCATATACAATGTAACTAATTGTAACGCTAGTTATATTTGTTTTACTCAATTACTTCAAGTTTGACTTTGTTGTTTTACTCTAATTGTAACGCTAGTTATATTTGTTTTACTCTAATTATTACTTCAAGATTGACTTTGTGTTATGATCCATTGTTTTACTTTAATTGTAACGCTAGCTAGTTATATTTGTTTTACTCAATTACTTCAAGTTTGACTTTATTGTTTTACTCTAATTGTAACGCTAGTTATATTTCTTTTACTCTAATTATTACTTCAAGATTGACTTTGTGTTATGATCCATTGTTTTACTTTAATTGTAACGCTAGCTATATTTGTTTTACGCTAATTACTTCAAGTTCGACTTTGTGTTATGATCCATTGTTTTACTCTAATTGTAACGCTAGTTATATTTGTTTTATATTTGTTAAACATTGAGAATTTCAGCCAGCAAGTCACATCCGAAAAGGATCATCGGCGATTGCCATTTTACATGTGTTGATCTACACAATTTAATTACTTTTGAAAACGGTTCAATTTGTGTAATTTGGATAATTTGTGTGATTTTGGTGAAGTTCCAAATCACGAACAGTCTTATAATGGTATCGATGATGACGCTACTGCTCTTTGCAAGCTCTCGATCCGTAAGTGTTGCCCAGAGTCGATCTCGAGCATAAGCTACGTAAACGACGGCTTAGGGCATCCGATTGAAAAGAGCATTGTTTATATTTTTTTTATTAATATATATGTAAAAAATATATAAAAAGATATTTCAAAAATATTTTTTTATAATACATATCAAAAAAAATTTAAAAGGCATATAATTTTGAACAAAAATATTTGAAAAAGCATATTGTTTTTAGATTTGCATAAGGCATACAAAAATGTTGGGCCGGCACTACCGCCAACTTATCGAATCTAACCAGATGCAAACAATTGATAATGTTCCCATCTTTGTCAAGTGCCAGGGCTCAACTCCTAATCTGTCCATACTCGAGTGTCGCAGTGGACGAGTTGCGTAGGAACGTTTAAAGGCGAAGCACATTTCGAACCCTCTGAGATGATATACTCTTTGTACAATTCAGACCAAGATTCTCCGGTGTACAAAAATGCGTGTTTCGTCGCTGCCAAAGACGATGGGTTTTACCGTTGGCACAAAAACAAGAAGGCTTGGGACATGATTTATCCGATCACTTGGGGGTTTTTTTTTCTAAACTATTCTAAAACTTACGTACGTTTTAATTTAAATGTTATATTTTCTTCTTATACTTATTGTTAGCATTTGAATAACTTAACTCATCAACAAATAAAAAGTTAGGGTGGAAACGAAATATTGTGGTTGCGGAAAAGACAACATTTTTATTTTAAGACTCAAACATACCATTTATTGTTAACCAAACATTTTTAATTTATTTTCATATATATTCGGCTTAGACATTAGAATCACTCATGAATTGCCGCACCAGTTGGAGTAGCGAGATTTCCTTGCATCCAAGTCTGAAGCATCTGCAAAGAAGCCTTTGGCTGATCCCTCGGAACCATGTGCCCAGCGTCATGAACCTGTCCGCAGATTTGAAATTACAAAAAGAAGAAAGTATATTTCCAATCGTATTTTACACTAATCATAGGTTAGGTTTGTCGGTTTTATTCGGTTTACCTTAAGAAAAGTGAGAGGACCGTGATTCTTCATTAAACCAGTTTCTTTACCATCTACCAGGAACGGTACTGTCTTGGCTGATCCAAAATCCTTTTGGCCTGACCAATTCATCTGCTCAACCCACCTGGAGTTTCCTGTATACACCAAATAAAATGAATGAATTTGACTAAGCTGAACAAGAATCAAACCGGAGAAGACCTAAAGTATGCAAAATATGTCGGTTCCATATTCTGTACCGGAATTGAGAGTAGAACACACAGCCCTCAGAATTCTAACCCAAGACTAAACAACTTTCTTACTTCACTAAAAAAGCCTTTAGCAATTGAACTTTGACTCCTGAAACCAACTAAACTAGCTAGAAACGTCAAAAATTACACTCTTGAGCTTTTGTTTCAGTTCCCGGTTCATTACCTATACCATAATCAAATTTTTTAAAGATTAACATGAGACATATTGTGACAGTTATGATCAATCTTACCAAGCCAATTGCATATGAGATCATACTCTCCGGCATAGACAAGGAGATTGATTCCATTGTCAACAAGAGCCGGAATCTTGACCTCAAGATTATGCATCCAATCATCCATCATTGCATCATAAACTTTGGTACTACACGACACAAATTTGATATCTCCAACTCCTAAGGCTTTACGTACGTTTTCTTGGTTTAAGAATTTTTCCATCTTCGAATAGTCATAGCACAAGCTTCCCACACATTTCTTCCTCAAGTCATAGTGCTTAAAAATGAAAAAAAAAATGAAAAAAAAAAGAGAAAGAAAAACAGATTTTTCTGTTATCTTCAGAAAATTAAAAAGCCATAGACATAAAAGTATTAATTTCTATTGCTGTAGTGAATGCTTACATTTTTGTCTCCTATTTTCGATGCAATCTGGTAAAATATCTCGTTGCAAGTTTCGTAAGCAGAGGTACAAGCTAAACCACCATCAAGGTCTGAAATTGACAAAATACGTTTTTGTTCCTTTAAAGATCGTAACTTTTTACTGAAACCAAACTAGACAGATTTAGTAAAGCGTTATTTTAAGTTACTGCATTTTTGGATGAAACTTTGACACTCAATGTAATCTTGCTTTAGACTCTCATGATCTGACTTTGAGATCAACTTCATTTCCAGTGCATAATCCCCATACGCACCATATTGAATCTCCGGGTTGGTTAAACCGTTACCAATTGCAAATCCCTAATTCAAACAAAGATTGATCAAAATTATTCCACCTCTCTCTCCCCATCCCCTCTCTCGTATTTGGTATTTGGTATGTGGCTTGTGCCACATAATTTATCAATGAGGATGTACTATTATAATTTTTGTTTTTGTGAGTTCTTGTATTACTATTTTTTGTAGTTGGTAAATAATAATTATTTATTTTCATTAATATCTCAAAACATCATATGATAAATAATTTTCATTTTTTTATGTTGCTTATGTTTTTTTCAATTTGATTTATTTATTTCTGTTTCAAATTTTCTATAATGATTAGGATTGATAAATTTGAAGTAAGACAAATATATCATTAAATACGTAATATGAAATTTTGGAAGTAACAAATGTAAATATATTGATTTTTATAACAACACTAGTATAACCTATATAAATTAATAATGGATAAATAAATATCCTGTAAATTAGTATAATTTTCTAGTTTTGAATTCAGTTTTGATCTAAATAGTTTTTTGGTAAATTAATATCTTGTAAATTAATAAAATATCATAATCCTAATTTTATTAGTTTATAGAGGTTTTATTGTAAATCATTAAATTTTTGGAATAAGAAAACTAGAATGACAAAAAAAATATTTATTATGTTGTTTATGGATCGGTCTTGTTCACTCCAAAACAAAACAAGTGAAAGATTGATTACTTACCTTTAGGTTGATTGGAATTCCTTCGTTATTTTTGTTTCCACTATGAATTCGTGAAGCTAACGCTGGAATGTAGTGACCAGCGTAAGATTCACCGGTAATGTAAAAATCGTTCTTTGCAAATTTTGGATGCTCTTTAAAAAAGATCTAGCAAAATTGAAAGACAAAAAGTCAAATAATTACAATTCCAAAAGCATTTCTACTTTAGATTTTCTTGAATATTAACCTGTAAAAAGTCGTAGAGGTCATTGCTGACACCGACCTCCTCATGCCGCAAATCAGTACTATCTGATGTATAACTGAAACCAGTACCGATTGGTTGGTCCACATAGATTATATTAGATACCTATTAAAACAAAATTAATTGAGTTATAAACTTGTTGTAGATAGATATGATAACAAACAAGACATTTTATACTAAATCAAACCAACCTTGTCCCAACCAAAATTGTTCCAAGAAAGCGAAAGATCATCAAAGATTGTAAATGGACCGTTTTCATAGAACAAAGCTAAACTGCTACTGCAACCTGGTCCACCAGTTAACCATATCACAATTGGATTGGTACTGTTGTTCCGCGACTCAAAGAAGAAATAAAACATCCTATAAAAACAAAATTCAAGAAGAATATCAACTAGTAAACTAAACTCGTTTACCACAAATTATTATTTCATATGTACTGATTTTGAAAATTTTACTTTGCTGATTTTGAATGAGGAAGGTTGAAGTAGCCAGCATAGTGGCCAAATTCTTGGATAGAAGAACCACTAGAATTGTTTATCGCAGTTGAAAGATTAAGTTGTCTCTCAAAAAGTCTCGGAGCATCGGTGCTTCCCTTTGGTATAACATTGATATCATGCTCAGGATTTAGATTCAAGGATTTGATAAGCTTTTCCGCATTACGGCTCGACAGGCTTGTGGATGATGAGATATTAGAAGGGCTTTCTAGGATCGTTCTAGATGTTGAGAGCAAGCTTGGAGAAACGATGAAAATAAAAAGAAGGAAAGGAAGATAAAAGGTTTTGGCCACCATTTTCTTCAGTAGTATTTTTCTGTTTTGTATGAAAATGAAACAGATCTTGATGTATTTAAACCAATAAACTAGACTAAGAAAGCTAAATCGAAAATACATTTCCAAAAGTGTTTTTTTATTTGTCATATCTTTCCAAAAGTATTTTTAATACACTTTTAAAATAACAAATTAAAAGAAGAAAATTGAAGTCATACATGGCACTCTTACAATTTTCTGAACATTATTTATTTACTTAATTTGTTTTGCATTCATTATATTTCTATTTATATATTATTTTATTTAAACTAGTATTTATTAACACAAAAGTATTAAGTTATTTATTAAAAATATTTAATAACTAATCAAATAAAATAAGAAAAAATTGTTCATTAGTGTCTTAAATTGGTATTTATTAAAAAATTATGAAATTTTTGTAGTTGGTATTTCATGAATATGTATTTTCATTAGTGTCTTAAAATTGAAACTATGATAAATACTTTTCATTTTTCTTATTTTGCTTATGTATTGCTCAAATTTTGCTTATGTTTTTTTTTTTGTCAATTTGGTTTGTCTTTGTTTTATTTCAAGACAAGATATGAGGATGAATATTACTGTCTACAAACATATTTTTATAACCTAAAGTGTTTTCAGTCTAATTTTTTTTTAATCACATAATGAAACCAAATAATATAAATCAATATATTTTCTTAATAGCGATGTTGCTATTCACATATCGTGGATAATCACCTAATTTATATTTAAATGTGTATTGAGTCAACAATATGTTTTTCTTAAGATGGAAAAAGATGAGCTTATAAAAATAATAATAAAAGTATACCCAAATTAATAAAACATTCTACATTTTAAAAAATTAAGGAAATAGTCTAAATATAAACCACAAATTACAAATACATTTAAATTTAAATTCTAAGACCGAAATCTAAAATCTAAACTACAAACTTAAACCTATAAAGCTTCAATTTTTTTTTATCAACATAAAGCTTCAATTCTTAACCCTATAATATGAACAAAATTATTCATTTACTTATTTTTAAAAGGTTAAGCATATTCTAACTCTAGATTGTTTTACAATCATCACTTTTAAATCTAATGTTCGTCACCTCAAATAGATCAATAAATTTAAAATATTACACACCACCTAAACAATCGCTTATCACCACTGATATAGATTAGTTTTTCTTAAAAAGGTTATTTTATTATTGAATTTTGGTGAATTTGAACATCTCTTTTGATTTAAGTATATTAATTTAGACTTATCATTTCTATTTAGTAAAAATATTTATATTTTGATTATTTTATCAATTTATTTTTCTAGTTTTCAAAAAAAAAAATCAATAACTATAAACTATAAATTGTATTGCGGGCCTATCAATTTATCACCTGTAAAAATATGGCCTATCAACTATAAATGGAGCAACCCATTTTCTTATTGCTTTGAACCTCTATTATCTTTTGACGGTTTCTAATAAAGTGGATTTTGATTGATATAATGAGACAAATGAGAAAAATGTTAAAGACCCTTAATTTTAAAAGAATATGCTATTTCTTTCAAAAATAAGCAAATGCATCATTTTAGAATTATGTTTAGTTTTTAAAGTTTAGAATGTAGGGCTGGAAATTATGATTTAAGTTTTAGGATTGGGATTAGTTTTTCTTTTTTTAACAACCAAGGTATTTTATATCAAACCCGTACTAATTTCAGTTGAGTTTCTCATTAGTTATGAACTTATGATACATAATTTTTTGTAGGTGTCTCCATTAAAAAATCAGCTATGCTTTTGTTTAGTTATAGTTCAACCTTTTAAATGTTGAGATACCGTGATCTGCTTTTTGTATCTGTCTAAATCTTTTCCTTAATAAGCAGAATCTAGTTGCATTAATTATCCTATATATAATAAGAGAAGGGGGGCTCTCTCAAGCTGCCATATCAGCCCCCATTGATTAGTCAATTTTGATCAAAAGTTTCCACATCATCATTAAACTAAAACAAATATACTATTTAATGTAATGTTATTTAATTTAAATGTAATTAGTTAAAATTATTGAAACATAAACTCTAAATTTCAATTTAATTTATAACCTCATAAATATATAAATATTATATATTATAAATTTTAAATATGTATTCTATATTTTTATGTAATAAATAAACAAAAATAAATAAATCTTAATAAAAATAAAATATAAAATTATAAGATTAAAATAAAGATAATATTATCAAAAAATTACAATAATTAGAAATTATAAATAAGGAACCATAGGACAAAAATATAAATAATAAAAATATTAATTATTATGAATAGAAAGAAAATATTATAAAAAGCAGATACAATGACAATAAAAAATTCTACAAAATATAGGAACATAAGAAGTAAAATAAAATCAATGAAAGATATATAAAAATTAAATAAATCTAAAATAATATTAAAATATTAAAATATAGAAATTATTATTATTAAGAATAGAAAGAAAATGTTTCAAAATGAGATAAAATAATAATATAATGAAATTATATAAAATATAAGAACATAGGAAAGAAAATCAAATCAAATCAGTGAACTATATATAAAATTAACAAAATTTAAAATGATAACTAAAAATATTAAATTATTATAAATGAGAGTTTGATGAATGGAAATGTATAAATAATAAGTATATGTATATATTTACATAGTTTATAAAAAATAAATGGTTGATAAAAATGTTGAAGGAAATATAAATTTATAAAAAGTTCATTAAATATTGATAACTAAAAATATTTATAAATAAAATAAATAATTAATAATCGTAAGTTAGCGCATATTCTCTCCTAAAAACATTATAATCATCAAAAAAGAAAAAAATGCAAAATTGTAAATTAAAAACATATAAAAATAATGATACTTAAAATAAATATCATAATATATAAAATATCTAAAAATAAAAAATAAAATCCGCGCAAATGCGCGGATTCTCTCCTAGTATATATAATAGCAGGATGTCTCTCCAGGAGCATGACACATCAGCATCAGAAAAGAATATGGGGTGACACCTGTATTAATGGAAAAAAAAATTCAGTCCAATCAAAACATAACAATTTGGCACGTCATAATTCCTACCTGATATTGACACATCAGTTTAATGAATCCACTTTCGAAACCAATCACGATATAAGCTTGGTCCACGTATGCATCAGCTGTTCCAAAAATTGAATATATCGACCCTTTCGTCTCTTTCATCTATTCCCAAATATCTTTCTCACCTGATTACAGGTCGATGTTTCGTCATTCTCAGATTCTCCACAATCCATTTGCGTGATAAACCCTATGTCGGCGGAATTGGATTCGCTACTTCATCTTCTAAGAGAAATCTCTCTTTCAACTCTTCTAAATCTAATTTTTTCCTTCCAAAACCTTAGATCGTTTTAAATTCTTTTATATCCGAGAAACCTTTCCTGCAACTCTTCAACTTCCGAAGTTTTTGAGCTTTTCCGACCACCTTCGAAGCTTTCTTGCATGTTTTTATGTTACAAGGTAAATGATCTGACCCTTACTCCCGATTCTCAATTACTTCTTACAAAATCTTAGATCGTGTGTTCTTCTTCGAATTTTAGATCATTAGCCGCTATCTACCAGGAGGAATATCTTCCTCGTCGGAATGTTCTCCCCGAGTGGTAATCCAGATGGCTGCCGGACTCGAATAGGGTTCTACTTACGCCACCGTAATACACGGTCTTCTCAGAAATCTACGGCTCAAAGAAAGGTGGATTTCTTCTTTCCTTCTTGTCTTTCATAGGTTGAAGTTTACGAGTTATGTAAAGTTGATTGTTCATGATCGATGATCAAATGAATGTAATAGGTTGTGTCTTCAGCGTCTTCTGGAGAACCGAAAAGCAGCTTTGGCAAAATCAACATTAGCTCACGCTCAGGCTTAGGTTGTTGATAGATCGAAAGGGTATGTTAGATCCCCTGATTCTTTAATCTGTGATTTTCCATGAAGTTTTCTCAAGTTTTGCTTCTGTTTCTTACTCGCGTTTGCACCGTATGCCTTCTTAAAGTTAGGACAATGGCTTTTGGAATTTCAGACCAACTACACACATTCTCGAAGAATGCTACGAGCTTCTGTATTTGGTTTCCACGGCTTGTGAAGCTGGTATTGATCATGTATGTTTCAATAATGTGAAGTCTGCTTCACAAGTCTGCTTCACAAGTCTGCTTCACAAGTCTGTTTCACAAGTCTGCTCACAAGTCTGCTTCACAAGTCTGCTTCACAAGTCTGCCATGTTCATTTCGGACCAAAATGACAAAATGTCTAATTTGTCCTCTATCTAATTAGGTTTAGGGTTATTCTTGTGTACCCATCCTATATAACTTGTGTAGCCACCAAATATCAAAAGTTAAGTCATTTTTGTGACTATTCTCTCTTCTTCTCTTGAGCAAACAATTCTCCCATTTCTGAACCTTCAAGCTTAAATCTTTCTTAAAACTATCATGGTATCAGAGCAATAGAGTTATTGTTCTTTGATTCTCTCTATTCTCTTATTGATTCTACTCATTCTTAGTTCTAAATCTGGGTTTTTCTCTTCATTTCTTCTCTTCATTTCTGCTCTTCCAATTGTTTCTCTTTTCTGAAACCTTCAAGCTTCATCAATGGAAGACACTGTCCAAGTAAACTCAAGCCTCAAGCCTACTGTCATTCCTGTGGTTCTCAAGGGTTTAAACTACAGGACATGGCAGAGAACAACCAAGACCGCAATATGTGGCAGAGGACTTTGGGAGCACATTCTTGAGGACAAGACACCGCCTGATGAAGATCCAAAGGAGAAGAAAGATGAGGCAACAAAGAAGGAGGAGGCAAGGTGGTTTCAAGAAGACCAATCAGTTCTGGGTTTTCTTCAAAACTCACTAGATCCATCCATCCTTGAAGCTTACTCCCATTGCGAAACTGCTAAATCACTTTGGGACACTCTGAAGAAGGTGTATGGTGATGTCTCTAACCTCAGCCGCGTGTATGAAGTGAAGAAGACAATCAGTGACCTTCACCAAGAGGATTGTGAGTTCACCAAGTATCTTGGGAAGTTCTCATCTGCTTGGTCTGAGCTTGACATGTTAAGGCCAAGCACCATGGACCCAAAGGTTCTTAATGAAAGGAAGGAGCAAGACAAGATCTTTGGACTCCTCCTCAATCTGAATCCGGTCTACAATGATGTTATCAAGTCCATTCTAAGGGAAACTACTCTTCCTGACTTTGAAGAAGTGTGCTCAAGGATCCAAAAGGAACAAGGGAACATTGGGCTGTTTGGAGGAAAGGGGGAGCTTGTCACCGCCAACAAGAGTGTGTTCAAGCATGAGGACAGAAGCGTGTTCAAGCAAGAGGACAGGAAGCACATCTCCTGTGATCATTGCAAGAAGAAGGGACATGCCAAGGAAAAATGCTGGATCCTCCATCCACACCTCAAGCCATCCAAGTTCAGGGATTCAAAAGCCAACATCTCTCAAGAAGTGGCTGAGCAGGCGACTTCATCTACTCAAGGAGGAGAGCTTGCCTTGTTCACTAACACTGAGTATGTGAGGAGAAGTGATCTGGAGGATCTCATCAAGGCTTATGCCTCTAAACTCTCTGGTATCACACTTTTGTCTCATAAATTGCTTGCTCAATCTGATCATAAAATGGTAGTAGACTCAGGAGCTTCTCACCATATGATTAGTGACGCTAAGTGGTTAAAAGATATTAAACCGGCTCTAGGTAGAGTAACTATTGCTGATGGTCAAAGTATTCCCATTGTAGGAACAGGAAAGTTAAGACTTTTTAACAAAGATAGTGATGCTTTCTTTGTGCCTAAGTTTAAATATAATCTTCTGTCTGTGAAAAGGATTACAAATGATCTGAATTGCAATGTTATATTTGGGCCTAATGAAGTTTGCTTTCAGGATATTAAGAATGGCAAGGTACTTGGAAGAGGTGGAACACAAGATGAGCTTTACCTCCTTGAAAACACTTCTCCAAGCAATTCAGATTCCTTAGCTTTCAATTCCTGTTTTTCTGTTAATCAAAATGTTTTGTGGCATGCTAGACTTGGACATCCTCATGCTCGTGCTCTCAGTTTAATGTTGCCTAATGCTAACTTTGATCATTCAACTTGTGAAGCTTGCATCCTTGGCAAACATTGTAGAACTATATTTCCTAAATCTACTACTATCTATGAAAACTGCTTTGATCTAGTGCATTCTGTTGTTTGGACTTCACCATGTCTGTCCAGAGATAGGAACAAGTATTTTGTGACATTTATAGATGAAAAATCAAAGTATACTTGGGTCACCTTGCTTCCATCTAAAGATAGAGTTTATGAAGCATTCATTCATTTTCAGAATTACATTACTAATCAGTTTAATGCCAAGATCAAAGTGTTTAGATCAGATAATGGAGGAGAGTATACAAGTCAAAGATTCAAAGCAAATCTGAACAAACATGGAATCCTACATCAAACAAGCTGTCCACATACACCCCAACAAAATGGAGTGGCTGAGAGAAAGAACAGACATCTTATGGAGGTGGCTAGATCCATGATGTTCCATGCCAATGTGCCTAAAAGCTTTTGGGGAGATGCAGTCTTGGCAGCTTGCTACCTCATTAATAGGATTCCAACCAAAGTTCTACAAGACATCTCACCATTTGAGGTATTAAACAAAACTAAACCCTTTATTGAACACTTACGTATGTTTGGGTGTGTGTGTTTTGTCCATATCTCAGGTGATCAAAGAAACAAGCTAGAGGCTAAGAGCATCAAGTGCATGTTCCTTGGATATTCAACTACTCAAAAGGGATACAAATGCTATGATCCAATCAACAACCGCACATATGTGTCAAGAGATGTTAAGTTCATTGAGGGGCAGGGGTACTATGAGAAAAGGGATTGGGAAGGACTGAAGGATCTTTCAAGATCACCATCTGACCTTGCTACAAGTCTGAGGTTTCTCTTGAATCATTTGGGAAATGGCCCTCATAAAGTACCAAGACAAGGGGAAACAGAAACAGGAAGGCATCAAGAAGAGTTGCAAGAAGAAGAACCAGTGACAGCTAATCAAGAACCCACTCAAACTCAAGAGGAAGTTCTACCTCAGAATCAAGATCAAGACAACTTGAATATGAATGATGAGGAGATTATTCATCATGAAGAAGAAGAGATGGGTGTAGAGGAAGTTGCTCAACCGGTCCAACAACTCAGAAGAAGCACTAGAGAAAAGACGGATCTATCAAGCTACATCAACAAGAAGTTCTACTTCAACAATCAGGCTGTTGCTCATCCCAACCAGTCCATGTGTTCTATTGACTTGTTGCCATCAAGTCATTGCGCTTTTCTTGGGAAGATAGAGATGAATCATGTTCCTAAAACTTATGAAGAGGCTAAAGACACCAAGGAGTGGATGGATGCTGTGATTGATGAGAAGGGAGCTATGGAAAAGAATCACACTTGGAATGTGGAGAAGCTGCCAAAGGGAAAAAAGACTGTCAGCTCAAAATGGGTCTTCACAATCAAGTATAAGAGCAATGGAGACATTGAGAGGTACAAGGCAAGGTTGGTTGCAAGAGGGTTCACACAAACTTATGGAGAAGACTACACTGATACCTTTGCACCGGTAGCTAAACTCCATACAGTAAGAGTCACACTGTCCCTGGCTACAAACCTTTCATGGAACCTATGGCAAATGGATGTTAAGAATGCCTTTTTACAAGGAGAGCTTGAAGAGGAAGTGTACATGACTCCACCACCGGGACTAGAGCATTTGTGTAAACCTGGTGAAGTATTGAGACTAAGGAGAGCAATCTATGGTTTGAAGCAATCACCAAGAGCATGGTACCATAAGCTAAGCCATACACTCATGGACTATGGATTCAAGAAGTCTCAATCTGATCACACATTGTTTACTCTTCAAAGCCCTTTAGGAGTGGTGGTGGTTCTGATCTATGTGGATGATTTAATCATTACTGGAAGTGATAATGAGGGAATTCAGTCCACAAAGGCTTTTCTCAAAAGTTCGTTTGACATCAAAGACCTTGGAGAGTTGAAGTATTTCTTGGGTATTGAAGTATGCAGATTCAATGATGGGCTGTTTCTGTCCCAAAGGAAGTATGTTAAAGACTTGCTGACAGAAACAAGAATGCATGATTGCAAGATAGCAAAGACTCCTCTTGAAGATGGCTACCAAGTCAATAGAAAGGGGGAGAAATCAGATGAGGAGAAGTTCAAGGATGTCTCCTTGTATAGAAGACTGGTTGGGAAGCTTATCTATTTAACTCTCACTAGACCAGACCTATGTTTTGCTGTGAATCAAGTCAGCCAGCATATGCAATCACCCACGGTTTATCATTGGAGTTTGATTGAGAGGATCCTTAGATATCTCAAAGGCTCAACAGGACAAGGAATTTGGATGGGTAAGAATGATAGCACTGAGATTGTCGGCTACTGTGATGCAGATTGGGCTGGTGATAAGAGTGACAGGAGATCCACAACCGGTTATTGCACCTTCATTGGAGGTAACTTAGTGACTTGGAAGACAAAGAAGCAGAAAGTGGTCTCATGTTCAAGTGCTGAAGCTGAGTATAGAGCTATGAGGAAGCTTACAACAGAGTTAACTTGGTTGAAGGCTCTACTCAAGGACTTTGGCATTGAGCAATCAAGTCCCATTACCTTTCATTGTGACAATCAGGCTGCAATACATATTGCTACTAACTCTATGTTTCATGAAAGGACTAAACACATTGAGATAGATTGTCACAAGGTAAGGGAGAAGATTGAAGATGGGACGGTTCTACCTTGCTACACAAAGAGCGAAGATCAACTAGCAGACATCTTCACCAAGGCTGCAAGTCTCAAGGTTTGCGATCATATTTTCAGCAAACTAGGACTTGTAGACCTTCCTACCCATGATTAGAACTTCCCTGATCATGTGCAGCATACTCTTTTTCCCTTGATGTGGTTTTGTCCCAAGTGGTTTTCTACATCAAGGTTTTTTTAATGAGGTGTTGCCATGATCATTCCAAGTCCAGACTTTAGGGTGATTCCAAAGTCTGAACTTGAGGGGGAGTATTGATCATGTATGTTTCAATAATGTGAAGTCTGCTTCGCAAGTCTGCTTCACAAGTCTGCTTCACAAGTCTGCTCACAAGTCTGCTTCACAAGTCTGCCATGTTCATTTCGGACCAAAATGACAAAATGTCTAATTTGTCCTCTATCTAATTAGGTTTAGGGTTATTCTTGTGTACCCATCCTATATAACTTGTGTAGCCACCAAATATCAAAAGTTAAGTCATTTTTGTGACTATTCTCTCTTCTTCTCTTGAGCAAACAATTCTCCCATTTCTGAACCTTCAAGCTTAAATCTTTCTTAAAACTATCAGCTGGTGTCATGGCTTTGATAAACTCTGGAGGCTTGAGAGTGATAGCTCCCCAGATGTCTGATCTACCCGATGGTAATTAAATGTTTAGTACTTAGCTTTACATTGTCTCGCCGTGTATATAATGTGCATTAGATATCAGTGACTGCTCTTTAAATTGACAATAAATTTATGTGTCGAATGCTATTCAGGCTCACATGCTATGGAGGTTGCTATAAAGATTATGCAGCTATTGGTTAATAAGCTTTCCAGCGAGAGCATGAATATTGAACGCTTCTTAGAACTGTCTTTGGTGGTGAGTCAATTAGAACAGAGTAGTAAAAGCTTCATTCATTGATTCTGGCTGAGAATCTGGTGTCAATTTTCGGTGAGAAGTGGCTTATCGGTCGAGTAAAATTACCCAGTGTTGAGGATTATCTTCCAGCTGATAGGTAAGCAAAGGATATTAGTATTACACACTTGATCTACATTTTCCAGGCATATAACTGTCATTCTGATCTCTTTTTGTAGGTGTCTTCTGCTGGTATTAGAGTCATCACATGTTGAAATTTCTGTTTTATCAAATGAGCTCGCTTACCCGAAATATGAAGCTCCTAAGAATAGTTCAGCTGTTGAAGAGATTCTCTTGAAGCAACGTTATCTGGCCATCGCGTTTTCTTTGGTAGAAAAGATCATCAAATATATATCAACTGTTGGTGAAAATGAAGGTACTACTTATGATCCTATCTTATAAAAGTTTCATATCTACTATTTTTTTTGTCTTATACGACCCCTTTTCTATAAACCTTGCCGTTTTATTTTATGTTTTGTCTAAAGATGATTTTCTGAACCTCCTTCAATCTTTTAGATGTCATTTCTGAAAGAAAAAAAAAAATCGCTTTCCAGTTTGCATAATGGATGTCAGCCATTTTCCTATATGAAAGTTTTGGAATTTACATATTGAGCTTTGCAGGGACTATAAGTGATGAAGCCGTCTTCCTCAAGGTGATTAAGACACTTAACGAGACAGTAGGAGTGGTGCTCGAGTATCTGAAAGATGCCAAGGTATAAGTCTGTTACATAAAACTTCTTGTCTTTTTGTGTGTGTAGAAATGGGTTTTAATAGTAGTTCTTTTTTCATACAGGAACATGGAAAGAAGATAGGAAATGATCTTCTTGCATATGTGCGAGTGATTGGGAGGTACAGACAACCAGTCGTTCTTCTTCTAAGATTCACCGTTCCTTTTTGTTTCTTAATAATTCCCTCCTTCTATTTTTTGTGTTTGTCGAATAATTTACATTCCAGATTGGTGAATTTTCTGAATATGCGATCATGATTTGCTGCTTCATTGAAATTTGAGTACTCCTTATGGAAGAACATGGATAGTCTCCATCACTTTAGCATTCGCTGAACTTTTTGTGTTTCAACAGCTATCTTGCTGAAACTCCTGATGCATGCAAAGAGCAGGTTCAAGATCTTCTGGATTATATTCTTTCAGTTGAGGGCGAAGAGGAATCCAGGTTCGTTCCGAAGCATACTGCCGAAGGTCCACAGTTAATATGAAGCTTAAGACCGTTGGCCATCTGATTTATCAAGCTGTGGTGTACTATGTGTGGAAGGAAAGGAATCGAGGCTCCATCAAAATCAACCAAAAGCTGTCAATGTCCTGGTTAAAGAAATGCAGTTACTGTTGAGAGCAAAAATTTTGGGTATTGACAAAAGCAATTGCTTGAGCGGCTCTACTACATCATCAGCCTCTGAAACTCTCCCCCATAATTGGTTCAGGTTCATCCAATTTGATTAACTCATCCATAAGGACCATAACATGCTTCACGCTGGTTTCTTGTTTATGTTTTTCTGTTTTTTTTTTGGAAAACTATGTCTGGTTTTTATCTCTTTCGACCGGCTACTTGTAAAAGATTTTCCTTTCGGAAAAAAGAGAATAAATAAATATTAGTTAGATTTTTTTTTATAATGTGTTAGATTGATATGATAAGTTGTATTGTTTTTTGGTATTTATTATATGCAGATTTAGTAATGGCCTTGGAACGCTCTTGTGTTCATTTTCATACACAACATTGGCTTGTAATCTTCATGCGTTGTGTCATTTTACAAGGATTTCTTCTTCTTTTTTTTTTTGGTCAAACAAGGATGTTAATGTTTTCTTTCAATGCAATTTTTATATATCACTTAAAATTAAAACAAGGATTTCTTCTAATTTTAAGTGACGTATATAAATTGCATTGAAAGAAAACAGTAATATTCTTTAATTTTGAGAGATAATAGTTATAAACAAACTAGACTAATTAAAAAATTAAACATTATAAAAATAGCAAAACATGTATTTGATACTATTATTAAAATGTATATTTATTTTTATTTACACTTTAGTTTTATCTATTTTTGAATAGTTATATTCAAAACTAAATACTACATTAGAAATATTTTTTATTATTAAAATATGATACAAAATAGTAATATAAACTAAAAATATAAAGTATCAACTATATTTAATAAATATATTATATTATAAAATAGATTGCTATCATAGTTTGGTTTGAGATTATTTGTGGTTCATATCAGCTTTTGATGCCCTAATATCATTCTTCTCTACCTTTTATAACGCAGCAAAATTAAAATCTTATGCTTTATTTTATTTTTTTGCAGGCGGTTTGCTCTTTTTCATAGCGGTTTATAGGAATTTTCCCTATTTTACAGTTATCTTTAAGTTTCTACGAGAGCGGATGATGTTGAAAAAAAGAACGCATCGTATATGTATAAATTAAACGTGTATTTCTTGTCTCGGACTACGAGTGACCTCCCTCTCGATTTTATTCTATCTTTTCTCTTCCTTCTCGTGTCTATTTTGCGACAAGTCTTCGGCTCTCAGCCCATATCCTCTTTTCTTGAACATGTTCACAGTTTTCTTTTGCATCATTGCAGCTCAAGTATATTCATATCAAATAAAAACACAAATCTATGAAAAATAACAATCAAAATGCTGACTTTGACTTTTTGACTATGTTTTCTCTTTGCTAGGGATAGGGAGCCAGACTTGCTATCAGAGCAATTTTAATAGATTTAAAGAAGACGATATGCGTTGCGGAAGAAACTACGGCTGCAAAACTCCCGAAAATTTTCTTTTTTTAATTTGTTGGTGTTTATAATGTTTGATGAACGATATTGGATATTAAAACAAAATGTATTAATATTATTAAAATATGTGTTACATAATTTATTTTTATATTTAGAATTAAAAACAAATGTGTGCATAAAAAAAATAAAATAAACTTAGATATAATATATAATGCATATATTTCTATGAAACAGACTTTTCAAAAAATATTAAAATTAAATCCTGCGGCGTAGCGCGGGTACTTACCTAGTTTCTACATTAATTAATGTATACAACTTAATAACTTAATATCCAAGCTTTTCTAACTTGAGATAACAATGCAGATAAATAAAATCTAAATTTCATATAATTAGTTAAGAAACTTAAAAATTAATTTATTCGAGAATATGATGAAACTAATTGACAATGCTTGCAGAGAAATCTCGGCTCTAGACTATGTGATTAATTTTAATGCATGCTTGTTGATAGTATTGGTAACTACGAGTGACTTATAAAAATGTTCAGGATTCTTATGTTACGATGAGATTGATGTTGCATGAAGTGATGATGAGGACGATCGTACCATCTCGGTTCATAGCTTGAACAATGAAACGACCTGTGTGTGTTTTTCTTGTTTTGTTGGAATTATTGGATTCCATTCTCGTTTTATTGGTGAAACAATAAAAATATTAATTAAATATTGCTATTTTAATTAGATCCAATTCCAAGGGTTTAGGATCCAACCCCAAACCTTTGATCAAAAAAAAAAGGATCCAACCCCAAACCAACGTGAAATAGTTATTGAGCTTAAAACATTACCTGCGGTTCTCAAAAAAACATTACTGATATGGACCCAAATAAAAACTAAAAGAAAACACAGGGCGGGGTTAACTCGAAGTCAACCCTGTTGTGTAAATTTTGCAGGGTTTTAAACAAGATTTAGTTTGTGAAGGGCCGCATTTTAACAGAGCAGGGCTGGGGGCTGTGGCGGGCTCAAAAACCTTTTATTAACTTCTCCATGTATATGCTGAATGGTGAAAGTAAATATGTAACCGATGGTTAGTGTTATCAAATGTTTAGTGAAGTTTACAACTATGTGTTAAACGAGATAGTGAATATGTTGTGACGTGAACGGCCAACTTTAGATCATGCAGGCTTAGAGCATGTGCATCAGTGAACCCCCTCTGGGGTTCTTAACTTTTTTAATAATTTTTTTTTTTTCCAGATGGGAAAAAAAAAATTAAAAAAAAAAAATAAAAGAACCAATCATATGTCGTCACGTGGCGTGAACAGTTAAGAACTCAGCTTTTAAAAGCTTTTAATTAAGAACTTTTGTTAAAAACTTTTCGTAGGACCCGCAATATTTAATTATTTTTTATTTAAGAATTTTTGCTAAGAATCCCTTAAGAACCACTGATGCACATGGTCTTAGATGGTTCTTTGAAAACACAAGGATGAAGGCGGTTGGGGATCCAAGTGGAGTTTTTAGCATTCGGATTGTTTTATTGGGTTTTGACTTATGACCGGATTATGGTTTTGTACGGATTGATTAAGAACATTCACTTTGTTTGATTAAGGATTTGGACTGGAATCTCTGTATCGTATTTCTAGATTTGATTTTCTTTTAGGAAACTTAACCTATCTAAAGTAACTTTTTGTTGGGTTCAGTTAAATTCAGTTTCAAGTTGCCTCGACTTTAACTCGTTCTAGCCTCTAGGCTCTAGCTAAAAAAATTCGAGACGAGACTATAATTAAAACCTATAATAACAAATACAGTGCCATAAGACTCATAACACACAAAGAAAACACATCTTATATATTGGTTATATAAATGATTTCACACACGTTACATGTAAAACTACCAAACCGAGAGATTGTTTTCATACTAATTATAGTGGTAACCGTATTCACTTATTAATCACCATTTAATTCTTAAACGTACTGATTGTTGTTAATGCTCCAAATTTGAGAAACCGAAGCGAGATCATATATATATATATATATATAATAACTTCCAATGGTTCACAAAAAAATAGATATATTTATATATTCCCATTGTATAACACACTTTTTTCACAGAATCATAATCCATGGACACTCTTATAACAGTGTCGATCATGGCCCTAGTGCTCTTTGCTAGCTCTGGATCCGCACGAGCCGCCACTCTTATCGTATCAAACCAGATGCAGAAACGTGGTAATGTTCCCGTCTTCGTCACGTGCCAGGGCTCAACTCCTAAGATGTCCAAATCCGTACCTTTGGGTCAAGTCTCGTTGATAGAGATCCAACCCACAGCCGGACAAAATGCGACGACCGATGATGTCGCACCCACTGCTGGACAAAATGATAAACTGGCGGGATCTAGAGTGTCGCAGTGGACGGATTGCGTAGGAACGTTTGGGGGCGAAGCACATTTCTGGCCCGCAGAGATGATGTACACTTTGTACAACTCATACAAAGATTCAACAGTGTGTAAAAATGTGTGTTTCGTCGTCGCCAAAGACGATGGATTTTACCGTTGGAACAATCGCAAGAATGCTTGGGACGAGATTCTTGTGGACATGTTTATTTAGGTGGTGCTATTCAATATGTGATTTAAAGTCAATTCTATAGGTTTTGTAATCCATTGTTATTCAATTAATGATCTCTTATTTGTAAATCATACCTGAAAGATTTTAAAATTTGGTGTTATTCAATTAAGACTAGATTTTGATCCGCACTTAGAAAGCGCGGAGTTACTTTTCTTTACAAATTTAAATTATATTTATTTTATTATTAGTAATTAAAATTTTAATTATGCAATTTAAATTTTTTTTATAATTGTTTAATCCGAATTATAAAAATAAATTATCAATTGATTTAATAGTTTCATATTTATATTTTTAATTAATTAGAAAAGTGAAACCCATTATATTTAGCTTGTTTGAATACATATTTAGTAATTGTCTTGTTTGGAAACATGGATAGTAGAGAAATTGTTATATTCCTTAATTACCCTTAATGAATATTAAAAAACACTCTTAAATTTCTAGTGGCACAAATTGTAAATAACACATGCCCTAAAGGTTAGTTTCCTAATGACTCTAATTTTTTAATAGTATTGATTTCAAATCTTGTTTTAAAATCCACTGTTATTCAAAACTAAATGATTTTAAAAATCTTTGTACATAGAATCATTTGAAATCAATTCTAATGGATTTTTATGAGTAAATGAATAAAAACAAAATCTAAGCTATCTACCAGGAACGGCACTGTCTTTGCTAATCCAAATTTTTTCTGGCCTGACCAATTCATCTGCTTAACCCACCTAGAGTTACCTGCATATAAAAAATGAAATCAATGAATTTGACTTAGTTGAACCAGAATCAAACCAGATAATACCAAAAGTATGCAAATTATGCCGTTTCCATATTCTATACCGAAATTGAGAGTAGAACACAAAGCCCTCACAAGTCTAACCCGAGACTGAACCATTTTCTTACTTCACTAACAAACCATTACCACTTAAAATTCTTAATCAACTCCTGAAAATTAGATCAAAACTAGCTAAACTGAAAACACGGAAAATGAAGCTACACTTTTGACCTTTCGTTAGGTTCTTGATTCATAACCTAAACCAGAATCAAATCATGGCAATTATGATAAATCTTACCAAGCCAATTACATAGGAGATCATATTCTTCCGCATAAACAAGGAGATTGATTCCATCCTCGATAAGAGCCGGAATCTTGACCGCACGATTAAACATCATATCATCTATAATTGCATCATAAATTGTAGCATTGCATGAGAAAAATATGATGTCTCCAACTCCTAAGGCTTTCACTACGCGATCTTGGTTCAAAAATGTGTCCACGTTTGAATAATAACATGTCGATCATCCCACACATTTCTTCTTCACGTCATAGTACTTCGGAAAAAATACGGAAGAAAGAAAGAACAAAACACGATTGATTTCGGGTTTCTGATGCTTACATTGATGCCTTTACTTTTGGAAAGTATCCCTTTAGGGATTTGGCGGCAGACAGAATAAGCAGAAGTGCAAGCTAAACCACCATCAAGATCTGAAATTCACAAAATAAGAGTTTCTTTATATAAGAAACAAAGCTTTTGAATCGACCAAATCCGACAAAATTCAAAAGAAAAGATATTTGTTTGTTTAAATTACTGCATTTTCTTATGGAACTTTGACAAGGTAAACTTGGCTGAGGCTTTCATGATTATACTGGGAGATTAACTTCATTTCCATCGCATAGTCCCCATATGCACCATACTGGATCTCTGGGTTAGTTAAGTTGTTACCAATCGCAATACCCTGATTTTCATCAAGATTATACAAGAAATTTCTAGTTAATATTACAAAGAAATTGTTCCTATTATGAAAGGGAGGAATAAAGCAGAGGGCTAATACAAAGGATTAATAAAGACTTACCTTAACGTTTATTTGAATCCCTTCATTGTTTTTGTTTGCATTGTGAATGCGAGAAGCCAATGTCGGAATGTAGTGACCTGCATAATATTCGCCGGTTATATAGAAATCGTTCCTCACGAGTTGCAGATGCTCCTTGAAAAATGCCTACAAAAACAAACACAAATCATTGTTAGTTTAAAGAGCATATTTTCGAGATTTTTAGAAGAAAACAACATTTGAACCTGAAGGAAATTGTAGAGGTCGTTGCTCACACCAGTCTTGTCATGCCGAAGAAAACTAGTATTTGATGCGTAACTGAAACATGTCCCAATTGGTGGGTCAACATACATAAGGTTGGAGACCTCTTAAAACAAAAGTTAGTTTAATTATAGGAAGTAGTGTTTCTTGAGCGACAAGAATGACATTTTTCTTTTCTTTAATGAAAAATAATCATTTTCCTCTATCAACACTATATGAACCTGTTCCCAACTATACTTGTTCCTAGAGAGAGATCATCATAGATAGTGAACGGACCATTCTCAGTGAATAGAGCCACTATGCTAGTACAGCCGGATCCGTTATGTTGTTCTGTGACTCAAAGAAGAAATAGAACATCATGTGAAAGCCAGAATCAGCAACATTACCAAAGAAACCATGATCGGTTTCACTGCGTCAATGGATATACAAGCTACTAAACCAAAATAACAAATCATGATTAAAACTTAACTAATTTGAATAGGTTTAAAAAGTTTACTTTTCTGATTTTGAGAGAGTGGGATGATGTAGTAACCAACATGATTTCTCAATTCTTTAATGGAAGGATCACTGGAAGAAGATGAATGCGAAGGTTGTGAAAATATGAGAATAACGGAATCATAACACATGGGTCTTCCCTCACAGTTCTTCTTCATGTCATAAGTTATAACAATGAGGGTCACTATTATAAATTATTTTATGAGTTTTTGTATTACAATTTTTACTTGGTAATTAATAATTAAGCGTTTTCATTAGTGTCTCAAAATTGAACATATGATAAATGTTTTTCAATATTGTTCTTATTTTGCTTATGTTTTGCTCAAATTTTGTTTATGTTTTGCTTAAATTTTAATTATGTCTTTTTCTTTTTAGACCCCCCCCCCCCCAAAAAATGAGAAAAACGAGGAGGAGAGCGAGAGAAAATGTTTTGGCTTCCATGTTTTTGTCACTCTCTTGTTATTCTTTGTTTGACTATGTAAATGAAATGTGTTAGCTAGTTATAGGGTGTTCTCTTGCTTAATGTCAGTCTAGATTAATATATTAAGTATTGTGATCATCTCACTACATGCTGGTGATGATCATGATCTAAACCAAGTAGGAATTATCACATATCTAATAGTCTACTGATAGTTACATCATCATTTATCAATATCGCCAAAACATATATGTAATCACAATTATGGTTTACTCTAAGGCTCCAACATCCCAATATTAATATATTAAGTGTTGTGATCATCTCACTACATGTTGGTGATGATCATGATCTAAACCAAGTAGGAATTATCATATATCTAATAATCTACTGATAGTTACATCATCATTTATCAATATCGCCAAAACATGTATGTAATCACAATTGCGGTGTACTCCAAAGCTTTAACATCCCAATATTAATATATTAAGTATTATGATGATCTCACTATATGCAGGTGATAATCATGATCTAAACCAAGTAGGAATTGTCACATATCTAATAATCTATTGATAGTTACATCATCATTTATCAATATCATGGTTTAGTGTCATTAAATATGAGAGATGTTAGGGTCATCAGTCACAACATTAGTCCCTTTCTCGTAAAACATGCTTGTGAATTATAACATGTATGTAAAAACTCAATTCACACACAAAAAGAATTCTATTAAGATGGATGCTTCTTGGAACACCTCATATGTCACAAATCAAAACATTTTGGTTAAAGAACACCTCATATGTCATTTCATTGACAAAAGAAAGGAACACCATTTTTTAACTGAACTGAAAGGGAACACCCCATATGTCAATTTATTGACAAAACAAAAGAACATCCCATATATGACAATTTATTCACAAAAGAAAATGAATGGATGTATATATGTACCAACCAAACCAGTATATATTACTTTCACTTTTTTGTCACGATTATATTACTATCTCATTAGCAAAATACATGAATTTTTGTAGATATTTAGTATAAATAAAGGCATATACTATATATCTAATTGTGTAAATGCTATATATATATATATATATATATATATTTTACTTTGTAAACTGAGGTGTCTTGATTAGTTTTTGCAGAACCTGTCCGAATCAGTTCCTTGATATGAAGAAACTACATTAATAGTTGTATATGACTTATTATCCAAGTTATTTCGAACTCGCAAACAAATAAACAGCTAGGATGATTGTAAGCTACAAGTTGTTTTCAACATTATGATAAATGCAGAAGCTAAGGAAAAAACAATTTTAAATTGTAGATGTATGATATCAATAGAATTTGGACCTATTTCATGTCCTACGAAACTACTACAAAATATAAACTCTCATAAATTTTTATTCTTTAATACTTAATTTTTTGTTTTAATGATATAAACAAAGACATAGAATGTTTTTTTAATATTTAAAGACATAGAATGTTGTGTATCCCAATTGTGAATATGGTGGTATTTTTCTTGTTATTCTTTGTTTGACTATATAAATGGAATATGTTAGCCAGTTTTAAGGTGTCTTCTTGCCTAGTTTCAGTCTAGATTAATATATAAGTATTATGATCCTACATATATAAATGTACACATACGGCTGTGACCATCTCACTGAATATTAATTATGCACCGATCAGCCATCTTTTGATCATGCAAGGTGATGATCATGATCATAAACCCAGCTCGTTAGATGGTTCTTTGAAAGCACGAAGATGAAGGAGGTTGGTTCGGGTCGAACATTAGCTTTCAGATTCTTTTAAGTTGTTTTATTGAGCTTAGCTTATGGTTTTGTACGGATTGATTCAGTTCAGGACATTGACTTTGTTTGGTTAAGAATTTGGACTTAAATCTCTGTGTCGGTTTTGGTAAAAACACACACACGAATTTATACACATCTTACAAACCCAAGGTATATTATAAAAACAAAAGCTAAACATAATCATAAAAGTAAACATTATGATTTGCCTAAAAGGAAAAGATGAGTTGGGTAGAGTTGGTATGATGATGATGGTGATATGAGCAATGATGTCAATGGATGTGGTTAATATATATATTAACTAAAATTCTGAACTAAAAAAGTTAGTGTTGGTTGGGTTCAGTTAAATTCAGTTTCAAGTTGCCTCGGATAAAAAAAATGACCACGCCTTCTTGAATGTGACTAGTGAGCATCTCTGGCAAAAACATTGGGACGAAACCATAATCAATAGTGGAAACTTATGATTAGGCAATTCAATTATATAATACAATACACTGCAATCTCCTTATGTTCTCATCATCTTCAAGAGTTGATCTCATCAACAACAAAAAAGCGTTTAAAGAGACATTGGGATCAGTTAGGATCTAACTTTAGCGAGCCGAGCTCGAATTTCCTCCAGTTCTTCCTCATCATCAACACCTTCTGCAATTGCCTCTTCCTGCAAAACAAAACAAATAAAAAAAATCGCAAATTCTTCTTTAAGAATCTAATCTCCAAGGCGTTATCGTTCGAAAGTATCAAACTTTTTTTGTGTTCTCTCACAATCAAATAATGCATGCCTACCTCGCGGGAAGTGCTGGCCTTCTGTGCCGGTACCTTTATCCTTTCTTTCTTGACAGCGTCCGGAAGCTCCGCAGCGGTTTCTCCAGCAATAGCTGTCAATACTTTATCAACCTCTTCGTCGATCTCTTCTTCCATATCCTCTGAATCTAGGGCATTGTCAATGGCATCATTCACAAACTCCTCAATAACTCCAGCCTGCATATCATAAGTAACAAAGGATTCATTGCGGATTGAACGATGTTACTAAATGTAAAGCAGTGTGAGCACAACTCAAAATTTTCAAACAGCTTCTGATGGTAAACTAATATCAGCTAGAAGAAAAAGTTATATGATGCTAAAAAGATATGGTGTTTGTTTGTATCTCGTTGTGCACATATGATCAAACGATGAGAGAAAGGAAACCAAAAAAAGGTATCTACCTTAGTCATCTCTTTGCTGAACTCCTGCATTGTTGCAGCCATTTGTGGTGCTTTCATGAGGTTATTGACTAGCTTCATAACCTCTGCACTTTTGGACAGATGCCCAACTGTTCGAGCAACAGCTGAAGATTCAACGAAAGAATATATGTGTTAGAAAAATAGAATATGTGATAACACAATCACATTACAAACATTTTCATGACAAAACGATGAAACTCTCGAAGTCAAGCCAATGAAAAGCTTATACCAACACTCTCCCCAAGGTGCATTGATATGGAATTCATCTGCGCCTTGTTTTCGTATAACCGGTTCACTGTTCTTCTAGAACTCACAATCTCCTTAGCAAGCGCCTGGAACATAGCAGAACGAAAATCAGACACACATAGAAACATGATAAAGATTCCAAAACAAAAGCTAATTTTCGAAAACAAAATATCACATTCAGTGAATCCAAGCTTACATTTCCAAAACAAAATTCATCATATTTTCCGATCCTACCTTGGCTGAGACCATATCATTTCGCTTGGCAGCCTCTTTAATAGCTTTCTGTACGGTTCTCTCTTCTTTCTGTATATCTGAAAACGAATAATCCATTAAAGATTCAACCCAACCCAAACAAGACGATCCAAATCGAAATCCACTTATAAAAAATAAGGACACTCGTGATAATCATCCGATCCCAACCCGATGCAGATTAATTTCTCGCAATTTAGGGTGCGATCAACCAAGATCATCAATCTAATTTGAGCTAGTACTAATCGAATTTCAAATCTATCCTGAATCCAAAAATCCCTAAATTCACCAACGAAACAAAGCGCGAGAAGATGTAAATAGACCTCGGATTTGGCGTTCGATGTTACGGCACTCCTGACGAAGCTTACGTTGCCAATCACGCAATAGTTGCTTCGGATCAGGCTTCGGCTTTATAATCTTCATCACTCTCTCCATTCTTCTCCGTTTTCAACCTTCGCTTCGCTGCTTTGTTTCAATAATAAAATGAATATTTTGGATGCTACCAATATTAAATAGGGCAAATCGCATTAATAGCACAAAAAACACAACTTGTCAAAAATATAGCACCAAAGAAGAAAAAACATAAAAATAGCACAAAAACATGTTTTGTCACTAAATTAGCCCTAACTCCAAATCTTAAATACTAAACCCTAAACCCTAAATACTAAACCCTAACCTTGAATAATAAACCCTAAACCCTAAATACTAAACCCTAAACCCTAAATAATAAACCCTAAACCCTAAATAATTAACCCTAAACCCTAAATTATATAATGCTATAAAAGTCTTTATAATTAAAATAATGCTAAAAATGTGAATTATTTCTCTTGGTGCTATATTTATGATAAGGTATGTTTTTTGTGCTATTTTATGCCTTTTCTCTATTAAATATGCAAATTACATAGTTCATATTTTCTCCGTGTACGCGTCTTTTTGGAAGAATTTTCTTTTATAAGGAACTACATATGTTTTAGTTTTACAGTCCTTAATTAGGGAGAACGGCATATTCGTGCCCACACTATAGTCTGCTGTGAAAATCCATACCTCCACTTTGTCACCGTGCTAAAACACACCCACATTACACTAAATTTTGAATTACATGCTCGAACTAATAAGTCGTCTCTAATTCATGCATTGACCTAAACAATATCAATTTTATTGTTAACGGTAATGACTAGGATGATGACTAAGCCAATGACTAGGATGATGATTCAACTAAAATAAACAAAACGTCGCCGTTTATGAGCTTTGTGGAAATCAAAACCCTTCTTCATCATAGTTGATTTTCGGTGCCAGAAGGTCCCTAGAGAAGGTAGCTCCGTTTCGAGACTCCTCTGGTCGATTGTAAAACTGTTTCCCTTTGAGAAACAATTCGAGATCCGATTTCAATTTTTCCTTCAGATCCGCTTCCATGGCCATGTTGTCGAAGGTGCAAGGGTGGGTAAACAAGATCGATCTCCATCTCCCGTTCTTCTTCCTCGTCTCGTCATCGTTTCCTCCAACATTCATGAACAACTTAAGCTCCATGTTCCTCTGTTCTAGCTCTTCCGAGACTGTGTGTATATGCTGGAGATACGGACCAAGGATTCTTCGTTTATCAGACAAACTCTAGCGCCGAGAAATTCGTCTCCCATCACCTGATTTCAATCCAAACGGAGGATTATGCTATTGGATTTTTTGCCAGTGAAGAGATTCATGAAATCAGAATTTTCGATGGAACTCAAAGAATTCAAATAAGCTTAAACACTACAGTACAATTGATTCTCCTGCATGTTATCGTTGAACTGAGAGATCTTGTAGAACTAGTCAACGTGAAACCAATCGTCGATTTTCCTCTGCCATTTCTTCACCATGTAAATCAATCCAGTTTTGAACAAAACAAATTTTACCAAGAATCTAAATTAATAAAACGAAGAGAGATTCAGATTTAGAGTTGAAATAACCAGAGGCGTGCTCAGGGTATTGATAGAATCGTGAAAGAGACTGAAGAACACTTAGGAAGAGGCGAGAAAGGACAAAGATCTTTTCTTAAAACAGAGGTGTGGAAGGGACGATGATAATAACCGGTTAGATCTTTTCTCAAAACGGCGTCAAAACGGCGAGGTTTCTTTATTTTGATCTCCCAAACTAAAAACGGCGCCGTATCTCTTTTACATTTTTCTGACTCATCAGCTGAGTCATCATCCTTGTCATCGCCGTTAACAATAAAATTGACATTGTTTAGGTCAATGCATGAATTAGAGACGACTTATTAGTTGGAGCATGTAATTCAAAATTTAGTTTAGTGTGAGTGTGTTTTAGCACGGTGACAAAGTAGAGGTATGGATTTTCACAGCAGTCTATAGTACGGGCACGAATATGCCGTTCTCCCGTCCTTAATTACAACAGAAGTCAAAAATATTTTAAAAATTTTAGGCCGGTGGAGTATGGCTGGATTCGGCCCAAAATAATATAGAGCCTAAGATTAAACAAACAATAGGGCCTTTTAGTAGAGTAAAGGCCCTTTTGTATGAACTTCGTTTTCATTTAGATGTTGGTCTACTAAGATCCAGACCCCTATATGTCTGTAACCAATCTTTACGGCAAGAGAATAATGGTACTTGGCCAGTGGCCATACCATTTATAAATGAGATACTATGTCAACTTCGTTCTAAACAAAAATGATCATTCTTTTTGTTGCGGTTTGAGCAGCAACAACTGAGAGAGAAGAACGACAAAATATAACAAACGTAGAAAAAGAAATCATTATTGTAAGAACAATACGTAGTCGAATGTGCTTTGGCTAGATAGCATCTCTAGCTCTAAAGATTCATCTCCGACCATACGATCGGATCAATGATCAAATGTACTACTGTTTAGTGATATCTACAAGTAAGATAAGAAAGTAAGGTGGGCCTGCCAATGTATATATATATATATATTTCAACAAATTACATTTATTGGGTATATGCATCTTCTGACACACTAGCTGTCCCTTGCTCACATTTCCCTGTCTTTCATCTTTCCCCATACAACTCCACACCTTTTTATTTTATCTTTATTACTATTACTTTTCCACTTGTATATAAATAACTTTTATTACTAACAAGTACTTTAAGCACGGTCAACTAAATCTTAGATCCTCGTGTCTATGTTTCGGGTTTAGTTTCGATCAGACTGTTTTTATGTTGGGTTTTAAATTCTTTTTTTTTAGAATAATATTCTTTAAACAGTTTTAAAAAGTCTTATTTTGGTTTAGAGAAAGAGTTCGCCCTAGATGCTCCCAGGCACAGTTGCCGAGGCAGTCGCCGCCGTCATCAGTTCCTAGCCTCCGATGGCCCCCTTCCTCCGCCTCACTTCCTCCTCCGCCTGATTCCCTCCTCCCGCGATGCTTCATGCTAGTTTCACCACGGTCTCCGGCAACCTGCCCGTATCTGAACCTCCCGACCCACCTGAACCTCCACTCCTGCTGCTTGCTCCTCCTCCTCCCTCGTGGTATCTGCATCCTCCGTCTGTGCCCAATGCTTCGACCATCTCTCTGCTCGAGTTTCCGTCTCCACTTGGCCTCTGCTCGCGATTCATACTCTGCAGCTCGAGCTATCCTCTCCGCCGTCACCACACCCCTCAGATCTGCCTTCATCGCCTCCCTCAGATCTGCCCGATGTCTCTCTTGTCGAGACCTCTCCTCAGCCCACCTCCGCCTAACTACTACGCTCCAGCTTTTCCTCTGACCAACGATGCCAAGCTTCCTCTCTGTGCTCTGTCTCGAGGGATATTCGGACTCTATCCCATGGATCTACATCTACATGTGGTCGTGCTAGGTTTTGGTCGAGCTTTCGTTTTCCAGTTCTGGGCTAGGCATCTTCTCCATTCTAGCTTTTTCCGTGGGTGGTTGCTTTCTCCGGTTCCGTGGACGATGCGCCTCCTGCCGGACCCACCGGACCCGCCAGACCCACCAGACCGGAGCTCTCCTTCGTCGTCATCTTCTGTGTTCCCTTGCTCGTGGTCGGAAAGCTGTGAAAGCTGCTCAAGAGTGGTGATGATTTACCCCTTTCACGCAGATCCAACTCCGCCGTTTGAACCCTTGACCCCTCTCCATCTCGTTTTGTCCTTACAACTCCCCTTGCTGCCGTACCCTTCGTTTCCACCTCTGTCACTAATCCCACCTCCGACTACCTTGTTTGTCTGGTGCGAATTTGCACCTCCGGAGGCTAGCACCTTCGTCCCTTCCCACGACCTCCCCGCCTATCCCCTCTTCTCGGTGATTTGTAAGGTTTCAAATCCTCTTCTTAGATGGATTTTTGTTCCTAATACTATAGTCCCGAGTTATTTGCCAATTTCCGTAGGGTGTTTATCCATCCTCTTCGACAATTATTGTCCCCTATTCCCAAACAGTTCACTTAACTTAAGTGGTTTGGATGTTCAAGACTCACCGGTTTTGCAAGGTTTTTCCTTCTGGTGTTTTGTCTCTACTGTCTTTGTTGCAGGTTTCTTCTATGCCTTTGTAGCAGACATCTGCTCTGTCTTTAGTACAGAGTCTAACGCACTTGCGAGTGTGTCGGATACAGTCGATCGAAAAGTTTATGGGAGCTTAGTCTACTTAGTTTCCTCATGTTTTCTTTTGATGAATTGTATCTACCTCTATCCTTTGTTTTTAGTTACTTGTTTGTCAAAACTTTGGGCATTAGTTGCCTTTTATCTTGTAATTCCTCATCCTCTTATGGAGTTTGAGTCATTTTAATATAAGTAATGAATGGTTCGACCAAAAAAAAAATATTCTTCTGTGAAAACAATTTGAAAAGGGTTTTCGAATAAATTAACCAAACTACTAAAACTAGTTGTAAATTACTAAATTTACAAGTTTAGATTACATTCATATTAAATTGACAAAGTTGTTTACTATGATCAATACTATTAAAACAGGAAGGTTTGCCATGGTACATAAATGTTGTTCCCAAAATTTGTCCTTGATATTATTAGGATTTGTAACCTTCATTAAGGGTAAAACTGTAAAACAATTTATATTTGATTTATTATCTCTACAATCCATGTTTCCAAACAAGACAATTATTAAACATGTAGCCAAACAACCAAAATCTAATAGGTCCCACTTTCCTAATTAATTAAAATCAAAACAAATTAATTGATAAATATAATTAATAATTTATACATCAACTATTATATATAAATTAAGATTCTCTAATTTATGATTTAATTGAAAATTTTATGATTTAATTCAAAATATATTTATAATATATTTTAATATCTCTTTATTTTGTTTCAAATATATATATATATATATACACATATTACGATTGATGTTTTTACGATTGTACTTTTTAGCAGGTTTTTCCATCAAACTGAAAAATATTTAATTAATTAAACGGGTTGAAAAATTAATTAGCCAATCTCGATTATAAATTTTCTAAAAAAAATTTGCATATAGTAAATAATTTCAGTTGATATATTTTAAAATTAATAAAATATTAAAATGATTTCATACTTATATTATTCAAATATTTGAAGCGTCAAATTATGCTTTATGTTTGAATGAAGTTTTTAACGGATAGTTCCATCAAATTTGCAAATTATATATACGACTACAACATGTATTTTATAAAATAATATTTTAGATAAATAAAATAACAATTAAACATATACCACATAACTTTTACAATAGCTGTTTTACATATATATTTTTCCAAACTATGATCTTACGATACAACACAGATTAAAATATATAGTGCGAAATCGTTATTTTAATCTCTTAATCCTTACGATATATCTCCTCCAAATAACACATAATTCATTTTAAAAAAACTAAATTGATAACTCACTGTTTATAATGTTGGTTAAACAATTATAATCAAAATTAGATTACATAATTAAAAATCTAAACTACTATTAACAAAATGAATAAAAAATAAAATTTGTAAAGAAAATTATACCCGCACTTAGAAGTGCGGGTCAAAATCTAGTTTAATCTTTAAAGTGAAGGTTAAGGTTCCCTTGATTTAACCCTACATGCATTTCGATCTACAAGTCCATTTTTATATTCAAAGAATTATTATATGCCTACTCATCCAAAGAATTACAGGTCAGCATACTTTACACTTTCGCTTCCCTGATGCACGTGCTGATCCACTCAGTGATAGACATCTCAGCAGACATCTCACGTGTTCGAGTTAATCCCCTCACGTTGTGGACCACCACACAGGACATTCCGGTTTTCCAATATCGACAAAGTTCCCCAAAATCCAGCCTAGCATCCATTCAGACACAGCATCTTATCTGTCCACTATTCATTGGCTCGATACCCTTGACCTTCTGTACGACCGATCAAGCTTCCTCCATAACGCCTCGAGAATATGCCACGTGGCGTCTCCTTCCATCATTGGCACATTGTACAAGAGGGCCCGCTTGAATGCCGGCTCACGTAAGTTTCGCTGTATCACAGACAAATTAGTCGCGGCCACGTGCTCTAATATCTTACGCAGATTCTTCACGTCTCTCTCAGCCACCGTGAGGGAGATCTCGGACCACCGCACTGTCTCCGAAAACGGTAGCTGAATCCCGTCGGCGATAACCACGGGTACGCACCCTAACACGGCGGATTCCACTAGCCTAGGACTCCATGGGGCCCATCCAAGAGGACAGAGACAAAACACCGATCGCACGATCTCAGATCGGTATCCAGCAAACCGGTGCCGGTTTAGATAAAACCGTCTTCTTCCGCCGTATTTCTTCAGAATCGCCGTTCTCACACCCCTGCACGCCGGGAAGTGGCAGTTTTAGTAATTAACGATAAAAAACAAAATTCAAAGTCAACTAGGAAACAAAATATCATGAAAGGTTTCGCTACGCACGCACTTGCTGTAAAAGCGTCCGCTTATATTCTTAGGGTTGACTTCCATTTTTCCACGGAAAAACGCCCAAATGTCTCGCCGTCCGTTCGCCGGAGCTCTGTCTTTTGCTCTCTGTATACTCTCCGGCGGAATATACGGCGGGATCACCACATGCTCCGCTTCTTGACATGGATGCTTGTAATTAACTCCAAACGTCTGTAAAATTATCGAATTCTTCATAAATTCTGGAATCCCTTCTTCAATCGCCATATCCTCCTTCACAATTTTAAAAGAAAAACAAAAATCAAAATCAGTGTTCCTCTAATTCAGTTTAAAAATCAAAACTTACTGCGATCAAATTGACGAATTTACCATGGCGTGGAAGCATGCACCGAAGTCATGGGAAGCGACAAAGACGTGGTCGGAGCCTTGAGTCCGGTTCCAAAACGGGTAATGGTCGGAGAGGAAATCGACGGCGGAGCTGATGAGGGAGCGAGCGTGGCTTAGAGAAGGGAAGCCGTTGACGGTAGAGAAGTTGCATGAGACGTAAACAGGGACGAAGAAGAAATCGGCTTCTTCTGGGTCTAACGTACGGACGGAGGAATCGAAAAGAAGCGCACGGTGAATCGCTACCTCCGCCGCGAAAAGGTGACTGGCGCACCGGTCTGATGCCGTTACCCAATCGACGTTGAATCTCGCCGGTAAATCGTAAACGTATATCTTCATTCCGCCGAATATACCTTTAATAATTAGGGACGGAACTTTTTAGAAGGAACAAAAAAACGGTTTTTGAGGAGAAAGTGATTGAAACAAAAATTCATGTGTAACCTGGCTTGACAATGGCGGAAGATTCGATGAGAGCGCGAGATGGGATAGACGACGACGTTTGGTGGTTAGACAAGAGACTGGTTGTGGTGGTCGATGAGGATTGGTCTCCGGCGAAATAAGATAATAAGAAATAGAGAGAGAGGAAAAACCAAAGGACCCATCTGTAATAATTTCTGAAGAAGACGAAGAAGAGACTTCTTTTGTTGTTTCCTCCTCTGTTGTTGCTATTTAGCTGCATTTTAACGATGAAACCCGTCTTCTTCTTCGTCTTGTTGATGGTAGGTCTCTTAATATCAAGCGACATTGCTTGATTTTTAAGAAGAACAAAGATGAAATCAAGTTTTCTCTTTGTTTTTCTGGTGATGATAATGATTGAGAAGTAGAAATCAAGGGATAGAGACTGGGAGAAATGTAGAGAAAGAGTCGTTGGCGTTTCTCAAGAATGAATCTTCATAGACTTTTTTAGTATTACATTTAGATCAAGATTGGTGTGATCTGGTTCTCATCATTTTCTCGTGTCATGGGTTTGGTTCGAATCCAAAGGGGGTCATTAAGAAAACTCAAAATTTTGTTTTTTATTCAGACAAGAAAAATGAAGAGAGAGAGAAGGTCACATGGCGATGCAATGGAGTAGAATGGAGCTCGGCAATGGTCTCGGGTTCATCGCTTGGTCAAGTATCATAACCGTGCCAGATAATGTGACATGACTATAATACCCCTGTAAGCTCATACCCGTAATAATTACTTTGCGCATTTGGGTAAGTTGGGGGCTGCTGTTTTGATCCCGTGAGAGGCTGTGCTTCATAAATGGTCTCTTGATAACCTAATGACAGTGTTGGTTTAGATAATTTTAGCTAATTATTGGAAGGCTTTTGTTTTATTTGTTTATAATGTGGGGGTGATAATTAGAAGTTAGCTGGGTTTTTTATTTATCACTTAAAAATGTACTTGTATAACTCACATGTGGTTGCATTAATCATGTCCTTATATGTATTATCCAAATCAGACTTGACAAATTAATATAGAAATAAAAAAATGGATGAATATTATAGATAAGAAAAAAACAAGTACTACTAATTAACCCCCCAAAAAAATATGATTGATCCATACGGAACGTTAGCCTGATATTTATTTCTAAGCTATTTGAGAGTGAGCAACCAAACATACATCGTATTTCATCCCAAACGAGTATAAAAATACCGATTTTTGAACCAATATTTAAACTCGGATATCAAAGTGAATATAATTATAAGATAAGTAAAATATGTACTCGAACAAATACATTTATACAATCACTCACAATAAAGTCGCCCTAATTTCTCTCTAAAATTTCTTAGCGCCACCGACTAACTCTACACATCTCTGCATGTTTTTTAGCCGGCATTTATTGTCGTTGCCAGGAAAAGGATATTTGCTGCCGATATTTTTCTTTTTGCCTACCTCCTCCCCTAGGTTTTTGCGACGGTATTTCCACATCATCCCCACCTTACTAATTTTGCTTCCGCTCTCTCTACGCCCTGCTGTCATCTTCTCTACACCGTCTGTGTTTTTCCTTGGCTCGCAGGCCTGCCTCTGGTGCTTCCTCTCCTCCACCGCATTTTCTCTCCGTCGTGACTCTTTAGTGTGGTTAAGGTCGAGGTTCCGAAGCGTCGTTAGTGTGGCCAAGCTACTCTCAGTTGGGTCGTGGATCTAACAGTGATATTTGGTCCGGTTATGGGGCTGTCGTAGTCTTTTCGCGGTATTAGTTTGTGGTATTGAGTCTGGTTTGTTGTTTCGGAAGTTGTTATGGATCTATATTTTGTCGAGTTTTAGAGGTGTATATTATCGGTTTTAGCTTAATACTAAGTTTACTATGCTACAAAGACAGATCAATTTGTTAACTCTTGGTACCAATTTCTATGTTTGCAGATTGTGTCTAGATGTGAGGTTAGTAGTGTGTTTTTCTTGCTGATTTTCCTGTTTCGTTGATCGGGTTCAGTTGGTTGGGTTTTGCTGGAGATGTAGGTGTCGTTTAGGGTATTTATCTAGGTGATTATCGAGCACATGTGTATGGCTCAGTCATATCCGGAAGAATTTTAGTGGAATTAGTAGTGGTTCTTTCTTGTTAGATTGTGAAGTCTAAGTTCTTTGAGTTTGGTTTCAAGAATGTGTATCTCTGTGAATTTCCAGGTTGCACATGTTATCATTTGGTGGACCGCGGGAAATTTCGATAGATCTTATTCATAGTTCTTCGCTACGTTGCATGGAAACTCCGTCTGAGTACCGTTTCCCGTTTCCGAAACGTTTCGGAAACGGAAACGCGACGGAAACGCGTAGAAACGCGATGGAAACACGTTTCTTAAAAAAGGTTATTTAGAAACGCGTATCCATTTTTGGAAACGCCAAATTTTTATTTTTTTGGAAACTTTGTTTTATATATGAAAATATAATTGTAATTTTTTATATAAATATAAGGGTTTAACTGATAATTTATAAAAAAATTTAAGAAAAAGACTTAATGGGAATATGTGAAGTTTTTCCTAAATCAAAGAGACAAACGTAATTTAAAAATCTAATAGCAAAACACAGAGAAGAAAAAAGTTTTTTCGTATCTTTAGCTTAATTCAATATTTATGCATTGTATTTATTTTTTACTTTTTTCTTAAAATTAGTTTGGACTTATCTTGTTTTAAATATTTTGTTGAACTTTAATTTTTTTATTTGGTGTTTCATCATATATTTTTACTAGTAATATATACATATACTAAATATATATACACGTTTCCAAAGCGTTTCTATTTTTTAATTTTTCAAAATAATCGTTTCCGCGTTTCCAAACGTTTCGCTTTCGCGTATCCGTTTTCGTTTCTATGCAACGTAGGTTCTTCGCATAATTAATGGTTTACAAGCGTGGTTGTTATTGTTAAGTTTAAATTTTTTTGATCTTTATTTCTCATAATTGTCTGTTTGTTTGGACTTTAGTTGCTCGAGATTTGAGTTTTAGTGTTTTTGGTTTAGGATTATGTATTGATTTTTTTTTGTATTTCAGTTTGGATGAAAAAAAAATAAGTTATTGTCTTGGAGAATAAAAAACATTTAGACATTGAGTGCGATTGGTAACCCTTTACTGCTGCGGTAAGGGACTTACTGCTTTGATAGTCACCAATCATCAAAGTGTTAGCAAAAATAATATTAATTTTTTGTTCTTAGCTTTTTCATACCGCTTTTTCCTACCGCTTGTTTTTACCTCTTTGCACTATTCTCTCACTACAAGAAATATGTACATTGTCGGCGCGAAAATAATGCTATCATATCTCTTTCATAGCGTTTTCATAAATGCTATCTATGCGGGAGCTATCTTAGGTACCAGTCCTACGATAGCATTTTTTCGGGTTGCTATAATAGCGCTGATCTATTATAGCACGTAATTTTATTCGCTATAACAATATTAATAATAGCATTTGGATATTGCTCTAATATTTGAGCCGTATTAGCCAAACCGAGCCGAGCCATATTAAATTATATTTATTGTTCTATAGAATTTATATTACAAAAACATTTAAAATGTTTAAAAATAATTTTATTAATATCAAGTGTTAATAACAATACATATGAAATTTACAAGGTGAAATTTACATGATGAAAGCTCCTAGAAACTCTACGCACAAAAGAGTTACTCATACAATGCCACTGACGCCTCCAATCAGTAAGGGTCGCCTGTCGAGATCATCAACTTTCACAACAGCTACCCATGTCTAACTGCGAGAACGTTATCAATAGAAAAGATCCGTACTAACAAAGACTTGGGTTGCATCAGGAGCAACAGAGAATCCAGTAGTTTTCGAATAGCCAAGTGAGCAATAAGTCCAACAAAATATCCAACAAAAACTGGAACCTACAAGAAACACAACATCATACCTGCATAAGTCACAAGTATAACCACTCCTTAACATAAAATCTTAGCATATAAACCCAGCATAACCTCACACAAAGACAATCTTAAGGTATTATCAGATGCTGACAAGCAACAAAAAAAACAAGAATATTAAGAGGCGATCTACCAGGCCACATAGGGTGTTGTTGAAATACACTGCTTTGCCTCTTTTCCCTGTATCCAATCAAGAACAAACAAAAAACCCAAAAAATAAAAAATATGTTCTGAGAAAATAGACAAGATTGACAAAAACATAACATAAAAAGTAAAGTAATATGACACTTAGCATCTTCCTCTCGTAAGCGTGACATGGCCTTGAGGCAACAAGAAGGTACAATCTTCTCCAGATTATCACATCACATCTGAGGCAAATCAAATTATAGTCCTGAGTTAAGATGAAAAAAAGGAAATAAGTAAAGAAATTAAAATAAGTATTCAACAGTTTCTACATGGGAAATCAGATCTCATATATATTAACATACTTACTTAATCAGCCAATGAAACTCCTCTTCATTCTCGGAGCAACCAAAGTCAGTAGTCCAGGCATGGCCTATGCATACATAACACTCAGTTATGAATAGATTACAGAAACGAAAAATAGAGAGCGGAGATAACTGAACTCACCTATGGTGAACTTGTGAAACCGTAGCATATCCATGACGCCAACGTGAGCCAAAGCACAACCAAAAAGGTCTGGTCTCTGCACAGAATTAAAATATTTATGTCTAAGTGTGCCAGCTAAATAAAATGAAGATTGGAAATTATTAGCTTTATATGCATCTGTGTAGACTTACCTGATTTATGCAACCACCGATAAGGAGTTCACCATTACTGCCACCTTCGATACACAGCTTGCTCGGTTGTGTATAACCAGCGGACACGAGATACTCTGCTCCAGATACGAAGTCATCGAAGCAGTTCTGCTTGTTGACAGGATCACAACCTTCTGCAATGCTCATGATTAGAAAATGCATGAAGATACAACATGATGAAATTTAAATCGGAACCCAGAAACTAGTAACTGAAGTTCCGGATTAAAATCACGGATCTACGAAGTTCGAAGCCATGACCATCCAAAAAAGGAAAGATATCAATATGCTTGAAGAACCAAACATCATTGTCGATGAAATCTAAATGGTTTATTGTCGAGAAATCAAACCATTTTGGAGCTCTGGTGTGTTCTTAAAAGACAAATCTAGAACAGAATCTGACACCTCTGCGAAATCCCTGGATTTCTAAAATCGGACCATCTGAAATCTCATGGCATCTGATACCTCTGCGAAATAGAGGGTTTCTGGGTTTATGGGTTTTGAGAACATGAACAATCTGAGATTAGAGAGAAAAACACATGAAATCGGAGAAATCTGAGATTAGAGAAGAACATCACCTGGGATTAGAGAAGAACAGAATCTGAAATCCCTGAATTTCAAGACAAATTGCATCTGATAGGCTGGGTTTCTCGATGAGAGGAAAGAAGAAAGAATCTAGAGAGGAGAGAGAGACGAGTGATTTTGTTTTAGGGTTTCTGTTTTTTTTTTTTAGGGATCGTGTTTTGGTGGTTGGGAGAACAAAAATAGTTGTATCCAAAGGAATATCTCAGCCGATTTTGTCTTAGGGTTCTAAGATGAAGATGGAAAATGAAAAGTGAAGAGGGAAAATGAGAAACTATGTTACACGATCCTAAATTTTCATTAAGTATTTGGCGGTTTAGCTAATTTTAGGTTTTTTTTAGTAAAACTCTAACATAGCGTTTATCGAATGCCATTATAAAATATGAAAATTTTAAAAACATCTACGATAGCAGTGCAGTAAAACGTGCTATAACAATATGCTATGAATGTGGACTTTTTTGTAGTGTCTAACTGCTTACCACTTTCGCTTACCGCTAATCTTACTGTTCCGCTTTTATTCACGAATCAGACTCATTATAGTGTGCGGGCTTGAAAGAAGGGCAAAGGGTGTCTGAAAAGCTTACAAGGGCACTTGCTACTGGCGGGTGTATGGGGAGAACGAGTGCAATTTAGTTTATATAGATAAAAAGTCCATTTTCTTTTGTAAGGTTATATTAATTGGTTTGGTTATTATCAGTAGGTGTCATTATCGACATACATATTACATACATGCAAATATGCAATGAACTTTTGTATACACTTTTTGTATATACATATGTGGTAATTTAAGTGTGTTATTAGTATGTTTGAAAAGTGCAAAACGCTTTTAAACAATCTTAGCATGGTGGGACGAAGGGATTACTACTGAATAATCATAGTTCCATTAATGGTCAATGATTCATCACACCAATCAGTTTTGTTACGAAGGAGACGAGTGGTTAAAGACTTAAGAAAAGTGGTTAAGAGCACGGATGAACCCTGAGACGATGGAAGCTCTAAATCTTTTTCCCTCTTTAGGCTTTAAATACATGTGGCCTTTTTATAGCTAGATGAAAGCTCGAAATCTTATCATTGTAACGGAGGAAACAAAATCTACCTCCACAGCCACAAAAGCGGATGATTAATAACGGTTTCTGTTAAGAAATAAAATTGATGTATTTATTACTTCATTAGAATTCAGCTACTGGTCAGTTGCACTTTCTAATCTATATAGGTAGTATGAGTAAGCTATAGTAAATGAAACATTTAATATTGTAACAAACCCAATTCACACATTTACTACTGATCTGGCCGTAAAAGCCTACATGTATTTATGTTTTAAATACTTTAATTAATCTTTAATATGTATAATCAATTTGATCTTATATTTTTTTAAATAGAAAAGAAGAATAAAGAATAATATTTTTTTGGTGTTTTATAAACAGTGCCACACCAAATTTGGTGTAGCACTATTTATAAAACATCGAAAAAAATGCTGTCTAAGTTGCCGTCCAGTTGGAGCTCATATTGCATCAAATTTGGAGTGGAGATATGCCCTTACGTAACCTTTTATGTAAATACATAAATACTTTTGTGTCATATACATGCAGACTGGAGACAGAGATGGATTTACGTGCATATATACATAACTGAGGAAAAAACGTGTATATATAAGCATTTGATCTAATATGAATCTGAATTCACACAATATCAATATATTAATATAGAAACGAAACATCAATATTGATGTAAAACTATATTACAGCCTGATTCACAAACGAAACCTATATTGAATATTGAATACTGAAACTTGAGACTTTATATATTTTCAAGCATCCCTTTGTGACCATTTGTTTCTCTTCGGATGCTATTTTATTTGTAATAAATAGTCTATAGTTAGTAGGTTTGTCTTTTGCTGTCAATTTATTCACGAGGGATTCATGACGGAGCAATATTATTCTTCACATTAAATACTCTTTTACATACATATACCAAAATATATGTATACAAAGTATGAATATTAAAATCGAAGCAATATGTTTGGTTAAGGGGTCGCTTATCCTTGAATCCGAAGGAAGAAGCTAGACATCATTGATCTGATTACTAGTAGTCCAACAATTATTAGTTAGTGATATGAATATGATCATTTATTCAACTGCTACAAACATTTAATTAGTGACATCGAAGTCCAAAATTTGGCCTTGAAAGACTGCAACTAATTAATATTTGGGCTCAATATGGGCTCTACCCATACGAATGCCCAATACTCCACACTACAAAATCCACTAGCCACCAACCCCATCTTTGATCCATGGCTAAACACAGTCTCTAAGCTTAATCAGTTTATTTGCTTGCTAAGAGTACCTCTGTGATGGCTTAATCAGTTTATTTGCTTGCTAAGAGTACTAAAATGGTTGAACGATGTGAGATGGGCCAACTAGTCAACAAAATTCTATAAATATAACAATAACATGTGAAAGAAAACTAATAAACCGACGTAGTTTGGTCGAATAGTTATGTCTGCTATCTAGAATGGAGGTGTTGAAAAAATGTTTAACAATTGTAAAAAAAATTTGAGTTACAATGGAGTATTGTAAAATTAAAATTATATTTGGTGAAAACAAGTGTTTTAAACTTTTAACACTTGTAAAAATTAATTATAGGGCCATTTTTTTGGTATATATGTGTGATACATAGACATTACTAATTAGATGTTAATTTTTGGTGTTTATCCTTTTCATCTCATTTATTTAATATTAATTATTTTATAATAACTATTATTGCAATATATAAAAGTTAAGAACGCGTTTGTTTGATAGTCAATTGTCACAGTAACTCTAAACGCGTTTGTTTGATAGTCAATTGTCACAGTAACTCCAAATTAGTAATTAGTGGCTTAAAATTCGGTTATTGATTTTGACGATAATTATGCAACAATTTAAAAAAAAACATAGTGATAGTCGCAACGACTTTAAAACGAACAACACAATAATTGTTGCTATCACATGCCCTTTCGAAAATAATCTTATTATTCAATTTACTGTAGTTTTCTTATTGTTAAGAACCTTACATCTAGAATAAAAAAAAACATCAATATACTCACTACCTATCGGTTTTGATTTAAATACATATAAACTTTGATATTACAGAACACAAGTCATCTAAAATATAAAAATAACATAATAATATAAAGATGAAATTAGGAAGGTATATATGATCTTTAAAGGCATTTGTAAAGAATCAAGTTGAATCTCTCTTAACTGCCACAACGGTAAGTTCGTTTAGTCTGTTCTTACATTCTCAAACTAGTTTTATCCATCCATTCACTAAAAACTATCATGAGGAATTGATTTATTGGCCGACAAAATAAGCAATATGGTTTCCCTTGAGATATCGAATTTAAGGATGTGAATTAATTCGGCTAAATTAAAACGCACACAAACTTGATTCATTCATAACCCTTCATAATGATAGTGAAGAATGAAAGCAAAGCATGTCCTGCGCATTTATGGATAGCTCCCATGTTTATGACTTCGTATAATTAGCTCTTATCCATAAAATATATTTGTTGTGAAATTGCCAACACGATCATACTCTTTAAGGAATTAATTATTAGATCTTGTTATTATTGTGGGTCATCGTATTCATGTATACGATATAAAGATCTATGAATTCACATAACATTCATATCAATAATTGTCAACGTTTATTCACTTTTAATTCAAAAATCAGTTGTCAATAAATAGTATAGTCCATTTCTAATACCATGATAGATTAAAAGCAACTTCTTTATTCACTAGTTATTCATAACGTGATAACAATACAATATACTGTTTTTTAACACTGTTCTTATTATCTGATTTTACATGAATTACGACAATGAAAAAGCTCAATGTATGAAATACTATCGAGAACCATTGATCTTTTCCACCAATATATCGGTGAAAACAACATAACTATGATACAATAGCATACCATACATAAAGGATTTTCGAGACAAAGTAAATATAGGATGTTCCCGATCCTATACTAGCAAACGGCCTTCCAATATCTTTACTTTTAAAACCTTTTATCAACGAGAATTCTCGTAAATGAGACAAATCTTCTTCAGTAACCTTTATCAGCTTCGTCTGGTTAACTTGCCAAAAGTTATCACTAGAAAAGCTTGAATAGTAGATATAAACCATATACAATGATCCATAAAAAATCAAACTAGGTTGACCAAGCACTTCAAACACCAACTTAAATCGACATTAGAACCAACAAACCAGGAAAGATTATAGACAAACCATACCAAAGATCGAAGAGATCCGGATTTCCAAGGGTTTTAATCAAACTGGATAATCGGTAAAACACTCACTAAACGATTGGCCATGAAACAGGAAAATGAACGTCGAGATTCTAAACCGGATGAAAAACAATACAAAGGAACAAATCATCCAAAGAAACCAAAAACGCCACTGCAATATATTGTATAATAGTCAATATCTAAACAATATACTGTATAATAGTCAATATCTAAACAATATAACCACTATTCACAAACAAATAAGAAGAGAGGGATGTGGAAAATTTAACCCAAAAAAAAAGAGAGCGAAGAAGAGATTAATGATAGGACCTTAACAATAGTGATATTTTTAATACATTTCAGTTTATAGACACCATATTTTGACCATTTTGTGATTATTTGTTGAATTTTCAGCTTTTATGGTTAGTTGTATATATTAATTTTGTTTTTGTTTTTGTTTTTAGGTCCAATCTTACAAATTAATTTCTAATAGATCTGAAGCCTATAATCCAAAACCTAATACACAGTAGCTCAAACTCAAAAGCTAAAATCCACCAAACCCCATTAAAAAACCCCTAAAACTCTAACCTAGACGAAACCCTTCTGCTTGTTGCAGCTGCCGCTGAGGCACATACACCGCCAGAGAAGAAGGGAAACGCCGCGATGACCAACGAGAAATAAGAACCAAATCGACGACAGAAACGTTGGAGCTGCTATCGCTGAAACGTAGGAACGGATCCATCCACCGCCGCGCAAGAGAGAGCAGAGAAGGACGGCAAAATCTATCAATCACCAAAGTAACTAGAAAAGAACCACTACAAGAAATATCGGCATTAGTAGCACACCGAAAACGCTACCATAGGGTTTTGGTAGCGTTTTCATGAACGCTATGTTAGCCGCAGCTCTGTTCGGAAACTCGCTAGGCGTTGTGCGTACGGCTGACCCGGGCCTAGCGAGTTTCCAAAAAATCGGGATAATCTCGGAAATTACGCGGGGCGGAATTTTTATACATATTTTAGTTTTATTTAAATTTTTATATATAAACAAAGTATATAAGTTTTCATAATCGTTTGCATATTTTTATATTCATAATTCATAGATAAATAAACCAAATCAAAATATAAAATATGATATTCCTAATTGTTTGTTTCTTCTTCTAATACACATCTATTAGTTTCAAAAGAACCAAAAAACAAAAATATCCACTTATTACAAGTCACAAGATGGTCAAAAAATATTATGTTTTGATCATAAGAACATACAAAACATACATAGATTGTAATTCAACAACCTATTGTTCTTCAAAGATCAAGTTATCTTGGTCACTTGTAGTGGATTGGTTGATGTGTTAGATTAGAAGCTAGTGTATATACACCTGAAAAACAAAGACAGAAAACAAAAGTTAAACAACTGCAGTCAACATTATCATGAAAGACAACAAATCTAAACCAATACACATCTAAATGGAAGCAACACACGACTGTCAACATTAGCAAACCTTAACCAATACATATATATATATACAGCAGCAAAAACAATCTTTGTGGTTATAAAAAGCAGTCAATACTAGCAAAACAAAACAAAACACAACATATTTATACGGCAACACAAGCTGTGACATTAGCAAAGCTAAACCAAAAATCTATGAAGAGTTTAAGAAAATGTGTAACATGTTAAGGAGTGAATAGCATATAACATACCATACTAAGCTGTGTCAGCAAAGACAAGATCTTCTTGGAAGAAATCCGGTTCAAATTCCATGTCCACAACATCTTCTTCTTCAGATTCAAAGTCATCATCATATAGATCTCTTATCCTTGGAGCTTGAGTAGTTAAAACAAAATTAGCACCAGCATCTACATCTTCTACACGCTCCACAAGCCAATCTCCAACCGTATCCTCATTACCATCATCGAAAATCACATCAACATTGCTTTCTCTTATCTTTTTTTGCTTGTTAAAAAGCTTTGCATTAAACTGAACATAGACTAGACTGTTAAGCCTATTAACATCTAGTCTATTTCTCTTTTTCGTGTGAATCTGCAGAAGAAAACAATATATAAGATAAGGTGAAGCTATTCCATAATAAGATAAGATAAGTTCACTGCTTTTGGACCAAAGAGAACATAAGACTTACTCCTTCAAAGCTACTCCAGTTTCTTTCACAACCGGATGAACTTGAAGTCAAGGCTAGGATCCTTGTTGCAAGCCTCTGTAAATTTGGAACAGCACAACCGTATATGCTCCACCAATTCCCTGTAGTTGAGAAAAGAAATGTATATCATATTGAGGAGATAATTACTGAAATCAGACAGCTAAAAAGAAAACATACCCGGATCAAATCTGTCATCTTTCTTTTCACATCCTTTTATAGCTAAACTTCTTCCAAAAGAGCCACTTTTGTTTTTGTAGAGACTAATTTCATGATTTACGACCAAGTCTTGTCTTTCAAAGTCACCATGATAAAAAGTCTCTACACAAACCATAAAGCCTTCCATAACAGCCAAGTCATATTGGATATTTGCTTCTTTGTAAAAGTAGTAGGGATTAAGGAAATATGCCGCGAGATGCAAAGGAGAATCCAATCTTCCTTTCATTTTTTCATCAATGATCCTAAAGATCGGTTGATAGTTCCTCTCCAAATGGTCAGTAGCTTCCATTATAGACTTCTTAGCTTCTAACAGCTCACCATAAACAAACCCGAGAGATGGTACTTTTTCACCATCGGCCAACCTTAGAACCTTAACCATAGGGCTGAATACTCTCAAAACAACCATCACATTTGTCCAAAATGAGATACTCATCACTGTCTCACTCGCACTCTTTCCCTTAACACACTTGGAGTGCTTACAATCATGCCATTCATCACTTGTAAACATACTCTTCAGCTGCGCTTTCTTGTCATATAAGCTATTAAGAGTTAAGAAACAAGTTGCAAACCTTGTTGCTCCTGGCCTAACAATATCTCGTTTCTTTGTATATGTTCTCATCATAGATAAGGTCTTATGATGAGCATATACAAAGATTGTTAACGCCTTTGCTTGCTCAATGACTTTAGCACAACCCGGCAACTTGGATATACCTTCAAGCATCAAATCCAAAGTATGAGCAGCACAACCAGTCCAAAAGATTTGCGGTCTCTTCGCTTTTAGTAGCCTTGCAGCCGCTACATTGTTTGTGGCATTATCCGTGACCACTTGTACAACCTTCTCAGCTCCTATTTCTTCAATACAAGTGTCTATGTAGTTAAAGATGTACTCACCCGTGTGAGAATCTTTAGAGGTATCCTTTGAAGACAAGAAGCATGTACCTCCTCTTGAATTTACACACAAATTCATGATACTTCGTTTCTTCATATCTGTCCATGCATCTGTCATCACTGAACACCCTTCCCTCGTCCATTCTTCTTCTAGAGTCTTCAGCATTTCCTTTGTCCTCTGCTTTTCTTCATTTAATAGCGGCTCCCTCAACTGATACTGAGATGGGGGTATCCAGCCTGGTCCAAACTGTCCTATGGCTTCACATAAAAGCCTAAAAGACTCATTATCAATTGCAGAGAACGCTATGTTTGACTGAAAAACCCATCTGGCACAATACTGATGTACAGCATGCGTTTTCTCCTTTGAAATAGCGTCATGTATACTTTGCTGTCGTTTATGTGCAGCCAAAGAAACCTCCGGGATGATGCAGGTTGCAAACTGATCCATAGGGCCTTGGAAATTAGGAGTTTTAAGAGTGCCAAGTTCATTTTCAAGGTCGACAACAGTACTCTCCTTATTTATATTCACCTCAGCCCTTAAATCTTCCTCATGTTTCCTCTTCCTGCTCTTCTTGTTTTTGGCCTCAAGTATTGCGTGTTTACACTTTTCTTGATCTTCTTTGGTAGACATGGGACAAGCAGAAACATTCCCCTTCACATGCCCAATATGCTCCTTCATCCTATAGACACCACCAGAGAACTCTTTCCCACAAAGCCTACACTTGACTCTGTCTACAACTTTCGGATCATACAATATTCCATAATCCCAACCCACATCAGTTGAGTTTCTCTTAAGAGGTGGTGGATCCTCCATGGTAACCTGAGCTACCAAGTATAAGTTTATAAAAATAAAAAAGTTTTCATTTCAAAAAAATATTCACATTTCATAATTCCCAATCTCAGTTCACAATTCTGATTTCACTATATCACAGTAACAATATCAATATAGAACACAATAACACATACAACACTGTAACATTAACAATATACAACCAGTTCACAAACAAACAAATTGTGCCGTAAGAGTGAGACCATTAATTGTCTTACATAGTTCACAAACAAACAATATACAATCACAAACACATATTTCTCAGTAACAATATATAAACACGTATCAAACACATATGAGATATCACATTAACAATACACGATCAGTTGACTTAACACTATATAGTTCACTAACAAACAAATTTCTCAGTTCATAAACACATTTCTCATTATTTTCAGTTCACAAACACATATCTCACATGACACACACCTAACATGAAATCTATTCCAAATTCGGTTCCTCAATACACAGTTTACAAAATCTCATTTTATAAACAAACAACTTGTGTATTATCCTCTTTATTCGACAGACGTATTATCAACACAAATACACAGAATCAAGAACACTAACCTGAGAATAAACGCAGGAAAAGCAAGTCTCTCTCGTGCTTGTCGAATCCTCTTTGTTTTCCTCTCAGAGTACTTGTCGATTTCTATTTGATTTCCCTCCTTCTCGATAACCTTGATGCAAAAAGAATAAACATGTGTCTAAAAACCAGAGACAGATGCTTGATTTACGGATTGATTTACCCTAATCAGATGAAAACAAAACAAAACGAATTTCATACCTAGAAGCTCTGAAGTCGCAACGGTGAGATTTGGGGAAGAACAACAAAATTAGGTTAAGTATGAAGAGAAATGGGTTTAGTCTCTGTTTAGGCCCATTTGTTTACGTAACAAACCAAAGAAGATTGGGTTAATTGAATTTTAGCCCAATTACAAAGAGATTTTGTAATTAAAAATGGGCCGACTTTTTTTAAAAAACTCGGAAACAGTGGAAATAACTCGTTGACTTCATAACTAGGCGGCCGCGGAAAAAAAAAACGCGTTGACCGATTTTTTTGGCCGAACAGGGTAAAATCGCGGCGTTCCTCCTCCGACTAACGCCTAGGCGGCCGCCTAGGCGGCTAGGCGGCCGCGTTTTCGAACAGAGGCCGCAGCTATAATAGACCCCCCTCCTATCATAGCGTTTTTTTAATGCTATAATAAATGGACATATTGTAGCATTATATAATCGCTATCGGAAATTATTTCATCGCGCCGTATCAGTGCTATTATTCGAGCTTTCGTATCATTTTTTTAGTGCTGTAATTGATTATATTATAACACAAATATAGTGCTGTTAAATACTGTTTCGTGATATTTTTATATTGCTGTGAATTTTTATAAATTATAATGCCATTTTATTTCATTTATTTGAATTATTTTTTGCATAATATATATTTATTAGATTTATATAAAACTTTTATATTTTCATATAAACATAAATTATCCAAAAACTACATATCAAGTCACTAACTAAAACTAACTCAAACTCTATGACATCAAACCAAACCGCTAAGTCTTCATCGTCCCCATCATCATTCCCAATGTCACCAGCAGTGGAAAACTTCACTCCTTTGATACAAGTCCTTTTGTTGGAACCCCTTCAAGAGTGTTGTGTTATGAAGGGTACCATGACTAGATCTCCATCCTAAGAGTTTTTTAGTAGCTCAAGCTCCATATATAGTCTGTTCTTGAACCACTGACACCATACATCTAGCCGCACAGAAGCTCGGTTAAGGAATGTCAAGATTTGAGCAATGTACTCCTTTGGAATCATACTGCAGCAAGAAAAAAACACTTCGAAGAATTATTGATAACAACAAAAAACATTAATGATGACTATATTGAGGTAAGTTGAGTATATAGATGTATGTAATGGAAGACTCACCTCGGTGGCAAGGCAAAGTTGAGGGCATTTGCTTTCTCCACACCTTCCACTACAAGGCATATATCCAGCACAGCAAGTATACCTGCAAAAAAAAGACTCATAATATCTTAGCAAAGGAAGAAATTAAAAATCTTTTATGACCAATAATCTACATATATTAGAAACATCATACCTTGACATGTCATTGTAAAGAGCTCTTCTCCGAAGCAAGTAAGAAATACAAGGTCCACTATCAATAAATAAGCAAAGAACATATCAAATGTGCACCATTAAAAAATAAGATTTAACTCTTTATGTGGTCTCTGTCCTTTTCCAACAGAACATGTTGTCTTTCTCAGGGAAAGCCGATATGAGCATCTTCACTACAGAAAACTGGTTCAAGGTTTGCTTATGTACAACAAGTGTAAAAAGAGATGATAACTTACCATCAATCCCATTAGTTCAGATTGCAGCCTGCGTTTAAGTAAAGAGAGTCTAAATTAGGAATCTAGGTACAAAAAAGCAAAGCTTTGAGCAGTATAGAGTAGAGGAAAGTACTAAGATCTGATTCAAAGAGAATACGAGCATATCCTCATTGACACAAAAAACATACGCACGATAGAAGTTTGCTTAATATCTTAAAATTTCCACTTGTCTAAGAAACATTCTAATGTACTAACAAACCATATGAAACCATGAACCAAAGACAAACGAATCTGAACCATCAATTATTAAAAATGAGACAGAAGACGATACCTTTTTAATTTGCGATGAATCCATGTTTATATTGAAAGAAAGATGATACCTTTTGAGATCAGATTGCTTTCCCCCGAAGCGATGAAAGATTTACCCCTAATGTTGGAGATATCAAGCGAAAACTGCCTTTCAGACTCGGAAGGAGTCCCGACAGTGAGTTTCCAGAGAGATCTGCGGAGGGATTTCGCCGGAGAGAGGTTGAGGCCGAGCCGAAGCGATTTCAGGTTCTTCAGCCTTGCAATTCCTTTTGGAATCTCGCCGGAAAAAGAGTTCTCTGAGAGGTCGAGGTCGGAGAGAAACCGAAGGGAGAAGAGAAAAGGAGAGAGCTTTCCTTTGAGAGACATGGAAGGTAGAGAGCGACTCCACTCGCCTGAAACGGTTGTTCCAAAGTGAGAGAGAGAATCAAATCTTTAGATGCAAGAGGGTCCATTAGATCTTTTTAATCTAACGGTCTAGGATACATTAGAAGTAATCCTCACTTTTCACTAGTAACCAATAAAAAATCAGTATCTTTTTTTTTTTTGGTAAAAAAAATCAGTATCTTTCATTATTAAAGAATACAATAGAAATTTTATTATATTTAGATTTTATGATAAAATGTTAGAACGGAGGAGAAGAACGCCGACATCTGAGAAGTCGAAGACGGAGGAGAAGAATGCCAACATCTGAGAAATCAAAGAGGATGTGAAAGAACCAGAGAATGTGAAACTCAATTTAGGGGTTGGGTGAGGATGAGAAAGAGAGTCAGAGACGAGAATGATTTTTTAGATGAAGAAAAAGGGGGAAAATCGCTTAACAAAAAAAAAAAATAGAAAGAGCCAAAACCAAAATTTTGATAACTCTTGGCTCAATAAAGTGTTACTGTAAATAAAACTGGCTCCACAATGTATTTTTATTCTCCCGCTTAATGTAACTCTTTCTTAGCGCGAATTTAATGCTACAATAGAGTTGTAATCCGATTCTGGCACTTTTAGTAGCAGTTCGTGAATTAGTGCTACAACGGCATGCTACCAATGCCCATATTTCTTGTAGTGAACCACCACAAATCTTACTCGAAACGACATGACCCAACCGAAGGAAGCAAGCAGTCGATATGAAAGAGGTAAGAGAAGCTAAAGTCTAGATGTAAAAGCATCGGTGGAGGGGAAAATAGCTAGATGGCGCGAGTACACCGTCCCGAAAATTAGTTACCGAGAAGAGCCGTTGTCCCCAAGCAACAACAGCCTGGCGAAGAGACATTTGAGGTGATTCACGCCAAAGACCCACTCATCGGGACTCCACCCCTAAAACGACAGATCCGCCGAGCACCACACTAAATCGGAAGAGAACGACACCGAGAAACCATAAGGAGGAATCGTCGAACAATGAAAGCACCGCCGATGCTAGATCTCGTCCTCAAAGAACTAGGACACCGACAAATAGCTCACATCGCCACAGAACTCACCACACCGCCAGAAAAGGGAAGACCCTATGAAGAGGTTAGAGTTGAGCTTTGCATCGCAGATGAAGCGCGGACATGCAAAAGGTGAAAAACAGCCCTCTCGCACAACTAAAAGAGACCGACAACGGAGTATAAGAAGAAACCAAAAAAGGAAGATGAGAGAAGGCATAGAGAGTTTCTCTCTCCTTCACACCTTATATTTAACTTTTATAGTTATTGAGCCTAAAATTTTCATTAAATATTTAATCTTTGTACCATCTCACTCGGGAAACCTAAGTAGCCAAAAGATCTTAACATTTTATCACAATGAAAATAGAAAGAAGATATAAATTTTTGCTTGTCATGCTCTTAGATTAATGTTGGTGAAAGAGACCATGAAATGATAACTCTTGTCTCCCTACTTTTACCATTGGAAATACTTTTTTCTTTTCATATATTTATCTGCATATTGTTGAACGAGAGAATCCTTTAATTCTTTCATTGGATACCTACCAATATCGTGCAATAAATGTATATGATATTATAATATTACTATGATCATCACACAACATATGCCCAGCAACCCAAATATGGAGATAATACTTTCCTGACTTTACTTCCACTTGCAGTAAAAGTCAATTAATCATTTTCATCAAAGTAATTTAAGGATATTCATCGTATATATGGTTAAAGAAATTAAAATTGAGTTTTCGTTCACCCTGAACTTATCACTCTTTTTTTCACTGATACATTATATTCATTCCAAGAAAAACCAAAAGCATTACACTGAAAGCTGTAAATTTCCCCTGGGGGGTTTCATTGAATCCATCGTGGCTATAAAGCCAATGTCGTTACAATCAATTCCTAGAAATCAGCTATACAATCTCTATCAAATTAATACAGAATCAGAATGTATATGAAAATTAGAATATCTTTGGTATATTCTAATATACACAAGCTAATACCGGACTGACGAGTTAAAAGATTACCCCAAAGACTAAAGCCAATCAAAGAGCCTATCAGTCATTTACTTGTTTTTTTCTTTAACACCAGAAGCAAGGCAATGTTCCCAAGTTACACGCTGAAGAAATTATAAGTCATTAATTAATTGATTATAACTAAGTATTTTCCAGTTATATATCTTAGGTTCCTGTAATATTCATTTGAAATATAATTTGGGATTCTTTTCCACTAGTAGTGATATGTTTAATAATTGACAGAAGGGATTCCATCAAACTTTTCTCAATATAGTGGTGGAAAAAGTTTGGTTATCTGCCTCTTTTGCTGACCATGGAATCCACTTCTCATTGACTCCATGCATCTTTAGTCGTTTAATACACATATATACTTTCTCTGCATCAAATTGAAAAACATGTTACTGGAAGAATCATTCGTTCCCGCTCTTTTCGGTGCTCTTACTTGATTTTTCTTGGATAAAGACAAGAAAGCGTGTTGTATCCTAAGAAAAACCGAAGAAGAAAACAAAAAGACTATTAAAGAGTTGAGACTACAATGTGAGTGAGTGAGACCAAAGTCAGTAAACTACTATACTACCGAATTTTTGTAAGCCAAAACCTATACTAAGCCTAGTGACATAAAATTCAGATTTTTTATCATTTAAAATATTTACAGATTGTTAAATAAATGGTTAGGTAATTTTACGTATAAAAATATACTTATTATATTTAAATTTATAGAGCCAATCTTAAATATTTGGAACCATTAGCTCATAGCCAGAGGTAAAACTAACTTATCAGCTGTTAACAAAAAAAACTAACCTATTAGCTACGGGCTACGGCTGCATGTGCACCCATAATATATATATAATAATAATAAAACTTGTTAGATCAGTTGGTAAATATTTTCTTGAACACCCATTGTAATCTGGATTCGCTGCTCCATATTTCTTTTATATACATTTTTAACCAATGGTGCATCCACTAAACTATTCTTCTAAATTCGTCCATGTTCACGACAGTTGGTTGATATCGGTCTTCCACCAAATATTTACTGAAAAAGTAAAAAAAAAAAAAAAAACGAAAATATATGTAAATATATTTCATTATATTAAAAATATACACCCATCCAGGGGCGGATCTAGACCAAATATTTGTATGGGCACATATAATAATAACAAAAATCATAATAAAAATAATGCTTATGTAATTTTTATTCAAAACAGAAAATTATAATATATTTTGAATGTTGAGTTTTGAAAAATAACTAATACACAATACTATTTTCATTATTTTTAGATCTGTTTATATATACAAGAATACATAAAATGATATTTAAAAAATGATATATGATAACCAAATAGCTTTTTACAAGTTAGATTTTAAATTATTTGATACTAAAACAACATATTGACATTAAAAAGGTGAAAGAGAGAAAATTAATTTGTAATGAAAATATAGATGCAATAATGCAACCAGTATATAAGAGAGAGAATGAAAAAAAAAATGGAGTAAGATGCAAAAAGAAAATAAATATGAGATATATTACTACACATAAATGATAATAAAATAGAACATGGGTAACAAAAAAGTGGTGGGAGGAAGATTCGTTCTCGTTCCCTTTGAGACTATAAAAGGCACCACTAACCAATCAGCCAAATGAATCAACAACTTTATTCATTCCTTACAAATTTTTTATAATGAGTATGGGGCACGTGCCACCACTTTTAGAACATAAATCCGCCCCTGCACCCATCTGAATGATTTTGATATTGTTTATGTAAACATGTTTAAGAATGATTTGCAAAAAATACCTGAATTTTAGTTACATTTAAAACCTTTTCAGGACGTTCTGTGATATGATTTACTATCTAGCTATACTACATAGTACATATAGATAATTTTCCAATAGTTTGCGCGGTAAAATATAAAGTGGAGTTTGCACTAGGTGGGCCTAGCCTTAGAAAATATTTTATCAAAAAATCAAAAAAAAAAAAAATATAAAGTGGAGTTAGTTGAAATAATGTTGCAGGATATGATACAATCATGTGCTATCGTTTTATTTATATATTTTTTAGTTATTTGATTTTTTTTTTTTTCAAATAGTTATTTGATTAATTATTGAAATCTGGAAAGAAAGCTACACATACCTGTAAAAAGCTCGATCTGCTTTAAGCAGCCTCAATAAGCTTTTTACTTATTTATAAGTCCCTTCCCTCCCTATGTTTAATTCCATTCTCTTTTCTCTCCCTCTCTAACACCATTGTTTTGTAGAGAATCAAAAGATCTTTTAAGCTCAGTTTAGTAATACTTATGGATAACCAGAGCAATGCTCATCTTGGCTGGTCTTACTACTCTCATGAAAAGGTAAATTTCAAATTTGCTTTCTATAATTGAGTTTCCTCTGGTTCCCTCCAAAAAAATATATGCTCTTCTTCTGCTTTTGCTTTATCTTTATTTTCATTTTGATTTTGCTTAAAATTGGCCAATAATGTCAGCCCAAAACAAGAAATTTCTTTAAGTTTTTACTCTTTTTTTCTCTTCTTCCTGGTCTCTCTATTATTCTTTATAGAATGGTGGTCTGAGTCTGCATCTAGGTGACTCAATCATTGATGTGTTTAGGATTTTACTAGTTACCTAACTTAAAAAAGAACATGTTTTGTTTACATTTTCTATGAATTCAAACATAATTACCAAATATTGTAGCTTAGTTGCTCATAATGGGTTTCTTAACTTGTAACTCGATGAATCAATCCTTGTTGGTTTACGGTTTTGTTAATAACACATCTTAAACTTAGTTTCCCAAAATGGGTGTTCATAATTTACATCCATGACTATGTCTTGATTTTAAGTTTCTCTGTTTTTGCCCAAAACAAGTTTCTATGTTCTTTCCTCACCAAAAAAACATTAGATATTGAGAACATTTATTCAGTTTGGTCGCTGACAAAACCCCTAATAATCAGCAAGTGATTGCTCCATGTAGGGGTCCCCTGTTTTTTTCCCCTCTGTTCTGTCCCATCTAAGCTTATTTAGACAGAATTTTTTCCTCTGTTTCTTTCTCTTGTGTCTCTATTTATTTACTTTTACTACTTTGAAATTTTCAGACTACAGACGAACTAAGACACTCTCTTCTATACACAACACTCGAGCTCGAACAAACGAAAATGTTTGCTCATGAGGAAATAAGGAAGAGAGATGAACAACTGATCCATCTAAAAGAAAACTTAACCAAAACCATTAGAGAAAGAGACGAAGCTCTTGAGAAACTTCAGCGTCTCATGTTCGATAACCACTCGCTTCAAAAACATCAGCAGCAAAAGCATATGACTCCTCCTTTATCCGGAGCTTCAAGCATTGAAGATGAAACATTGCAGCCTCAACAACTAGCATCCAACAAGAGTTTCTCCTCCTCGGATTGCGAAGAGAGCTTCATGTCACCCACTGATCATTTCATGAAACCACAATCATCTCACCTTGAAGAAGTCTCAGGAGCTGAGATTATGGATCCATTGTTTCCAGACAAGCCATTGCCTGAAAAGGGTAAGCTTTTACAAGCTGTTATAAAGGCAGGACCTTTGCTTCAGACACTGCTCTTAGCCGGTCCATTACCTCAATGGCAACATCCGCCACCCCCTCTCAAGACTTTTGAGATCCCTCTAGTCACCGTACAATGCCCAAATGTCAACAATGGGTGTGGAAAATTCAACAGGAAGAGAGTATTCTCAGATGGGTCATATTCAGAAACTAAGTATCAGAAAGTTCTTCTCCACTGACCGAATAATCAACACAATTCTGGCTACTGATCTTACTTAAGTTTTAGTACTAATAGTAATCTGATATACCATTTACATAGGTCAATTTCAAGATTAATCCCACTTAGGGCTTCGAGTGGGAGTGATCTTTTGTACATTAAGGCTTTTGGTTATGCTCCATTGGGGGAGACAGAGTCTGATCCATTTAGGGTTTAGATTTAGCGTGATGAGAAAGAAAAACTCCCCTGGTTTTATCTCCAACTCAGTGGAGAGTTCATACTATGTGAGAGAGTTTGCTACCTTGCTTCTTTCTCTAGGGATGCTTGCTATATTTTTTTGTTTGGGTTTTGTATCTCAAATCCATTTATACACTCATGTTTTGGCTCCATGATGTGTTTAATGAGGCTTTTTTCTTATGTTCAAGGTTTTTCCCTCTGATGTTATTATGTTATATCTGAAGCTCAAGACTATAGCTTCATTGATATTTTTCTTCTTCAAAATGTGATATGATGTTCTTGGCTTCATAATGTAATTTTTTTAATGTAGTAATTGAAATTTGGTAATGAAAGAGGTTTTTTCTTGTCGCCTTTGTGGGGGTGTGCTTGAATGATTTTTAACTTTGAGATAATTTAATTAATATTTTGCTTTATGGAGAGATGGGTGAGAAGTAGTTAGTTAAGCAGTTAAGCCCAACAAAGAAAAGGTCCAATAGCCGGAAGCTATTTCTTTGTCGGTTCGGGTGGGTCCTGGAGATCTGGAGCCGGATCTGGATTGATTGACCTTGTTCTGTTTTTTTCCTTTTATTATTAATTTGGATATATAGATTTATGGAAGAGTAGATGTTTTTTTTTTTTTAATAACTAGGATGGGTTTGGGCCTTCGGCCTTAATCTTACCCTAGGCTCGGAACCAGCCTTTACTAATACCATTTATGCGTAAAGCATTCTTCCTAAAGGAGATTGAACTAGAGTTGCTTGGTTAATAATCAAACTTCATCCGCCACTAGCCCATCACACCACCCTTAGTAGAAGAGTAGATGTTAATCCTAAAAAATGTTGCAACCTATGGATCAAACATTTTTGGGAGTATTCAAATGAATGAAAGTAAAGATCCACATCCATCTAAATGTCTAAAAAAAAAATATTTTAATTTCATATATTAGATATATTGAATTTAAAAGTGTTGGCGTCCCATACCTATCTCATAATCATTTGATAAGCTTTATACGCTATTTTCAAACTTATTGTGACAATAGGTTTGAGAGTGAAGGATTTATCCACAAAATTTTATACACACTTAGCTACTTAGCTGATAGCTCAACTACTCATCAATTCATATTTATTACATAACAAAGTAAAGACAAGTCGCCTTAATTATTGTTGTTAGGTACTAAACGAATAATCAGAAATCTCACCTTTTCTGACCAAAAAATAACCGCCTTAATTATTATTGGATATATTTTTGTTGACACGTATATTTTGTGTAGACGATTTTAATTCTAGAGATATTTTGTAACATCAATGACTAAATATTAAATATCCAACCGATATTTAAATTCAAAGCTCGCTTATATTTATATATGTTGAAATATGAGTCAAGGCCCGAGATTAGAAACAGTAAAATAGCAAACAATCTAACAACCGACATTACAAACTAAAAATCAACAAGAGACAAACATTAAAAAAGAAACCCCAACTTGCAATAAGATTTGTTGTATAATTTGGAAAAGTTTTCAAGAAAGGTGGCGACACTTGTAACGAACCATCACATTTCTTTTTAAGGACCCAACAACCATAGCATTTAAATGCCTCCTTATGGCTTTGATTTGCATGTAGTCAAAAGGTCCTCTACACACACACTCGTGCCTTCCTGCTCCTAAATAGATGTATGAGAGTGGACAAGCTGTTTTGTTTTCTCCTCTGCCCAGTGAGGATCTGTCGGGGATCGAAATTGTCCAGATCTTTGAAAGCATGAGGTAAACGGTTGGCGAATACAAGCGAGGTTGCAACGGATAATAAATGGTTGACTGATATTATAAGTACACAAATAATATCTCTTACAAATTTAGACACCAAAACCAGCTCTGGTTCAGGTATTAGTTAACCAGTTGAACCAATAACCTAAGGAACTCCTGAAGAGCAAGAATGAGTATCAGGTCCTCTCTGCGTCTTTCTAGTATTGTAGGAACCACAGCTACTGCACTTATGCGCGATCAAATGAAACCGAACATTCGTGTTTGAATCACAGTCATTGCAAAGAATCCATACCTGATCCAATTCAATCACATCAAAATGTGTATACAATATGGATATTAAATCTCACTTACCATCTTGTCTTCATACAATTTTGGCATTGGGTATGCAGCAACCTGGAAAATAATTGAATGTAAAATTCAATTAACATAAGAGAACTATATAAGACCGTTATATCATGAAGCCTCCTTACCTCTTCATCAAGTTTCTTCCACACGTTGGTCATGTCACATATAGATTTTGAGCATACAGGGCATGTGTATCTACAACAAAACCATCCAAGAAAAAAGTTTTAGTGTTTGTTTATCAATGATTTACTTCACCGATCGAAGTAAAGACTTCTTTTACCGGTTATGCAGCCCCATGTCTTTCGTGCATTCTAAATGCATAGTGTGACCACATCGCAAGACCGTGATATCTCTTGTCGAATCAAACAGATACTGAGAACAAATAAACTTCAATCAGGACACAATTATGTTGCATCAGTTAATAATGGCTAGGTTTTGATTCTTTTACCTCAAAACAAACCGGGCAATTGTGATGCATTGCGCCTTCCACACATCGGTGCTTGTCCTCCATAACTTTGGAGTAGCAACATCCTGTCCCAAGGAAGCAAAAAAGATCTCGAAACAAAGAAAGATACGAGCATTTGTGGAAACAAGCACGTAAAGGTTTTGTCTCTTACTACATCTTTTGCAATGGAAGAAGTTTTCTTCTCCTCCGGTCCTATTAAACCAACAACATGAGATTACATACCAACATTCAGTTACCAAATCACAAATTCAGTTTATAAACCTGCAAATCCCACACTCATCGCAGTGATATTGCTTCTTGGAAAGCTGAAACAAACCAATGTTGAGTCTCATTGGTACATATTCCAGTTATAATAAAAGGGTGCTAGCTCGATGAAACAAAGCTTACATCATCGTCGAAGAATTTGCATTTGGAGCAGAAGTACTTCCCCATACATACACCACAACTGGAACAGTTTTGCTGGACCTGAAGAAAACAATCAGAGGTCAGCATTAAGAAACATGTTTTCGAACTTCAAAATTGATGCTCACATCTTGTTCTGTCTCACAAAGCGAGCAGATGACCTGACAGTAAAAATAGGAATCAAGATGTTATCACAGTGAATTAAAAAATGTGCAGAATTATAAGTCTCAGTTCAAAACCTTTAACACGTCGTGTCGAGGAAGATCATGTCTATGAAGCTGTTCAGTTTGAAGAGAATCCTGTTGAAACAAACATAACACATTTGTTCACTTCTATAACCCAAACTTGTTTTTTCACATGTACATTTTTTTACAAAGTCGGGGAACTAAGAAATGGATGTAAGAAATGGATGTTGATATCTAAATTTTGTGATTAGGTGGTATATGGTTGGTTGGAAACAAAGTTAAAAAAAAGTACAACTTTTTAATGAAATCGAAATAAAAAGATCATTCCTTTAATATTAGTTTTATCATATACCTTATCTTCGTTGTGGCAGTGTCTGCAATCAAAAACTTCATCACAGCATGGTGCTCTGATCTTGCATCGTCTTCTATAATGTGAGCACCTAAACACAAATTCAACAGTAGAAGGAGCTTCAGTGACCAACCGAAAAAAGAAAGAAGAAGATGAAAACAAGATCGATGAGTGTTGTTTACCCGTAATGCCCAGAACCAATTTCCATAAGATTCGCAACAAATTCTTGCTCATTCTCCTGGAAACCCACCTCCATAATTACTTTAAAGTTTAGATCTTTCCTACTTCAAATCCGTGACAGATTCAGATTTCGTCGAGAGTAACGTAAACTGAAGAATTGCTTTGACGTTTGTTAATCAGGTTTAGTGGAGTTGCAGAGAAGAAAAGAAAGCAGGCAGGTGGGATATTAAATTTATTTTTATGAGATGAGTGAGATGACTCGGCAACACGCCAGCTTTTTTACTTCCCATAATCAACAAATCTATGTACCCGATTAGAAAAAAAAAAAAAATCTTAAAAAGAAAATGAAAATTAAGTGCAAACCATAATCTATTTTGGTTAATTGTGTTGAAACAAATGATCTGCAAGCTATGCAATCATTTTTTTGACTTTTTGGGTCGATTTTCAATTAAACTTTGACAAAATCCTCTACATTGTTCAAAAAAATACTAGACGCTAGTTGGGCATAGACGCTAGTTGGCGGTATATACGTTTATAAAAAAATGATATATATTAGATATATTATATAATATATAGCATATAATTCAAATATTTTTAGTTTTAAAAATAGATTTAAAACTCAAAATACATCAAAATAACAAAAAGTATTAGTTAAATTTATCAGCACACGACATTTGCTATCAAATTTGTTAAATTTACAACATTTTTTATTGATAACCATTAATCTATGAAATAAGAACTTATAATAAGAACTTATAAATATAGTTATATGTAATAAAATTTTAAAATTACACCGAAACAAACATGAAAATAAAAAATCAAATGATAATTGGTTAAAATTTGGGTATAGCCGCCTAGGACCGCCTAGAACCGCCTAACTCCGTCTAGGACCGCCTAAAACCATTTAAATCTGCTTAATAACATAAACACATAATTTTAATGCCTAAAAGAAAGTCGCCATCGTCAAAGACCGTCTAGCGCCTAGGCCCCGCCTAGGCGACCGTCTAAACCGCTTTTTAAAACACTGCTAAAAATAAAGATATGTATATATATTTGAACATTAAAAATCTGAGCTTACATTACTAGAAATGGTAAAACATTAATATCAAGTTATTTGATATCATCCAAGCTTTGTTCGCTTAATAGCATCATATAAATCGTTGTATATGAATAGATACGTAGACGGGGAAAATCAAAGCTCCGATTTTATTATATTTTTCTTTAAATTATTAATGGAAATTTTTTTTTAAATCCCTCAATTTTTTCATAAGCCACAAACTTTATAGTTGACTAAGTTGTTTTAACACTGAACCCGGGTTGGAAAAAAGGTGGAACAAGGGATTTTACCATTGTGACATTGGCACCTTTATGAAATTAATAAACAAAACAAATACATATTCACTATCCACGTTTGCTAATATTTTGAAATAATTGGGTTTATAATTTTTGATCATATATATAGAAAATATAGTACAATCATTTTCAAAAAAAATATTATATAGAATCGTTGGAATAGATTATAAAATGTAATCTTGTAATATAAAACATTATATTTAATATAAAATTAAAATAAAATATTATAAAGTTTTAATATTAAACTATCATATTTTATATTGCACTTGAATATAAAACAATTTTTACATTACAGTCTTAAATATAAATTTTAAAACGGTATTATAATATTAAAATGTCTTTAATATAGAAAATGTAAAATAAAATCGGTTTTGCAATATTTTTTAATAAAATACATTATTACAAAATATATATATTTCAAAAAAATTGTGTTAGCGTTTTTACACGGTTTTATATAATACAATTTTTGTATATAAAATTTCTATATAAGTTTTTTTGAATTTTTTTATATATATATGTGATCAAAAGCTTATAAGTTCAATCGTCTCAAAATATAAACATACATGAATAGTCAATATATATATGTTTTGTTTTTCTAGTTCAAATAATGTGTTTATGTGAAAGTGGCAATGTCCCTTATTTGAACTTCCTCTACCCTGTGTTCGAATTGCATAACTTACTTTGTATTTAGTTATTTTAAACACGTCAAAACAATTAATATTAATAAATTGTAATGTGTGTGTTTAGTAGTTAAAACTTACTTGTGAGTCGTGACACAGAGGCAAAAGACCAAGTTTTCAGATCCGAGCAAGGTTCGAACCACATCAGAATTTATTTTTATTTTTTGAGACTGTCAAAACAATGTCGTTTTATTATTAACATGGCAAAATAAATGGAATTTAGTTTCCTCGTAACGTCTTTTAATGATGTGTTAAAACTGTTTAGTCAACTACAAATTTGAGAATAAAAACCAAATCAACAAAATTTCAGATTTTAAATATCTAATCGCAAATTTGTGTTTAAACTAGGTTAAACGAGAAAGTTGAGGATTTTTTTGACAATTTTTCCAATTGTTAATCAGTAAAAACCATTTTATGTATAGTTCAAAAAAAAAAGAGAATCATTTTATGTAAACTAATGAGACAAATTAGAGAAAACAATGAAAACAAAATTTAATTCGTGGTTGGATTTTTTGTTAAATTATCTTATCTCTTTGTGTTATGCACTCAAAACAACTCATTCATTTTAATTTTTCTTTCCAAAAGTCGTTCATGTTCCAGAAATTATGGGAAGAAAATAGTAATATTGGTATATTGACACATAGAAGATTATATCATTAATAAAGAGTCTATATCATAACCAATTATTAACGTAGCAAACACTCGGTATTAGATTTGATTCAGTTGGCGCGCCAATTATGAACCGGCTTTGGTTGGTGTGTCAATGTCAAATTGTCAATGTCAATGTCAATGTCAATGTCAGTGTCAATGTATGTCCTGTCTTTTAAAAAGCAGAACGGGATAGGACTGGATAGGATTCTCCCTCTTGTAGTCTTGTTGCTTACTCCATTATATGGGTCCACTCTTTTCATATCCTCACCACTTACTACTTTATTTGATGTACGCTTTACGCGACTATCGACTATACAAAAATCGACCAATATAGACTTATTACACAAAATTGTTTAGGACCACATGATTTCTCAAATCGCACCTCTCTCAACCGTTAGATCTACTAACAATATTTTGGTCTATATCAATTTCATATTCGTTTTTTGGTTCAGTATCTTTCACTTCCCACATTTGTATGTTTGTTCGTATGGTGTATATGTGTATGAATTTATACGTATATTTTTATAACTTGATATATGTAAAGCTCAAACGTAACAAAAGCTGGTCAACTTTCAATAAATAAAAAAGCTGGTCAAAACGGTTTGCGCCAACTATCAACAAACAACAGCAAACTTTCAAACAAACACGTTTTTTTTTTGCCAACAAAACAGTTACGTTATGTTGTCAAAAAAAAAAAACAGTTGCGTTGTTGAATACTTTATTTCTTTTTGTTGTTAGGAAGAAACTAAAGACAGATGGAGAAATCAAATCTTCAACCAAAAAAATAAAATATAACAAAATTTGACAGATCAATATCTCTGTCAGTTTACTTATCGATCATCATCAGATCATGGCCGATTTTCCAGCATTAGCGCCTGTGCCTTGGCCACCGTTTAGCAACGCCGAAGTTTGTCACGGCGTCGCTTTTTTCAACATCTCCTCTCACGGAATCTTCGAAACCATTGAAACTCCAAGTGTCATCTTCGGATACGCATTGCCTCTACTTGAGCTGCAAATCATTCTCATCTTCGTTTTCATCGTCTTTTCTCATATGTTCCTTGGATTCATTGGCATGCCACAGTTCGTCTCTTACATGCTCGTAAGTTATAACCTACCAATTCTTGTATTTTTTTTAAACTAAAAAAAAAAATCAAGAACTCATTGTTTTCTTGTATCTCAAGTAATAAGTCTTTTACAATTTTAGGCCGGTATGATTCTTGGACCTCACCTGATTGATTTGCTGAATTTTTCTTCGGATCGGTTATCGTTGGATGTTGCTTTGGATGGAAATGTAGTGTTGGAAGGTGTGGCCAAGTTCGGGCTAATAATGTTCACGTTCTTGATGGGTGTCAAGACCAACAAAAGAGCAGCGTTTCATATCGGTAGACGCACAGTTGTGATCGCGGTTTCCTCCTTTGTCGTGACTATGATCACCGGATTACCCTTGAGAAACTTCCGTATCGACAAGTTTGATCCTCTCTATATGCCTTTGAGGCTGGCCCCAACAGAACGCACCGTGATTGTAGCGGTTCAAGCGTTAACGCTGTTACCGGTCGTAACCCACCTCGTATATGCGCTCAAGATTCCGAACTCGGAACTGGGCCGCCTCGCCATATCTATTGCCGCCGTCAATGATGTCCTCGGTTTTATCAATCTGATGTGCGTCTCATACGTAGGAACATTCAGGTATGCAACTCGACTTAGACGATTAAATAGATCATTTGTTAATTTGAAACGGTCATGCAGGTACGTATCACCTGGAGCAGCCAACCGCGATGCAGTGGCAATGATCATCTTAGTTCTTGTGATCATATTCATCATCAAGCCTGCGGCTGAATGGATAGTCGACATTACCCCAGAAGGCAAACCCGTACGGAAACTCTACTTGTACATATTAATCATGACGGCAATCGGCGCCAGCATTTACACAATGTTTTTCAACCACATACACGTTCTAGGAGCTTTGTTGGTTGGGATGGCGATCCCAGACGGTCCACCTCTGGGATCAGCTTTAGAGGCCAAGTTTGAAAGCTTGGTTACAAACATATTTTTCCCCATCTCAATCGCGGTTATGACCATGAAAGGTGACATTTTAAGAATGCTCTATGCGTTCGATGACATATCCTTCAACATATTTTTGGTGTTTTTTACATTGGTCGTAAAAGGGACGGCCTCTTTTGTATCTTGCTTGATCTGCAAGTTACCTACTAGAGAATCCTTTATCCTCGCCATTATCATGAACTATAAGGGTTTTGTTGACTTGTGCTTCATTGAAAATGCCGTAAAAAGATCGGTAATAAATCTATATTACAAAACCCTAGCTCACACTATTTTTAGCATCATGATTTCGAATTAATGGGCGAATGTTCTTTTCATACAGAATTTGTCGCAAGCAACGAACACGTTCTTGATGGTTTACGTGCTATTGAACGCGGGGATTTTGCCTACTGTTGTGAAAGCAATATACGATCCAAGGAGGAAGTATATTGGATACGTCAAGAGAAACATTATGCATCTGAAATCAAATTCAGATCTCAAAATTCTAACTTGTTTGCACCAGCTGGACAACATCTCAGGCGCGATCTCGCTGCTTCAATTGCTTTCTTCTCCCCTTAACAACGACAACAAAGACAGAGGAATCATTTCGGTCACGGTGTTACACCTCGTGAAGCTCGCGGGACGTGCGTTTCCCATCTTAGTACCGCACGACAAGCGATCTAACCCGAGGTTGCTTCAAAACTCTTATGTCCAAACAATGATGCTGGCGTTCACCGAGTTCCAGCAAGAGAATTTTGGAACTACGACTGTTAGTTCCTTCACATCTTACTCTCTTGAAGATCTAATGGATCAGGACATTTGCAATCTCGCTTTGGACCACCTCACATCGATGATCATCGTCCCTTCTGGACGAAAATGGTCACCCGATGGATTATATGAATCGGACGATATTATGATCAGACGCGTGAACACTTCTCTTCTCGACCGCGCTCCCTGTTCTATCGGCGTACTTAATGATAGAGGCTACCGTAACTTGAAGTCCAAGAAAAGGAGTAACGGTACCGTTAACGTCGGTGTGATCTTCGTTGGCGGGAAAGATGATCGCGAGGCTCTCTCGGTTGCGAAATGGATGAGACAGAATCCGAGAGTGCGTCTCACGGTGACCCGGTTTTTGTCTGGTCAAGAAACAGGCAAGTCCAAGAATTGGGATTACCTTGTTGATGATGAGGTCTTGAATGATTTGAAAGAAACATATGCCTCCGCTGGAAATTTCGCCTATACGGAGAAGATAGTCAACGGTGGTCCTGCGGTAGCCACCACCGTAAGATTGACGGCGGAAGAGTATGATTTAATAATTGTAGGGAGAGATCACGACGATGATTTACTGGATTTCTCGGGTTTAGCTGAATGGATTGAGCTTCCAGAGTTAGGAGTCATCGGAGATTTGCTTGCATCTAAAGATCTAGGAACTAGGGTTTCTGTTTTAGTAGTTCAACAACAGCAGCAACATGGATAAGTGTAACATGTCAATGATCTCAGCACACGAAAAGAGAATTGACTTCACATTATGTAGATGTTAGGATTTCCATCTATACACATAAATGACAAAGACTTCTTATTTGGTTTGAACAAAACTAGTAAAAATTGTTCGTATAATCATGGATTGTAACTAGCCATAAAATACTTACGAAAAGAATCATATAACCACAGAAAAATTAGCAATGATACTACAATCACGGTAATATATATAATTTTTTTACAACACCGTGACTATTTTTTTTAGTTGGCAACGTTTAGAGCATCCCCAATGGTGATACCCAATGGGGTTCTTAAAAAAAAAAAAAATTAATAATTTTTTTTTTCAAATGCGAAAAAAAAAATCAAAAAAAGGACCAATCACTATCTGACACGTGGCATGAACAGTCTAGAATCGGCCTTTATATAAGAATTTAAGAGACTAGATGTTAACTATTGTGTGGGGTCCACGTGGGACCCACACAATATTTTATAATTTTTTTCCTAAGGATTCCACCTTAGAACCGCCGTTGCATTTGGTCTTATAATATTGATAAAAAGCAAAGTTTTATAGACTTTTACAAAGTCAAAGATGAAGGATATTATATGTAAAACAAAGCAATGGACCGAAGGCCCAATAACTGTGACCCAAAAGACTAATTGATCGGCTATATACGAGCGAGTCTTGGAACTCGAAATTGTCACGCGTCGCCTAATCAAGAAAGCCCGTTATGCAAACGCCGGCTCGGAGGTGCTTTCGCCGCTTCATCTTCGATTCTCTACCGATCTCTTCCACACAACCCATCATCAAACCGCCGCTTCTCGATAAAATCTTTCACCTTTACTTAACCGCTACCGATCTCTGCACTTCATGAGCCTAATCCGTACTTGGATTAGATCCATATCGATTAATTTCCGTTCGAGCCCGTTTAACTCGAGTAGGCCATCGAACTAACGACCTTAAGCGCGTGGTGACTTGGAAGAAGGGAGAAAGAGGGCAACAGCGGTGTGAAGAAAAAGCGCCGGTGGGAAGAAGATCAAAATCGGAGAAACAAAAACCGAACCAAAAATTCAAATTTTGTTGAAACTGAAAAAGAGGAAAAAAAATTTACGATCCCAAAAGAGGAATCAGCAAAGCAAAAGGCGAATAGACTCGCAGCATATATATAACAAAAGTAACCAGACTGTCAGCACGGCGAAACCACCGGCCGACGACCAGAACTGATCAAGTTTGTTGATGTGTCTAGTGAGAAGAGAGAGCTATTGGAAGAGAGAGAAGGTTTTTCCTGTCAATCAACACAGTGACTATTTTTCATTATTTTTAGTGTTTTCATATCTATTTAAGCTTTTCCTAGCTTCTAGAAAGACCGGGGAAAATCCGTAGCAGCTACATATTGCTGTACGAATAATTTATAGTGGTTAAAGTCCATAATTCCTAAAATAGTATAGTATTAGTGGACGACAAACAAAAATATTAACGAGATTTTTTTTTCCAGAAAGTAATATTTGAATGGACTAATAGTGGAATTTACAAAAGAATGCTCTTCTTAATTACAATTAGATCTCTAAAACTATATAAGGAAAAAAAGAATGGAAAAACTACACATGAATTGTGTAAAGAATATTGACCTAAATCATAAGTTGTTGTTGTTGTATAACCAGAACAGAAGCCTGACAATTACTATCCTGTGAAATCAATAGATCTCCAATAATACCAAGCTCCTTAAACTCACTCCATTCCTCATGCCCATCCGTGTACACACTCTTCCTTCCTTTCCCTCTTCCCACTATGAACATATCGAAATCATTCGCCAAAGATTTCAGAAAACTCGATGTCTCAGCCGCGTCTTTGACCGCTTGTTCAGTGTAGAAGATATCAGCTGATGTGTTGCTCTTCACTTCTCTAAGCAGTTCATCGTCAAGAATTTTGTCCCACTTCGAGTTTTCTATTGGTTTATCATCGGAAGTGATTATTCGGACCACGCTAAGGTTAATCCGAGGGTCATCGACCATTCGTGTTGCAAGCGTTACTGCTTCTCTATCGTCTTTACCGCCAAGAAAGATCATACAGACTTTATAAGATGAAAAATTTAAAACCGTGTCGTCGATGTTTCTCCTTCCGTAGCTGCTTCTATATACAAAGATTCCGACAGAACATGGCGCCACTTCGAGAACGCTCTTGTTAAGGTTCCTGATCATGTTGCTGTCTGAGATGATAGCGGATCCGTCAGCGGACCAAGTCTGGTGAAAAGGAAGGAGTATGAGAGAAGTAGTGTTGTTGAGTGCAAGCATACATACATCTCCGTGCATCGTATCGGGCATAGATACGGCCGTGTAGGTGCTTACGAACACCGATCCGTAGAAATCTTTACGGAATTTTTCAAAGGAGAACACCACGTGGTTTGAAAAAGACATCTCCTCTGTTTTGAGAGTTTGCAATTTGTGGGATATGAAGATCGGATTGGCTTGTCCGACAAGCTCCAACAAGTGGAGGACGTAGGCTGCTACAGGAGATTCCCTGGACGGGCAAGTGGCTTCCAGAAGATTGATCATTGGGCTTATATCATCCGTTCTGTAAATACATTATTGAGATATTGTAGAGATTAATGGGCCATGAGGCCTTAATCTCTAGAGAGTGTGTAATTGTCCCACATTGGAAGTGGGAAGGGACCTTGACTAATATATAAGGGACTTGGGCCAATCCACTTATCACCAATTGGTTTTAGGTTGGAAGCCCATAATTAAGCCCAAATTAACATGGTATCAGAGCCTCGTTTAACCCAAATAGGGTGGCCCAAAAAGGGTTTATTACCGGTCCTAAAGTGGGATCTCTCGAGGGGGCGTGTTAGGATCCCACATCGGAAGTATGAAGGGACCAACACTAATATATAAAGGGTTAGGGCCAATCCACTCATTGCCAATTGGTTTTGAGTTGGAAGCCCATAATTAAGCCCAAATTAACATGGTATCAGAGCCTCGTTTAACTCAAGTAGGGTGGCCCAAAAAGGGTTTATTACTGGTCCTAAAGTGGGATTCAGTTCGAGATGGGCCGATAAGAGCCATCATCTCGAGGGGGCGTGTTAGGATCCCACATCGGAAGTATGAAGGGACCAACACTAATATATAAAGGGTTAGGGCCAATCCACTCATTGCCAATTGGTTTTGAGTTGGAAGCCCATAATTAAGCCCAAATTAACATGGTATCAGAGCCTCGTTTAACCCAAATAGGGTGGCCCAAAAAGGGTTTATTACCGGTCCTAAAGTGGGATCTCTCGAGGGGGCGTGTTAGGATCCCACATCGGAAGTATGAAGGGACCAACACTAATATATAAAGGGTTAGGGCCAATCCACTCATTGCCAATTGGTTTTGAGTTGGAAGCCCATAATTAAGCCCAAATTAACATACATGACAAGATCCTTAGCTCGGAGTTTGGTTTCAGGTGCTGCACATTCCGCTTCTCGTACCCCGCGTACATCCTCGATGGGTCGTATAAGTACCTCAAGATCGGAGGTATGATTGCGGAGTTCAACATTATGTAAAGACACCCGACCGTGAAGGTCTCTGGACGGACAGACTGCAAAGTTCAAAGCATAGACATGAGATGATAGTTTTGTATTAAAACGATTATGGAGGCACATGTGTGTATACTTTGTTAATTTTTCTCCGCTCCTAACTTAAAATCAATTGGTGATAAGTGGATTGACTCAAGTTCCTTATATATTAGTCAATATTACTCTGACTTCTAATGTGAGACAATTATCATAGTCTCTAGAGATTAAGGTCTAATGACCCATTAATCTCTACAATATCTCAATATACTTACCCCTCTTAGGAAGGCTAAGGCGTAGGCACCGAGCTCGAAGATGCCTTTAAAAGACATGATAAGAGAGATAGCGAAGCAGTCTGCCATTGGCATACGGTAGAACAAAGCAGGAAGCGTGGTCAAGATTAATTTGACGACTAAAGATGTTACCATGATGAGTATAATGCCATTGAGATCTTTCCAACCAATTAAAGCCCAAACGTCGACCTCATTGCAAGATGAGACAACGAATAACGGAAGAAAAGTGCCAAATATAGCCGACTCGAACTTCTGAATGATGGCCGAGCCTAAAGGAGGGCCATGGGGAACAACGAGACCTAAGATGAAAGGTCCCATGAAAATAGTTTGCTTGCACCAATTGGCAAGAATGGCTGATCCAGAGACCATAACGATGATTATATTTATGTAGATTGGTTTAACGGGACGACCGTAAGGTGTTATTTTAATAATGTAGAACATCAACGGTCTGAAAACGTAGATGGCAACACAGACAGAGAGAATCACTATCCCTGCTCGCTTCAAAGGACGATCACCAACGATAACATCTCCTATAAACACGCTCCCGAGCCGCGTTTGTTCGTCCTTGAGCTCCTTCATGAAGATAAGAGCTGAAGCGAGAACCGAGGTGCTGAAATCGCTGATGACAGCAGAAGAGATGGCTAGACGACCGAGCTCTGAGTTCTGTAGCCTGAGCTCAAAGAGAAGGTTTCCAATAACAGGGAAAGACGAAAGGCATTGGACAGAGTAAATCACGACGGATTCCAAGGAGTTTAGGGTGTGATCAGATTTCTTGGTTCCTACGTCTATTAGGTTTTGGAAGAAGATAACGGAACAAACCAAAGTGGAGAGTAAAACAGAGGAGATCCCAATGGTAATAGCTTTTCTCCCTGTGGTACGGATCAAACTCATGTCCATTTTAACACCCATCAAGAACCAGAACATCATGTAGGAGCAAGCAGTAATATGACTAAACACAATCTCTATGTAATCCTCTGAAGAGAAGAATCTCCTCGCCGCTGAATTATCCAGTACCAACGACTTGCTTAAGATAACACCAGTCTGCAATAACACAAACCTCGATCAGATTGATTCTATAAAAGTATAACTCGTTATTGAGAAAGATCTGAAGAAACTCACAAGCATCTGGGAAGTGAAACGGACCATGCCGAGACGGTGGAGAAAGAAATGCAAGAATTGCCAAAGGAAAGAGATGGTGAGAAAGATCAACTGCAAATGTGGAAACGTGTGCTGCAAGAAATGTATATTTATATTAGGATCTGTGGATTTTGAAGCCGGCCAAATGCCGTTGGAGCTAGGGTTGAGAGGTGTGACGTCGCAAATCATGTTTGATTCTCTCCATGTGTCTCTCAGGTAAAGCATCTTATTATCTCCAAACTCCATTGATGACAATCCTCAATGGGAAAAAAACAAACAGAACACGAGAGATTGTGTCGGAGCAAAATGAATATTAGTTTTATTACATGAATTTGTTTAGTTTAACTGGTAATTACCAGAATCGAAGTGGGAACGAATTTTTTTTTTTTTGCTTGTGGGTTTTCTAAAAAAAAAACCTAAGTATAGTAATATTGTGAATGGTCAAAGAATCAACGAGAGACAGGATCAATAAGATTCTGCTCTACTGTTGTTGTTTTTTTTTACAGGTTTACACAGCTTAATTCTGCTAATTTACGGGTCATCTACAATAAGTCTATAACCACCGTTCAAAAACTCCAAGTTGGATACAAAAATATTTTAAAGAAAATTAAAACTAAGAATAGTTCATGACACTCCTCTATTGATGGGCCAATCTTTCTAGATCAACTCTGACTTTTTCTAACAAAATAAAATATATAAGCTGTGTCACCTTTTTTTTTTGCGGCACTGAAATTTTATAGTATAGACGACGAATCAATATTTTTCACTAAAATCCTTAAATAGACATGCTTGATAACCAAAATAAATTATAGTTGTAACTTGTAATAAGGTAGCAGTAATATTTTTAATAACACAATTGTGTCGTGACGTTCTTCCATAAATAATTCACTAACGCTATAACACGAGAAACAGCATTAATCATACATCCACTTGACATATAAAATCAATACACTTTATATTAACTTTGTTATTCATTAATATAACAAAGTTACTTCTTTCGAAATATAAAATGAATACGTTTGACCGATATTATTTTACCAAAATATACTCATGCAGATTGCCACATTGTTAATTAAGATTACGTGTAAGATCCAATCATATAAGCACGCATGTAAGCAGGTAAGAGGAATGCATAGAAGCAGTTTTTTAATTTATTAAAAAGAAGAAGATTGGTTATACATGTGACATAAGAGCACCCACAGCGGTAAAACGCATGTGGGTCTCTTAATTCTTTCTTTTTTAATTTTTTTTTTTTTTTAACTAGCGAAAAAAAAACAAAAAAAAGAGACCAATCCTGTAGCGCCACAAAAAAAAGGAACTTTGGAGACCGTATACTAACTATTCTAGTGGGCTCCACCAATATTTAATTGATTTTTTTTTAAAAACTCCACCTAAGAGACTCCCATTGGAGGTGCTCTAAGAGCATACACATCAAATAACCTTTTATGGGGTTCTTAAATTTTTTTTTTTTTTTTTTGGGAAAAGTGTAAAAAAAAAAAATTCGAAAAAATAGACGAATGACAGGCTGCCACGTGTCATGAACAGTGTAAGAACCGGTTCTTAAATAAGGATTTTTAGAGCACCCACAGCCGTGTTATCGGTGTGGGTTTCTTAACTATTCATTTTTTTTTTAAATCTGTCGAAAAAAAAATTTAAAAAAAATTGACCAATAGCATCGCGCCATGTGGCGTGAACAGTGTAAAGATCGATCCTTATATAAGGATTTTAAGAGAGTTTCTTAACTATTCACGTGGGTCCCACGTGAATAGTTAAAAAAACCTTACCCTTAAGAACCCCCCAATATTCATGGTCTTCGAGCATGTTTACTAGTGAACCCCCTTTTGGGGTTCTTAACATAATTATTTAATGTTTTTTTTTTTTTTTTGCAGGAAAAGTAAAAAAAAACAAAAAATTGACCAACCGGATTGCGCCACGTGGCGAACCCGAATCTTAAAAGCTCTTAGCTAAGAACCCCTCTCTCTCTCCTACTTTCTAATTTTATATTAATAAAATCTTAAGAACCCCCCTCTAAGAACCCCTCTAAGAGCAAGTGCAATGGGGTCTCTTAGCCTAGGTCCTTAACAAAAAAAATTATAAAATATTGTGTGGGTCCCACGCGGAACCCACTCTTTTTTAACAACCCACCTCTTAGAGCATGTACACTAGTGAACCCCCCTTTTAGGGGTTCTTAACTATTTTTATTAATTTTTTTTTTTTTTTTTTTTGCAGGTGGATGAAAAAAAAACCAAAAAGCAAAAAAAAAAAATCATCCAGCCACACGTCGCCACGTCGCCATGAACAGTCAAGAGCTGGCTCTTAGGGAAGAGTTGTTAAGAACCAAGGTTCTTAATTTTAATATTTTTTTATTCTAATTGCCTATGAAACCGTGCCCATGAACCCCCAAGAACATCTAGTAAACATGCTCTTAAATCTCTAATCTAAGAACTGACTCTTCACTGTTGGGGCCACGTGTCAGCGTGTGATTGGTCCAATTTTTTTTTTTTTTTTTTTTTTAGGATCCGGAAAAAAAAAAATAATAATAATAATAAAATATTTTTTTTTAGAACTTTGGCTAAGTATCAGCGTTAAACATGCTCTAAACCCCTACTATATATGTCCTTAGAACCCGGATTCTTAACTATTCACGTGGATCCCCTACCCTTAAAAACCATTGATGTTCATGGTCTAAGATAGTATGTAATTAAGCTCATCGTAATGTCATCTTCACCCGTTATATGAATGTATACACAAATAATTAATACACGAAGAAAAAGCCATGAAAAACACTAAAACTTGACTTAGGTTAATCACTATTAATTTAATTAAACTGGGATTGACATTCTTCGTTTATTTTATGTTATATCCGACAAAAACATTCGTAGGTTTATGTGAGGAAGGTCTTAAGTGGGGATGGCCCTTACTTTCTTTCTCTACTCTGGTTGACTTCGAGTTCATCGCATATCCTTATTAATCCACTTTTAACATACAATTCACATATATGTATGTTAAGTGCATTTTGAAGGGCGGAAAAACATCATTCATGACTTCATATCATGCGGTGTGTAATACTATATAGTATTATGTCATATATAATGTCCATAAATTTACACAAAACATAACTAGACATCTTTAGAGCATCCCAAATGGTGATACTCCATTGGGGTTCTAAAAAAAAAAAAAATTAATATTTTTTTTTTGGATCTTTAAAAAAAAACGGACCAATCACAAGGCGACATGTGGCATGAACAGTTAAGAGGCGGTCCTTATTTAAGAGATTTAGCAACTCGGTTCTTAATTTTGTGTGAGGTCCACATGAGACCCACACAATATTTTGTATTTTTTTTTTGCTAAGGACTCTGCCTAAAGACCCCGGTTGCACTTGCTCTTAGAGCATGTCATCCATGTCTCTCAGCACAATTTCTATAAAAAAAAAAATAATAATAATATGTGTGGTAAGGATTTTTTGAAGAAGAGGTTCTTATTTTAGAACTTTAGGATACAGTTTCTTCACTGTGCGTGCTGACGTGACGCGATTTCATTGGTTTCTTTTTTTTTCAGCTGTAAAAATAAATAAAAAATAAATAAATAAGAGTTAAAAACCCCAAAAGGGGAAGGGTTCATTGATGAATCTGCTCTTAGGTCTTAGTTAATGGATCGTGATATCTACAAACACGTTTAGACGACAGCCTGAAACATCTTTTTTTTTTACTTCCATAAATCATCATATAGGCCAAATTTAAAAATGAAATTGATTGAAACAGTCTACTTGGACCTCAAATATATTATACATGATTTTATCTATTATTGTATGTTTTATTATGTTCTATGAGCTTTCAGTTCAAACTCAACTGATAATTACAGGATTAACTCATATCATTTATATGTTACTTAAGATCTTTATAAATTTACAATGTGGAACTTTTATGCTCTAATACGTCTATCTGATTTTGAAATCACTGATGAAATGCAAGGATCATCAAGTTCAATAGATTGTCTAGACTTACACGGCTTAGCCGCATATTAATTGCCGGTTTATCCTTTGTATTTTTGTTTGTGTAATTTAGCTCTTCTAGAACAAATACCGTCTAACGACCGATTCATTTGTCGGAATTTGTTTTTCAACTGTTATACTCATACATATTAGTATAATATTGACTTATTTTTGGAATTTTGATAAATGATACCAATAGAAAATAAAATGATATTAGATTGTGACACGTATTCGTTTGAGTGTGACAGCCACAAGTATTTTATACGATGGAGGCCTATAGGGTAGGGTGTCTCCTTCAATCAATCCACCTAGAACGGCTGGCATATATATAAAACAAAAGCACCACAAAGAATTTAAAGAGCCAACAGAATCAAAAGAACAAATAATAACAAAACTCAAGTTAGTTATATTCTTCTTAAACATACATGAATCAAGAAGGGCATATGAATAATGGAGAAGGCTCAATGCCTTGCTTCTCTGAGACGACATCTAGTTCCTCAATCTACATGAATCCCATGACGGCCGCGACGAAATCATCGGAAGAAGATGACGACATCTCACTCTCTCTTCTAATCAATCTCTCTACCATACAAGACAAAGTTCATCGGATCCAATCTCTGGTCAGCTTTTACATGATATCCGCTAACAACAATAACCAATCCTCTTTGGCCGTGGCTAACATTGGAAGTTTGGTTCAAGAGGTCATCACGGCTGCTTCTTCAATAATGTTCAGTTGCCAACAACTGCACATATCATCTAACAACAACAGTAATATCGATAACAATCAAACCGCAGATGCAATTGTTATGGAGCTTTCCCCACAAGAAATCTACCCGGATCATGATTTCATGCGAGAGTCGTCAACCAACCTTCTTGGTCTCCAAGAAAGAGGGCATATTTCGTTTCTCGAGCCGACTACGCAGAATCTTGACTGGTACGTCACCCAAACCGTAAACCCTAAAAAAGATCATATTCGTTCTAAATCAAGATCCGGGAACTATGAGATAGTGGAGCTAGGCGTAGCGGATCTACTAGCGAAATACACACATTATTGTCAGATTTGCGGGAAAGGTTTTAAGCGAGACGCGAATCTAAGAATGCACATGAGAGCGCACGGAGACGAGTACAAGACACGTGAAGCCTTGATCAGACCCACGAGCAGTGACAAGAAAGTCGAATACTCGTCGATGAGACATTACTACTCGTGCCCTCAACAAGGGTGTAAATGGAACCAGAGGCACGAGAAATTTCAGCCGTTGAAATCTGTGATTTGCGCCAAGAATCATTACAAGAGAAGTCATTGTCCGAAAATGTATATGTGCAGGAGATGCAACGTGAAGCATTTCTCGGTTCTGTCTGATCTCAGGACGCACGAGAAGCATTGTGGGGATATCAAGTGGGTTTGCTCTTGTGGGACTAGGTTTTCTAGGAAAGACAAGCTTATGAGCCATGTCTCTTTGTTCTTGGGCCACTCCGTATCACGGCCGAAGTCGTCGAGTTCTAAAGAGATTGACGTATCTCAAATGACTTGAGCAATACGTTAGTGCTACAAATGATTTTGGTTATGATTGGTATAATGTCTAATAACAAAATGTGAATTTTTTTAGTTATCCATGGTAATTGAGTTATGCGTGAGAGTTGTTGTTGATCCATGCATGCGAGTTCTGATTTTTGAATAATAGTTACAACGTTGAGAAACAACTGATTAGTGCTGATAAACCAACGTTACAATGCTTATTCTAACTTCAAACTACTAATGAAATGTAACATCAACATATAATATATTTTATCTATGGTTCTGATTGGTGTCCTTAGATGGTGGCGGTAAAGATTGTATATCCCTTCCGTATAATCTTAACCAGTTATTGAGACCGTATTGAAAGGTACCTTATAAAGTTGACGGTACAATTCCCAGCTATTTAACATAACGGTACAAATGACACAAGTTCTGGTTGATAAAACACGCGGAACAGATTGATTAACAACTGATCGTTTACTTAAGTAAGAAATCAATCTCTTCTATGCACACACGCAGCAGTATTCATCACCCATTCTGATTTTACTCTCACTTGTAGAAAAAGAAGAGAAAACTTTGATTTTCGAAACTATATTCTCAACAGCCTATTCATCTGCTATGTACGAGACCAAAAGAAAGAAAACAGCCTAATTGACTAATGATAATTCAAAATTTAGAGTAAAAATAAAAAATTATCTAAAACCAAAATTGTTGCAATCGTAGCCGTACATTGTTGGATTGATCGAGGACAGCCACGTCAGCTATCCACGCCAAATCTTAAGAACTTTAATTGGCGCTCGTGGGTTATGATGGCGGGAACAAAATTTCGCAAGCGAATTTTTTTTTTTGAAATTCGATTTTCTTTTAAAACTCTCGTGCTTTAGTGTAAAAAGATATGCTCCATCCATTCATAAAAGCTTTTCACATCGAACAGCATACTTATTGACACGTCACTGATCCGCGTTTCAGTATCTCGCCCAATAAGATCCCTTTCTCTATTCCTATATAAATAAACAAGTAGAGTCACCAAATCATCACAGCAAAAATCTCACATTCTTAAAAAAGTTCTATCAACTAATCATCGTAGCAATGGCCAAGGCTGATAAGAAACCCGCAGAGAAGAGACCAGCCGAGAAAACTCCGGCGGCAGAAACCACCGCGGCTGAGAAGAAGCCCAAAGGTGGAAAGAAGCTTCCGAAGGAATCCGCCGTGGGTGTAGACAAGAAGAAGAAGCGTTCGAAGAAGAGCGTCGAGACCTACAAGATTTACATCTTCAAGGTACTTAAGCAAGTTCACCCAGATATCGGTATTTCGAGCAAGGCCATGGGGATTATGAACAGCTTTATAAATGATATTTTTGAGAAACTTGCCGGCGAGTCTTCCAAGCTGGCGAGGTACAACAAAAAGCCCACTATCACTTCTCGGGAGATTCAGACGGCGGTGAGACTTGTCTTGCCAGGAGAGTTGGCTAAGCACGCCGTTTCTGAAGGTACCAAGGCGGTGACGAAGTTCACGAGCTCGTAGATCTGGAAGCTATTGTAATGGTTTTTAATTAGTAGTCGGTTGTTTCAAGTTTTCTGGGTATTTATTAGGGTTTGTAATGTCTTTGGCTTATTATCGTAAAAGATAATTTATGATTAAGACAAGATCTTGGCTATGGGTTTTACATCTCTCAGAACTTGTGACTATGACAATATATCAAATCAAATTATCAAGCTTACATTCAATGGAAGGTCTTAGACATATCGTTACACAAACAAAGCCTAACGACTTGTAAGAGATTCCAAAATGACAATTCTTTAGGAATACGTATATATCACTATCTCACATTGGAAGCAACTGATTACAGTTAGTTTTGAATCGATAGCATCATTTCTTTGTGTAAGTTCGATGCTCAGGACCAACATCGCGTGAACCCGTGTTGATGTATGGTCCTCTAAAAGTTGCTTGAGGAGGTAGCGGTTTTGTTGGATCAATCACTGGTTTCTTGGAAGATCTGCGATCAAATGAAAAGAAGCAAATGTCATACCACATGATGAGAAAAGAATCAACAGTAGAGAGAAAGAGTTTATGTTCTTACGCCATGTAAAAGGGGAACGATAAGCCTGCAGATGCGAAAACAACCAGACCGGTAGCTACAATGATGTTACGTGATGGTGCCATATTGCAACTAGCGTTTGAACAGATTAGTACAAGCTCAGTTTCAAAAAACTCAGAGATAAACTGATCAAACTCAGTTGCTAAAGTTCAAGAACATGACTCAGAATTAGATAATGAAAATGGGTAATTTATCATCCGAGTGATCGCATATACGAAAATAATTTCAATACAATATCGTTACATGATTACGATAAACAAACAAAACCATCAACTTATACACGAACAAGATGTTCAAAATCTAGATGAAGAGCAAATCGATATTCACGTTTCTTGAAGACAAAAACTATGATTTCAACCAATTCGAACTCACATCTAGATGGTCGCGATGCACATAATCAAATGAATAGTAATGATTTATACAAGTCAATTCGAACAAAACCTTTCCCGATGATGTAGCACAGAGGAAAAAGATCAACATAATGCAAGATTCGATTCCCAACACAAACGTATACAGAAAAAGAAGAAGATCTCACTTATGAGGCGGACGAGTCGACTCAGTAAGGCATTTTGGGGATTCGGGATTGAGTCGCGGGGGTGTTTGAGACCGGCGATTCGTACGCGACGCTGGGAAATTAATATTGGGCTTAGATAACTTATTTGGGCCTACTCTGGACAGAGAAGAAGAAAAAAAGTTTGTCTAAATTTTCTGTAATCTAAAATTTGCCATTACAATGCAAAAAAAAATCGCTAAATCTTATGTTGTTTTATTTAATGTTTTATAATATTAATTGTTTTCTGTCTTCAGATAAGTAAATACCAATCTCTAAAAAATTAAATATGATCAACAAATAAAAATGATACGATATAAATTTAATTGTTTCTGCCTTCAGATAAGTAAATACCAATCTCTAAAAAAATAAAATATGATCAACAGATAAATTACGATGTAAAATATGTAAGATCAACACAGTTTTTAATAAATTTATTTTACACCAGTAGTTATTTTATTCAATACAAGATAATTATTGAACTATGTTATGTACGAACGTATTTTTAAATCTGTACTGACCTTTTGAATAATTTCATATTTTGGAGATTAATGAATCTAAAATCTAATATGTTTTTTTGTTTTTTAACATAAAAACGAACTTTTTTTTCTCTGGCGGTGATTTCACGTTCCCCTCTGAAACCCTAGTTTCACTTAGTTTCAAAGACCAGATCTTGGCATCTCGGTGTCAGATCTAGTCTTCTTAAGCTCGTGTAGCTTCCTTTCTGTGCTTATCTAAGCTTCTATTCGATCCATTTTTTTTGGGTGAAAGCTCCTCTGTTGTCCCACACCATGAAATCTCGCAGTTTTAAACCTCGTAAACGCACCGAAGATGACTTCCAAAAGATGCTCATAGACGTTGAAACACCTGATTTTGAGAACCCAGTGGAGATTCCTGAGCTTGGCAACAACGACTTGGTGGAAGAAAACTCTCTGAGCATCATTGTTCATCTCTTAAACCCATGAGTCCAAAAGGTTGCAGGCGCAGTGCTAGGTCTCCCTCGTATTTGGGAAATGGAGGATCGTGTCCGTGGGAGAGGTGTAGGAGTGGACAAAGTTCAGTTCATCTTCGTAGAGGAGGGTGATCTCCTAAGTGTGATTCGTCGTGGACCATGGTTCATGACCAGTTGGATGGTCTCCTTGGCTTGGTGGAAGCCAAACCTGGATATGAGTGAGCTATCCAAGCTCAGCTTCTGGATTCGCTTTCGGGGCATCCCGCTCCATCTTTTGAAGGAAGAAGCCGTACGGTGTGTGTGTAAAGGTTGGGGAGAGGTCGACCAGGTCATCCTCCATGCGAAACAATCAGATTCTGTGGAGCACGTACGAGCCCGTGTGTGTATCAGTGCCGACGACCCGCTGGTCCTAAAGAGAGCCTTGAAGTTCAAGACAGGTGAAGCAGTTATAGTGGAGATGGAGTATGAAAAACTGTCAAAGTGATGTTTCCATTGCAAGCGCTTGACTCATGAGAAAGATGACTGCCCGTTTAGGCTAAGAAGCGAGTCAATAGGCGACTCTAAGAGTAATCAAAGATCTGGAACAGGGGGGGGGGACTGCAACTCTCCTGCGAGATCGAGAGGCTCATCCGGTGTTGACCTTATGCATCGGCTCCAACGTTCCCGCTCTTCTGGGAAGACTTCAGCAGGTATGGAAAACCTCCATGACATTTCAGTTGGCTATGCAGAAAGAGAAGACCAGGAGGACATAATCAAGAACAAATCTCGTGGTAGGGATCCGCGGGACGCTGTATCCAGAGTGGGGGCTGCTGGCGGTAATTACCGCAAGAATCAGAGCAAGCAAAACCTCAGTGAGCCAGCTCGCATCCCAGCTGCAAAAAGATTGTCTTTCTTTGATGGGAAGGTGTGGAAAAGGAAAGAGGAGCCGTGTCGGATTGCATATGGTAGTCTGCACATTGGTGAAACCTCAAAGGTATCTATTCAGTCCCCATCAAAGAAGAGGAAACTATCTCCGGATAATGAACGGGCTAAGAAGAGGCCGAGATTCGACATGCATGGTGAATTATTGTCTGAGGAGGAAGGTGAAGTGGGAAGAGAAGGCTCTGTTGCTAGACCAGGCTCGGCCCCTTTACCGGCTATCTCTCCATCTGTATCAACATCAGTGAACCCGGCTGTTCAGCCAACCACCGTCGTAGCAACAAAAATACTTAAGTATGGGTGCGTTATCACCCGAGATAATATCCAATGAGGCTACTGGCTTGGAACTGTCAGGGAGTTGGGAACACCCCTACAGTTCGGCGTCTAACGGAGATAAGTGGTCGTTATCTCCCAAACTTATTGTTCCTGAGTGAGACCAAAAAGAAAAGGGATTATCTGGAAAACGTGGTTGTATTTTTAGGTTTCTACGATCTCCATACCATGGAACCTGAAGGAAGAGGTGGTGGTTTAACAATTCTATGGAAGGAATCAGTGCAAGTTCGAGTTTTAGAGTCAAGTAATCGGCTTATTGATACTAAGATAACTTGGCAAGACAAATCTGTGTTTGTGACGTTTGTATATGGAGATCCGGTCCGTGATAATAGAGAGTATGTCTGGGAGAAGCTCACCCGGATTGGCCTGAATAGGAATGAACCATGGTTAATGGCTGGAGCCTTCAACGAAATCTGTAGTAATGAGGAGAAGGAAGGCGGGATAAGGATACCTGAAAGCTCTTTTGCGCCTTTCAAGAATATGCTAAATGCGTGTGGCATGCTGGAGATGTCTTACTACGGTAACCCCTTGTCGTGGTATGGATGTCGCTACAATGATATAGTCCACTGCCGTCTGGACATAGCAGTGTGCAATGCTGAGTGGCTGGATCAGTTCCCTCAATCTCACTATCTCTACCTCCAGAGAGCGGAATCCGATCACAGTCCACTGATTTTGAACCTTAGTGGAGAAGATTAAAGACAGAAGGGAAGGTTCAAGTTTGATAAAAGGTGGTTAAAAGCTGAAGGATTCAAAGAGGTAGTAAAGAACAGTTGGTCTAGTATGGAAAGTGTTAACACGGCATCAGTGGCTGAGAAGTTAGCGATCTGTCGTGGCCACATCTCCAAGTGGAAAAGACAGAACGTACCAAACTCAACAAAGAGAATCACAGAGATTCAACAAGCGATTCATGACATGACTCATCAAGCTCTGTTTGATTCTGCCCAGTTGCCAAAACTCAAAGGTGATTTGTATAGGGAGTCAAGAGCGGAAGAGGCTTTTTGGCAACAGAAGAGTGGCATTCATTGGATGAAAGAAGGGGAAAGACATACGAAATTCTTCTTTTCCTCTACCAAAGCGAGACGAGCAAGAAATCTGATTAAGAGCCTGAGGAACACGGCAGGGAAGGAATGCTTTACTGGTGATGAGATGGGAGCAGTGGCTGAAGAATATTTTGGATCTCTCTTTGCAACGGATGACCTTCCTTATGACACTGAGCTCTTTGAAGGTATCCAAGCAAAGGTATCAGTGGAACATAATACCAAATTAGCAGCTCCGGTCAGTGCAGAGGAGATCCGAGAGGCTGCCTTCGACATTCACCCTGGGAAATGCCCTGGACCGGATGACCTTACGGGCCACTTCTTTCAAGCCTGTTGGGAAGAGGTGGGTCCTTATATTGTGACAATGGTGAAGAATTTCTTCGAAACGGGGGAGCTAGAGGAAAAGTTAAATGAGACAAATATATGTCTTCTGCCTAAGACTTCCAAGCCGGCGAATTTGGCGGAGTATAAGCCTATCAGTCTCTGTAATGTCGCCTACAAGATCATCTCCAAGGTGATGGTGCGCAGACTGAAACCTATGATGCCATACCTTATTTCCGAGACACAGGCAGCTTTTGTTAAGGGCAGATTGATATCCGACAATATCCTCATTGCCCACAAGGTTGTTCATGCCCTTCGTACAAGGGACAATTGTTCAAAACACTTCTTGTCTATCAAAACCGATATGGCGAAAGCCTATGACAGGCTAGAGTGGAAATTTATTAAAATTGCCTTATCTTCTCTTGGTTTTGATAGTCATTGGATAAATCTGATCATGAAATGTGTTTCTTCTGTCTCATATGCAGTGTTAATTAATGGCCAACCTTGTGGAAGGATTAAGCCAACAAGTGGTATACGACAGGGAGACCCGTTATCACTGTACCTGTTCATCTTGTGCTCCGAGATTCTTGCACAACTCATTCATAAAGCAGAATCTCAAAGGAGGATCACTGGTCTTAAGGTGGCAACGAGCTCTCCGTCAATCTCTCACCTCTTGTTCGCCGATGACACGCTCCTCTTCTGTCGTGCGTCAAAAGAAGAGGCCATGTCTTTGTTCCAAATTATTATTGCCTATGGTGCAGTCTCGGGCCAAAAAGTTAACCCGTCTAAGTCCAGCATCATCTTTGGAAAAAAGCTCACGGAGGCAACCAAGCTTGAGATGAAAGAGACGCTAGGAATATCAGCCGAAGGAGGTGAAGGAGTGTATCTCGGCCTTCATGAATCTTTTGTGGGGTCGCGGGTACAAATCCTCAACAGCCTCAAGGATAGACTATTTGGTCGTGTAACAGGCTGGACAAACAAATTTCTCTCCCAAGCCGAAAAGGAAGTTCTCTTAAAGGCGGTTGCGATGGCTATGCCCACATTCACCATGACGTGTTTTAAACTGTTTAAGGCTGTTTGCGATGGGCTAGTCTCGGGGATGGCTCGGTTTTGGTGGCAGAATAATGATAAAGGAAGGGGTATTCACTGGGCATCATGGCCAAAGATCAGCATTCCCAAAAGTGAAGGTGGGCTCGGGTTCCGAGACTTTGAGAGCTTCAATATAGCCCTGTTGGGGAAGAAGTTATGGAGTATGCTTTGCTGTCCAGAATCACTCCTAGTTCGCGTGTTTAAGGGAAGATATTTCAAAGATGGGAATCCTCTAAATGCCAAGCTGGGGTCTAGGCCCTCTTTTGCTTGGCGCAGACTTCTATCGGCTCAAGAGTTAGTGAGGTCAGGCGCCATTTGTTCAGTCGGATCAGGTGAAAACATTGACCTATGGAAAGATCCTTGGCTGCTATCTGATCCACCGAGACCCCCAAGACCTTTCCCAAACTCGCCCCATAGCCTTGTAAAGGTGAGAGAGTTGAGGAGATCTGACGGGAAAATTTGGGACTTAGAGAAAGTCTCCTCGACAGTACACGAAGATGATGTTGCTATGGTATTAGCAGTGAGTGAGAGCAGAGGATACCACCCTGGTGGTTATAGGTGGAAGCATAACAAGACTGGCTTATACACTGTGAAATCCGGGTACTGGACTCTAACTCATATCCTGAATTCTAATGGACTTGAGTTGCTGCCAGTTGGTCCAAATTTGAACCCGCTATTTAAAGAAGTCTGGAGATGCAACACCAGTCCAAAACTAAGGAACTTCCTCTGGCGCTGTATGTCTAATAATCTGGCTGTCACCGGTAACCTGAAATACATACACATGGCGTCTGATTACAGGTGCGCTGGGTGTGGTGTTAGTCCGGAGTCCGTGAACCACGTCTTGTTCCAATGTCCTTATGCCCGTCTGGTGTGGTCTCTTGCACCCTGGTCAGGTGTTTTCTCCGGTACGGTTGCGGATTCCCTCTACTCCAACTTTGCTTCGTTCCTGATTGATGAACATGCCCATAGTGCCTCTGCGGATGATATGTGCTTAATTATGTGGATTTTATGGAGACGGTGGAAGGCCCGTAATGCCTTTTGCTTCTCTGCTCAAGATGATTCTGCCGAGGTAACATTTTCTAAGGCAAAGGTGGACTCGGAATTAGGGATTAGAAGCCAACAAGAAGAGGAGGAAGGTGGATCAACGCTTGTCTCTGCTCCTGAAGCTGATCAACGCTCATTCACTCTACCAGCAGCAGGATGGAATGTCTGTCATGTGGATGAAGCCTGGTCGGATCATCATAGAAGCTCAGGTCTCGGCTGGATAGTCCGTGACAGCTCTGGAAATCCTCTATCTTATGGCATGCGCGCGTGCCACTCCTCGGCCTGTCTCAGCGTTATTCTCCGAAGCAGAAGCTGCCTTTTGAGCTATTAAATATTGTTTAGATATGAGAATGTGCAAGGTGGTTATGTTGTCGGACTGTAGGGACCTTATTGATGCAGTGAAGAATCCGAACATGTGGCCCAGTCTAGCGCCCATTATCAGTGAGTTTAATCGGAGGAGTATGGAGCTGGAAGAGTTTAATCTAGAGTTCAGAAGTCGAAAGTACAACCAAGCGGCAGATGCAATTGCTGATGCTAGTCACCAACTAGAATTGTATTCATCCTCATAATCTTCTGTGTTTCCTGTTTGGCTGCAGCCTCTTTGTATGGCTGATATACATGACTGTGTACTTTTGAATTAAGAATAATTTTAGTTTTGAGCAACAAAAAAAAAATGTTGTTACATTACATAATATCAGGGGACCAAAGTGTGTTGATGATCTAGTGGTAGTGAATTTCGGGTTCAACTTAGATTGGTACAAAATATTAATTTAAATAAGAATTTTTAAAGCTGACTTCAAACTTATGAACTTTTTTGTGTTCTAATCAAACTTATGAACCTAAGACCATGTACATTGATAGTTTTAGGAGAGTTATTAGCACGGATTCTTAGGTAAAACATTTTAAAAAATATTATTTATAAGAATTCCCCTAAGAATCGATCCTTAGTTAAAAACCATTTTTTAACTGTTTATGCTGACGTGGTAGTTTCTGATTCGTTTTTTTTTTGATTTTTGATTATTTTTGTTCCATCTGTAAAATAAAAAAATTAAAAAAATTGTTAAGAACCCCCAAAAGGGAGGGGGTTCATTGATGTTCATGCTCTAAGATTTGAAACTTCTACGGTAATAAAAAAGAATATATTGTCCAATTTAAATATTTCAAAAAAAAAAAAATGAATGTTGAAGAAAATAGGTTGCGCTTGCACCCATTACAAGCAACAATGTTGTAACTGTCCCTACGTGAATAAGAATCATAACAAATGGAAGATATATATGATTGAATGTTTGATTACTTTGAGCTACGTTTATCTTTTGTCAATGAATGCATTACGAGAATATTCAATTGAATTTACACTACACCATACGGCTAAAATGTCATGGTCTGAAATTACACAATGGGATATATGTGTGTCGTAAGGAGACTGATTCGTTATTATGGACTTAACTTTGAATAAGGAATTGCGTGTGAAGAGAAATGATCTTGCGTGTGGATTCAACTATTATTAGTTGGTCTATATGATCTCTAGAACTATAAGTTAAAGACGATTATTTAGGAAAAATGAAAATGAAAGCCTGGGCCAAAGGCACTACTATTATATGGTACATATGGTGTTTATAGATACATAATAGGGATAAAGAAAGGAAAGCAAATTCATGAAGCAAGCATGTATATTTGTGGTGCCAATTTCCTAATGTGCAATGAAAATGTGCCCATAGCTTTGCACGCGTAACCTTTAGCAACACGACAACATTAATGTGGAATGTAAATTTCTTTGGTTACTTGAATACAACATCCATTTATAGTCTATTTATGACCACTAAACATTTCTGCTACAAAATGAGAATAAGTAGTCGGCAGTCGGCACTAACAGTTAAAAACAAGAATATTCAAATGTAGGCTGAATATACATTTTACTAAAAAAAATAGTTTACGTGAAATCTTGGACAAAATTATAGTTGATGTATAAATAGGCAATATGAGGGTTGTAAATGGATTACACTTTTTTGGAATGGAATGATGTGGAATGACTAATTCCATAAAATATTTACCATTTGTGTTAAATTCTATTTTTTGGAATGGAATAAAATGGAATGTTCATTCCATCAATTCCACATAAATTTTCAAAGAAAAACATTCATGTACAATTTTGATGAGGAATGAATGAAATGAATTTATTCCATTTTTCTCTAGATTCCATTCATTTTATCTCATTCAATATTATTCTATTAATTCCATTATATGTAATCCATTTCCAGCCGAGTTCTTTTTAAGAAATCCAAGAAACAGGAATGTAAGATTTAGTTTAAAGGACTAAATGAATTAGAGAACAATACATATCCCATCGAGAATTGAATTTTTTTAAAAATAATATATAAGATTAGTTTATTCATTATCAATTTTTGAATTGAAAACTTATAAAGCTTAATTAGTATCAAAATCCAATCTACGAATCCGATGTAAAATGGATCTAATCAAATATTGGCCCGAGTCAAAATTGGTTCCCTTGAACTGTATCCAAACACACCAAAAGATCAGTGGTGAAAGAGTTATCATAATATTAATAAATAATATCTCACATCTAAAGTTGAAAAGAATCTTTAGTGATATTTAAGAGATATTAACTAGTCTATATTGTTAAATGACTTTGAATTGAAAACTATAGGACTTAACAAATTGATATTAATACTGCAAATGCTACCTTTAGTTGCTCCTAACGAGCCCGAAACCTTATGACACTATGTAGTAAGTGATTGTGGATTCCATGTTTTTTCACTCGGTCTATGGATTTATCTTTGGAATATTATTTTTGGGAAGCTAAGAATATTTATTTATTGTCTCTGTAATTATCATAGAATTGTTTTTCTTGCTTTGTTTACAATTACACAATACCACAAATCATTTTTTTGATATGTTGCTAATTGTTTAACTATTGTAATTGTAAACATAATTTCGCAGTTTTGGCGGGAAAGCGGAATTTCGCAGTTTTGGCGGGAAAGCGGAATTTCGCAGTTTTCCCGCCAAAACCGTGAAATTCTGTTTTCTCGTCAAAACCGCGAAATTCCGTTTTCCCGCCAAAACCGCGAAATCTTGTTTTCCCGCCAAAACCGTGAAATTCCGTTTTCTCGCCAAAACCGCGAAATTCCGTTTTCCCGCCAAAACCGTGAAATTATGTTTTCCGTCAAAACCGCGAAATTCCGTTTTCCCGCCAAAACCGCGAAATTCCATTTTCCCGCCAAAACCGCGAAATTTCGTTTTCCCGCCAAAACCGCGAAATTCCGTTTTCCCATCAAAATCGTAAATTTTCAAATTTTCGAGAAATTGGAACGAAATTAATAAAATAATATATTTTAATTAATAATTACAAAATTTAATGTAATTAGTAATAGGATAAAAATACAGAATTAAAAAAAAAAATATCTAATCGCACAACAAACGCAGCTTTTTGGTGCGATTTGAGTGATGCATAATTTGCAAAGAACTAATCACCTTATAAAAGTAAATGAATCGCATCACTGTCAAATCGGAATACCATTCAGTGGTAGACCATGATTAGGGTCATCACACCTCAACCGAATCGTAGTACCATTCGGGGCCTATGTAGTAAGTGATTGTGGATTCCATGTTTTTTCACTCGGTCTATGGATTTATCTTTGGAATATTATTTTTGGGAAGCTAAGAATATCTATTTATTGTCCCTGTAATTATCATAGAATTGTTTTTCTTGCTTTGTTTACAATTACACAATACCACAAATCATTTTTTTGATATGTTACTAATTGTTTAACTATTCTAACTTAAATACGATTAATTTTAAAATTTAATTTAAATAAATAACCAAAAAGATAAATACTTTTTTGTAATGTAGGTAACCATATCTCTTTAACATGTGTAGATATCACAAATCACAATGTTATATGTTATTATTAGTAACTTTCATCCCATTATATGAAATCTACCTCGTAAAAGGAAGAATCATATCACTACTAATTGAAGCCTAAAAGTTATTATTGATTTTAAATGGTAATTTCTAACCGCAGTGATTAGAGGTATACCGTTTTAATTGTGACCAATAAAAAACGTTATAAAAATTACAGTAAAAATTAAAAACGATTATTCTGAATTTTTTGTTATCATTTTTATTAACAATTTTTGTTAATAGTTTTTACTTACCGTTTTGCACTATTCAACCGTTTCTTTTAACAACTAATTTAATCGTTCCGTTTTAGTTCACCAATCGAACCCATTACTTAACTAGTATAAACAAGGCGTTTGAAAAAATGAGTAACGATTTAATTAAGTATATTTGAGCATGCATACATGCACCACAACGTATATAGGAACAAAAGGCCGAAACTCACCTAGTGTATATATTATTGTGCATTATAATATCAGCGTTTCGGTTAAATAATTAAATATATTTCAACAAGACGAGCACCCGTTACAAAAACTAGAACTTTTGGGATCTATATAAAGGTTTCGTTGCATGGCTTAATAGTATACCACACTAAGTCACTCATTAGGACAATACCACATACTCCAAAAAAATGTTTCATCCATCTACATTTCTCTTTCTATTGATATTCTCAACATCTTCATCCCATTTCATCTATCTTGCACACTCCAAAATCGCTCCACTTGGGATTTCCCCAAAAACGCTCAAGAATGCACCGACGCAAAAATTAGATAACTCTGGTCTTAAAATGTTCTACTTTAAACAGAATCTCGATCATTTCACGTTCACACCGAAAAGCTACATGACATTTCAACAAAGATATGCCATCGATACCAAGCACTGGGCTGGTGCTAAAGCCAACGCACCAATCTTAGTGTATCTTGGAGCGGAATCGTCTTTAGACTCTGATTTATCTGCCATTGGTTTTCTTGGTGACAACGGTCCTCGTTTTAAAGCGCTCCTTGTCTACATAGAGGTGTGTGTGTGTGTGTATATGTGTGTTTGGTTAGATTATCTCTTATATTGTGTTTGTATAAATGCATACTCTATAAAATGCAGCATAGGTATTACGGGAAAACGATGCCGTTTGGATCGCCACAAGAAGCATTGAAGAACGCGAGTGCGTTAGGGTATTTAAACGCAGCACAAGCCCTAGCAGATTATGCCGCAATTCTCTTACACGTTAAGGAAAAATACTCAATTAAACACAGCCCTATCATCGTCATAGGAGGATCCTATGGTGGAAGTAAGTCCATAATTTATGTGGTTAATTACATGCTAAATTACTTTTGAACATCAAAATATGGAACATAAATGGTTTATAGGAAGGGTATTTTACGTTATGAACTTCATTACTCTTAGTTATTTTTTAATTGTTATTTAATGAAAAGGTATTTCGGAAAATAATTTGTGTTTTCTTTTTTCATGGTATAAACACAAAGTGTTAGCAGCATGGTTTAGGCTAAAGTACCCACACATAGCACTCGGGGCATTAGCATCTTCAGCTCCTCTTCTCTACTTTGAAGATACTCCTCCTAAATTTAGTTATTATTATATTGTAACCAAGGTCATCAAGGTAACTTTCTAAATATAATTATTCAATTAACGGATCATGCATCAATACATAAAGAGTTTTTGTTTTCTGCACAATTAATCAATTTTGTGATTAATTAGTCTTCTTCATTAGTTAATACTAGTCACATCTTTCTTTTCAATCTTCCTCACATGACTTGTTAGGAAACGAGTGAGAGATGTTATAACACAATCCGTAAATCTTGGAAAGAGATCGACAGAGTTGCTGCCAAACCCAACGGTCTCTTGATCCTCACCAAAAAATTCAAAACTTGCGCGTAAGAAAGAACTATCTTCACTTTTTTATTTTGCATATTCAATTAATCTATGCTTTTACTTAATTTCTTCCTTTAAATTATATGTTAATTAGTCCATTGAACAAAAGCTTCAACATCAAAGACTTCTTGGATTCTATGTACGCGGAAGCTGTTCAATACAACCGTGGTCCAAGTTCTTCAGTGACCAACGTGTGCAATGCAATCAACTCCAACCCACCAAACCTTAAAATAGATTTACTCGATCGGATTTTCGCAGGTGTTGTCGCTTTAATGGGCAACCTATCTTGCTATGATACCAATTTCTTTCTGCAGCCCACAAACAATAACATCGCATGGAAATGGCAGGCATGTATATATCACGTTACAAAAAAAAACATATTGAAAGCCGATAGAACGTGCACATAGTCTAATCTATTCTATATACAGACCTGCAGCGAGATAGTCATGCCGATTGGACATGACAAACAAGATACGATGTTCCAAACGGTACCGTTTAATATGACAAGTTTCACTGAGGGATGTGAATCTTCATATGGTGTCCCTCCTCGGCCACATTGGATCATGACATACTTTGGCATTCAGGTATATATTGTATTTATCTAAATATCGATTTGAATAGATGATATATTACTGTTAACTGTTATATATTTACGGCAGGATGTCAAGTTAATTCTCAGAAGATATGGGAGCAACATCATTTTCTCTAATGGATTGTTAGATCCTTACAGCGTCGGCGGGTAAATAAACATAATAATTTGTTCATAATAGGTTATTGGTAAATTAAATGCATACAATGTTTTATGGGATTTACATATATGTTTTCAGAGTTTTAGAGGATATTTCAGATAGTGTCGTCGCCATCAAGACAAAAAACGGTAAAATATATCAGTTTTAGTTAAGCATTTATTCAACAAGTCGTTTTAAAATATGATGAACTCTCACATAATTTCGATTAAATTTTAATATATGAGCAGGTTCACATTGTCAAGACATTGGCTTTAGGAGAAAAGGAGATCCGGAGTGGCTGGTGATGCAACGAGAGAAAGAAATTAAAATAATTGATTCTTGGATTTCAACGTACCAAAATGACCTAAGAGATCTTAACATCTCAATCTAAGTTTGGTTATAATAAAAACTTCGGTTATATAATATATTAAAAACATAAATAAATTAATTGTTGCTACTTGTATTGGTTGATGATAAATGTAGATCGATACAATAGCCAGTATCTACTATGAATCTTATTATGGTGTCACTTCTAAGCCACATTGGATCACAATATACACTTTTCGGCTATATATAAAGATATAGTATTAATAGTAAGCTCTATGGTGTAATTCACTAAGAGCATGAATAATAAGAGTCTATTCATTTATAATTGGTGGGTATCTCAAAACCTTTAAAAACACACATCAATGGTAGCCCACATGGACGGATCACACCAACTCGCGGTATCAGACAAAGAGATCCATTATCTCCTTCTTTGTTTATACTATGTGCTAACGCATTAAGTTCTATGATTACTCAATCAGTCAGAGCTCAAGAATTACAGCCGGTTCAGATAAGCATAGGAGGTCCTGCAATATCACATTTACTTTTTGCAGACGACTCTCTATTTTTCATTAAGGCTGATGCAGCAAACTGTCGGCAACTGTTTCATATCTTCGAACAATATGCTAAGGCTTCCGGTCAACTGATTAACTTTGATAAATCCTCAATTACATTTGGTAAAAAAATTCCAGAGCAGATCAGATCCATGATTCACGGACAGTTGCAAATTCCTAATGTGGGAGGTGGGGGAAAGTACTTAGGCCTACCAGAACAATTCGGACGCAGTAAGAAAGCTATGTTTCAGTATATTAAAGATAATGTAATTAGGAAAACGTCGGGTTGGCAGACACGATTCCTCTCTACAGGTGGGAAAGAAACAATGATTAAATCAGTAGCTTGCTCCATGCCTGTTTACTCGATGAATTGTTTCCAACTACCAAAGGAGTTATGCTCAGAGTTGGATAGTATCATCTCAAGATTCTGGTGGGGTAGTACTGAGAATTCAAGGAAGATACCGTGGGTATCTTGGAAAAAGATGACAACATCAAAACAGAATGGAGGTATGGGATTTCGTGAACTACATAAATTTAATCAAGCATTGTTAGCAAATCAATTCTGGAAAATAGTACAACGACCACAAAGCCTAGTTTATAAAGTTCTACTTAGTAGATATTGCAAGAGAAAATCAATATGGATTGCCGATAAAGGTAACTAAGCATCCTATGGATGGCAATCTCTCTTGTTTGGTCGTGAACTATTGATGGCTTGTTTACACCATTGTGTTGGAGATGGAAATACCACTTTATTGTCGGATCCATGGCTACCTACTGATCCTCCTAGAGCACCACAATTACTTCCTTATACAAACCCTACCCCAACTGTGAACACCCTCATTCATGTCTCGACAAACACCTGAAACTATGATAATATTAAGGACCTGATCGATTAACATGATCATCACTTAATATGGAAACTGTTCTTACCTCCCTGGCCAAAGAAGGATCATATTTACTGGAAATACACACAAGATGGTATATATTCGGTTAAAACAGGCTATCATCTAGCCTGCACTTTGGATTCAACAATGCAAGCGGCCTCGCCTCCACTCCGTGCTCACCCGGATCTGACTAAAAAGATTTGGAGTTTGGATATTATTCCTAATCTACAACACTTTCTATGGAGAATCTTGTCTTCAACCATTGCAATAAAGGAGAATCTTATTAAGAGACATATGAATGTTGATCCGATATGTCCACTTTGTTGTCGTCACGAGGAAACTACTTTGCATGCATTTTTCGATTGTCCTTATGCTCAAGCTGTATGGCGGTTAAGTGGTCTCCCATTAACTCCCCTTCTGGATACGAGTAATACCTTAGAAGAAAGGTTCAAATTTATCATGGAAGTTTCGAAACAGAGTAATCTTCCAATTCATATTGGTTTGTTACCCTTCTCGATTTTATGGAGATTATGGAAAAGCCGTAATAATTTACTATTCAACGGACATATTATCACGGAACTGGAAACTTATACACGTGCTACGAGGGATGTGCAGGAATGGTTAGATTCTAAACCGACCTCTGAACAAGGCGTTGAAGGCAATCACAACATCACAAGACGCATGACAAGATGGACAACACCTCCAAGAGGCTGGTTTAAATGCAATTATGATGTCTCCCATCACACAGGTGCTACAAATTCTGGGATGGGCTGGATTATACGGAATGATCATGGTCAATTCTGCGCAGCAGGTATGGGTAAATTTGAAGGAAGATCAACAGTTGAGGAAGGTGAGTTATCGTCATTAATTTGGGCGATGCAGGCCACTGCTACTCTTGGTTATCAACGTGTGGTATTTGAAGGAGATAACTCTAAGATTGTATCGCTTTTGAACAATGCAAGGCAGAATTTGAAACTACAATTCATGACTTCTACAGTTCAGGAATGGTCAAAGATGTTTGAGGGAATTACTTTTACACACCAGAAGAGACAAGGCAATCTGCCAGCAGATATCTTGGCACGCAAGGCAACCCAGTCCCGATATGATTGGCAACTTTTAATTCTTGTCCAACCATGCTTGAACAATATGTAACAAATGATATTGCTTACTAATGAAATTCAGACGACAAAAAAAAAACAAGTTTTGAGATACACAGTAGTAAGATCCATGGAAATAATTTAAAGTTTTTGACTAAAATAAGATCCATGGAAATAGGTTTGTTAATGGCCAAATCTTTATTACTTTTTATTCGCCGATAATACCTTGTTTCCCTGCAAGGCAGAAATACGATCAAGGCAGAAATACCTCAAGTTCAAATGTTGAGAGATCTTAATAAATTATGAGAAGGCGTCTAGCCAGTGTATAAATGTGGATAGATCGTCTATTAATTTTGGGGACGGTATTCTATTGATAAATCGAGAATTTCTACAACCTCTGCAAATTTATAACCAAGGAGGTGCTTCTAAATACTTGGGACTGCCAGAATGCTTTAGTAGATCCATGGTGAAACTACTGGAATATGTCAGGGATGGTCTCAAAGGCAAAAGTGAATGATTAGTTTGCAAAATCTCTATCAGTACGGAGTAAAGAAGTATTACTCAAGTCCATGGCGTTCTCTCTTTCAGTCTTTGCAAGGTCATTCTTCAAATTTCCCCAAACCACTATTAAAGGTTTGAACTCGACGTTGAGAAACTTCTGGTGGAATGGAGATGAGGACAAAAGAAAGATTCATTGGAAGAGTTGGCCAAAATTATGTCTGAAAAAGAGCTTGTGTGGCATGGGTTTTTGAGACTTGGAATCATGTAATCAAGCTTTTCTGGACAAACAAGCATGATCACTAGTTCAGCACCTGAAATCTCTCCTAGCTAGGTTCCTCAACCCTCTTAAAGATGCGGTTTGGAAATCAGTCTTGGCCTTAAAGATAAAATTATTTTTGTAGAAAGCGATGTCTGATGCATTGCTTGTGGCGGACTTGTTAATTCATAAAAGAGTTAAGATGGACTCAAGGTGCCAAGCATGCGGTTTGGAAGGAGAATCCATCAACCATTTGCTTTTTTTACGGTACTTGGGCGAAACAAGTTTGGGCTCTTCTAAACGTCCCATCTCCGACGGGTGGTTTTCACCCGGATTTTTTCTTTCAGAAATTTAGTTAACTTAAAAGTTTCAGTTTCGGTAAGCTAGCTACAACTCAAATAAGGAGGTGTTATATTTGTGCTCTTTGGTATTTATGGAAGAATCGAAACAAGAGCGCTTTTAAAGGACCTTTTTCTCTTCTTTGGTTACTACTAATAAATTATTTGAGGAGGCATATTTGTGGTTCCTTTCTCAGGAAGTTGAAGACAATGAGGTGAGGATTTCCCGCTCAAACCTTTCCTCGCTGTCTTTAAAGTCTTGGAGCCATCCCCCGTCTTCTTGGCTCATTTTGTCGGTGTCTCGTGGCTAACAAAAATCAATTGGGGGGAGTGGCTTGGGTCTTGAGAAACTCAGATGGTGTGGTGGTGCTTCAGAGCATGCATATGTTTTTACGGTTTACATATGTGTTTCAATTAAAGGTTAAAGGCCATAATCAGGTGTTATTCGCCTCTGATTCAGCAGACTTGGTGAACACGATTCTCAGGCCTGATGCATGTCCTTCTTTTGCATTTTTCTCGTCGGAAGTTCTAGCAGGTCTGTCTCTTTTTTGGATTGGATGTTGCGTGTGAAAAGTGTTTTTTCGAATAGAGGTGCTATTTTTATTGTGCAAACGATCACTCTTGATGGCCGCTTCAATTCTTATGTAGCAGATGGCCATCTTTCTTAACTTACAGGGTTCTTTGCAAATGAGAAAATTGTCTCTTATTGATATTTCCTAGTGACTTCATGGCTTTTGTTCGGTTCTGATTTTGCTTGATTTTGATCATTGTCTTTGGTTTTTATAGTCAATTCTCAAAGTATAATTTTTGTATCCTTTGTTTGGATTGACCTTTTATCTCTTAAATTTTGGTTAAGACCTAGTTACATGTCAAATATACCAATTTTTGACCCAAAAAAGGGAAATATGTTTGAGTTAAAACCAATAAAATTATGTTCAAGTAAGTTGGTATCTAATCATATAGTGTCTATAACAAAAAAAAAAAAAACTTACATGAATACAAGACATTACAAAATGATTACAATACTTGAGAATCTGACAAATATTGATGACAAGCCAAAAGTGAAGAAATGATAAATTTATGGCTTCGATTGGTAACATGTAGTATTAAAGTTGAGTTGCAGTAGATGTTATAATTTGATGTAACTTGCTGTAAAAATTATATAGTAAAAACGGTAGATTTATGCGTTAAGTTTGCTGTAAAAATATGAGTTATCACTTTCGTCAAAATAAATTATTGATAACTTTTCTGCTGTGTAATTTTCAGTATGTATTATTACAAATTATTTAATTTTGATTTATTAATAGAATAATTAAATTAATAGTAACTCGAATATAACAAATTAAATATAACAAGTAAATATTGACTAGTAAAAGATTATCCAAATTAAAATATAATTGACTAAAAACATAGTGAACTTTAATATATATATTTTTTTTAAATGAGGTTAAACACTTGAAATCATAGCGGGTTAAAGACTTGAAGTAATGAATTAATAACTTAAATATAATAAATTAACTCATAACAATTAAAAAAAACATTGACCAATCATAAATCATTCAAAGTTTAAAATATAATTGATTAAAAAAATACACTGAAATTTTTTAAAGAAAAATATTTTTTTAAGATGGAATTGGTTTATCAGATAATATAATACGTGTTAACAAAAGAAAGTATAAATATATAATTATTGAAAAAAGCTAGCATATGAAAAAAAAAAAAAGAACACATACAGACGTTGGAGAAGAAAAAGAATGAAAAAATGGTAACTCATTCTCTAATACATCACTTTTGGCATGTTTTGAGGTTATCTTTTGAGTTAGGAGTTTTACAAAGGAAATAACTCAAAATTTTAAATCAATTACAACACATTCTAACTCAAACTCTAACTCAAAATTCTTAATTTGATTCATGATTGGTAACATTTTCGAGTTATCAATGAATTAGACACTTAACTCAAACTAAATCAATGGTAATTCATATTACTAATCAAAACCTATGTTTTCTTTAACAAAAAAGTTCTTTATGAATATATGGGCCTCGAAACAATATAAAAGATCCCCAAAACAATATAAAAGACATTCCGATGGAATGTGACACACCACACCTTCATAACTTAGCCACAAAGGAAAATAAAGGTACTGCTTTTCTTTTATGTTAAGTAGAACCTTTTATTTGAATAAATTGCTATAATTCACCCGCATATAACACAATCATCTTCTACTTTCAGCCATTTATCCGAGAGTAGTTTAAAAACTCTACCAAAATCCAATGGAAATAAGGGGAAACACACATGCTGGAAACACATCATGCTGATATGGAAACAATTCCCAAATTTTTATCTAAGAAAGATGAACACGAGACAAAGTAGTACCGCGAATCTGAATAGGATGAATATATTTGAATTGAACCGTAAACCCATTATTAACCAATCGAGACATCAGAGTCGTGGAGTTGGCAAATTCATCAACTTGTTGAAAATATTTAATGGTTCAATGCTACGTAAAAAGTAACTTGCTTTTTGTTTTCTTATGGATTCTTTAGTTTCAACACATACAAACAAACATGTATACACATATAAATAGACGATTGTGTAAAAATAAGATAAAGCAAGACTGAAAGAGGTGCGTCAAAATTACGCATTATGTGGTTTAGGTAACCAGATAAAAAGAAAACAAAGCGAAATGAGATTATGCCAAGAACCTTCCGTTGACTGGTCTTCCTTTTGTTGGTGTTGAAGAAAAACCCCAATCAATGTTCAAAAAACCCCTTTTGTATTTGATAAATAATTACTTGTTTGCTAAGTAACTTTTAGTCTTTTACCATGTTTGTTCAAAATTCCGGTCGAAATTGTTTGTCATCGGAAAATGTATAGTTCTGATATAAATATGTTAGATATATTTGTCTTTAAAGTAGTATTAAAGAAAAATGCAAAAACCAACTATTGATAATTCCGCTTAGAACCCTAAATAAAACGAAACATACATTACTATAATTGTATAAAGAACCACAAAAATTTTAACAAAAAAAAACATAGACTTAGGTTTGGACAAAGAAAAACAGGAACAAAACAATCAAACCGAAACTAAGATGAGATAATTTTTTTTGGTTTGGTTCCAGTTCCAACTAAAATACTCAATAGATTCTTTATCCTTATATTAAAGAATCTTGAATATTAGTTTGGTTTCGGTTCTTGGATAAGAACCGGTAATCCAATGGAAAATCCAAAAATTACTATTAAATGCTAAAAATCAAAATATTAATCGATTAATTGTGTAGAACTCTATTTTTTTTAACTTAATCCAAAAATATGAAGTTAATTATTAAAACCTAATTGATCTATGGTTATATACTACACTCATTATATATATACAATCGATATGCGAGTTTTTTCTATAATACTACAATTTTTTATTAGTCTTTTCTTTTTACTCGGATACCTAGAATCGAAACCAAAAATGATGAAAATTGAATCAAAACCAAACTAAAATTTTAAAATGTTCAAAAAATTTCAAACCTCCATACTCAAAATATCTAGAACTATCAATTCTTATCTAAAATCAAACGGATTACCCAATACCCCATGCATACATAGACTTGTTGCTTTTCTCATTACATAATTTTCTTAAGGCTGAAAAATTGCTCGTGCGCGTAGAAGACACGTGACCGACCAAAAATCCTCTCTAGAGAAAAAGGCCGCCGTTTAGGATTTCTTTTTTTCGAGACCTCTTCGTCGTTCGGTGGTCTCCGCCGGCGATGCGAAAAGTCTCCCTCCGTTCAATAGCGCGTCATCGAAGCCCGTGGAGAGCGAGATCGAGCAGGAGATGTATTGGTGTTGTCGAATCGGGCCACGCGTGGTGGGCTTAAATCTATCGGCGAGGCGAGCGGAGACGAAGCCGTTTTTAGTCATCGAATACTTGGAAAGACGCCGGAACTGATGCAGTAAGAGGACAACGATGAAGCGGGGAAGGCGCGGAGGAAAGGGACTGAGTGGATCTGAGATTCCGAGAGCAGCGGAAGTCGCCAAGGTGATTAGGTGGGTTTGCGTGGCGTATCGGAGAGGCGGCGCGGAGGTGCTAGGTGAGACCACCAGAAAGAGGTGAGGAGAGAAGGTGATAAGTGAGGTGGCCCTGTCACTGGAGATCCTCGCTTCTGTCGCTTTCTTTGACCGTAGTAGTTTAGGCTTGAGGCGGAGTTGTCGAGACAAGTTTCGAACATGGACAAAGTCGCCGGGGAAGAAAAGCAATGGATTTGCAGAGGCGGATCTACCGGTTAAGTCCGTGGGAACTTGAAGGATGGAGAGTGGATACGTCGGAAGGCGGCGAGAGGGGATAAGGCCCTCCGGTCTCCGGAACGGTGGCGAGAGTCGGTTCTCCTGGCTTCCCGGGAAAGAGATTCAGATGTGGACGCAAGTTTCGCCGTTTTTACAACCGCCGGCGACGATGTTCGAAACTGGAAAACGTACCTAGAGTAGTTTGACCTAACCGGGTCTCTGGTTCCGGTTTAAAAGACCCTCGATTGTCTAAGTTTGGTTTATTTTACTTCTGCTTGGTTTTTGTTTGTAATCCTGGTTTATTTCCGATTATATCGATTTATAATTAATATAATATTTAAATTTTTTTTTTCTTAATATAAAGAGCAAGACAGCAACTTCATATATACGTATATAAGCATATAAACTTTTTTTTTTGCGGCAAACAATGCAATTTCAAATAAAAGTCCAGTGGCTTGGTACATAATGGGCTTGTTCTTTTGTAAGCCGCACAGGTTGCGTCTGCGTCAGTAAAATAAGGCAGAGAAATAAATGTATAATATGGTGATAGTAAAGGAAATGTATGTTATCAGAGACGCTAGCGGCAATACCTACGTCTCTCTTCAATGACAGAGATGCCGTAAGAAATTCCAGCGTTCATGAAAGACACCGCCGGCAGTACTTGCGTTCATCTTCAACGGCAAATTTTCTTATTTTGTCTCTTTCCTCAAGCTGTTTTTCCCTATCGTAGCCGCAACCTGTGCGTCTTACAAAAGAACAAGCCCAATATAGAGGCAGAACTGAAGAAGTTAAATTTGGTATACAACTATAAAAAAAAAGATTGAACATGAGCCCAATAAACAAAACGACCCAAAATTCATTTGTCAGGATAAGCATGAAGGAGACACTTAATACCATCGCATCCACGTATCAGAGAGACCGCTAATCAACTCCATGAAAATCGTTGACGAATCCGGTCACTGTTGGTGTTACTGTCGTCGTTTCAGTTGCCTGCCTCAACGAGCTTCTTTCATCATCACCGCTATCAAGGTGCTTAATCTCGGTAAAATTCTAAGAAGATTGAAGTCACATGTCGAATTAAATACAAGCCGGACCCGTTCAACCTCGATCATGTAAGGCACCTTCATGGCCAAAAACACACGACAAAGAGGGGAAAACAAGGAGAAATCTTCAGATTTATGGCGTTGAGGTGCTGTAGAGCCGGCCATGGAAGCACCGGAAACCTCCATAAGAAATCTCGAAAGGATCGGAAAAACAAGACCGAGCACCAAGTCCGGATTTATTGAAACCAACAAAAACCGAAGTCCTCATCCTTATCCTTATGTTACATAAACCGGAGAGGAAGAGAAAACATAACCAAAAATAATCCGATCATCAAACCGGTTAGGCGTCGAATCTTACGGCCAAAACTAAAAAGGAGTGGTTAATTTTAAGTAGCGAGAAGATAAAGAGAAATTAGAGTGACTCTCTAAAATTCTTAAAACTTGAAGGGTGTAACTGGTTTTTAGTTGTAGGGATACATGAAATTAAATGAATAAGAATGAATGGAATTAAAAAAATGAGATAATTATTTTAATCCATTCCATTTATACCTTTCATTCATGGACATTTTTTATCATGAATAATTTATAACGTCATTCACAATTTTTCTTCTTGATCCCACATGAATGTGTGGAATCAAATTTTTTTGTTTCTCTATATAACTGATAACATATTTATGGAATTAATAGGAATGATCAATCCCACATCAATCCATTCATAAAAATAGCATTCCAATAGCATTCCAATTGCAGCCGAAGTTATCATTATTTTCTTACCTTTTTTTGTTCATAAAAAAAAACTGATTAAAAAGGAAAGTGAAAATAAATGGAATTAAAACACATGTGATTTTGGAGTAATCTGCACTGAACATCTTCTGTTTATCCTCTCTCTCTCTCTCTCTCTCTCTCTCTCTCACAACAGAAGAAGCGAAGCAACCATTGTACAAATTAAATCTGCAAATCTTCTGTAAATTCGATACTGTCGATCCGTAACAGTCTAATTCTCCATTCTATGTCGTGCCCAGAAGGAAGACAGGAAAAATATATGATCTTTTTGATTTCTGACGAGATATAGAGATCTTGTTCACACTTAAAAGCACAACCCAACTCGGGTCAGCTATGTCGGCTGTTCGGTTTACGGCGGCTATTCTGTTTTGTTTATTACCGATGACGGTTTTGTCTTACGGTTTTCCGGCGGCGCTTAAACTAGAAAGAGCGATTCCGGCGAATCATGAGATGGAAATCAGTCAACTAAAGGCGCGTGATAGAGCCAGGCACGGCAGATTGTTACAGACGCTCGGCGGAGTTATAGATTTCCCCGTCGACGGAACTTTTGATCCTTTCGTTGTTGGGTAATTTTAAATTCATTCATCTTTCTCTCTCGAAATTAACAGTTTTGAAGATTTGTCGGCGACATATGAAGACATGATTTTGATGCATACAAAGTGTTTGATACAATATCTCAGTCACTGTCTGTCAATCTTTTGTTTCTTTCTCATGTCTCAATCAAAAAGTTGTTTCTTTGGTTTCGTCGTGTTCTGCTCAATTTGGTGTTTGGATTTCTTAAACAGATTATACTACACGAAACTGCGATTGGGATCTCCTCCAAGAGACTTTTATGTACAGATTGACACAGGAAGTGATGTTTTGTGGGTCAGTTGTGCTTCTTGCAATGGCTGCCCTCAAACCAGTGGACTCCAAGTAAAGCTTCTGAAGTCTTTTTTCATTTATCTTGCTAATATTTGAATTCTCTGATTCTGAGATTAGTATGCTACTCCTTTTGCAGATTCAGTTGAATTACTTTGATCCAGGGAGCTCAGTAACAGCGACACCAATCTCATGTTCTGACCAAAGATGCAGCTGGGGTGTTCAGTCCTCTGACTCCGGCTGTTCTGTTCAGAACAACCTTTGCGCTTACACGTTTCAGTATGGGGATGGAAGTGGCACCTCCGGATTCTACGTCTCTGATGTCTTGCAGTTTGACATGATTGTAGGAAGCTCACTCGTCCCAAACTCAACGGCTCAGGTTGTGTTCGGGTGAGTTATTTCAGCAAATCCTTCGTTCATAGTCATCATTATGGGCCATTACTCTTGACTTTGTTGGTTCCTATGTTTGTCATCTTCCTGTAACAGATGCAGCACCTCTCAGACGGGAGATTTAGTGAAGTCAGATAGAGCGGTTGATGGAATCTTCGGGTTTGGTCAACAAGGAATGTCTGTGATTTCTCAGCTCGCTTCACAGGGAGTAGCTCCAAGAGTGTTCTCACACTGCTTGAAAGGAGAGAATGGTGGCGGAGGCATATTGGTTCTTGGAGAGATTGTGGAGCCAAACCTTGTCTTCACTCCACTCGTTCCCTCACAGTTAGATCCCTTTATCTCTCTAAAACTATTTCGTTTCAAAAGAATTGTTGAAATGTTCATTAGAGCCTAGAGAATGATTGGTAAGCATTAAAATTGCAGGCCTCATTACAATGTAAATCTGCTGAGTATCTCAGTGAATGGCCAAGCTTTGCCTATCAATCCGTCAGTCTTCTCCACCTCAAACGGCCAGGGAACAATCATCGACACTGGTACAACATTGGCATACCTTTCTGAAGCAGCCTATGTTCCATTCGTTGAAGCTGTAAGTCACAAAACCCTTCCATTGCTATATCCTTTTAGCATCTCTGAACCATCAGAGAAACGTAGTTACTATAACTGTACTATGTGATGTCTCTAGTATGCAATTTTGTCTTGATAGGTATCGTAAATGTTTTCTATCTTTTCAGATTACAAAGGCTGTTTCGCAGTCTGTCAGACCTGTTGTTTCGAAAGGGAACCAGTGTTACGTCATAGTCTCAAGGTTCATCCTCCTCTTACCATCTTTAACCATGTCTTCTTATGGATATTTATATGGTTGAAAATATCTGAAATCTTTCTTATGGTACTGTAATGATCAGTCTCGCAGACATATTCCCTCCAGTTAGCTTGAACTTTGCTGGTGGAGCATCCATGTTCTTGAATCCTCAAGATTACCTCATACAGCAAAACAACGTCGTAAGCGTTTTAACTCAGCTTCCATCAAACCTTCTTATAGGAATCTGTTGTTCTTAGTATAAGATTAGTCTCTGCGTTGTGATGCTTTCTAGGGAGGTACTGCAGTGTGGTGCATCGGTTTTCAGAGAATACAGAATCAGGGGATAACAATCCTTGGAGGTAACCCGAAAGCTTAAGGCCTTATTATTTGAAATTCTTTAACACAAAACATCTGTTTTCATATCTTTTTCTCTGCAGATTTGGTTCTTAAAGACAAGATCTTTGTCTATGATCTGGTTGGTCAGAGAATCGGATGGGCAAACTACGACTGTAAATCTCATCCCTTTAAAACCCAAACGAGAACCAAAAGCAATCTTATCTTTCCACACTTGCAAATCTCTCAACTTTGATCTTTCTTTCAGGTTCAATGTCGGTAAATGTCTCTGCGACTAGCAGCAGCGGAAGAAGCGAATATGTGAACGCAGGACAGTTTAGTGACAATGCCGCGCCGCAGAAGCTGTCTTTGAACATTGTTGGAAACAGTCTAATACTCTTACTAATGGTAATCAACATGTTCTTATAGCACACAGCTTTTACAGATTTGCCTGCAAATAGTTTCTGTACACTGTTATATTTTGGTGGCGGGTGTGTTATTTGTGGTCGCTGGAGAGTAATTTTCTCCCGATCGGCGAAGCCAAGCAGAAGAAAAGTTAACTTCTTTGTTGTTGTTTGTTCTTCTTCTTTTTCATTTGATTGTTATAGTTTTGGATGTAAATAATTTGTTTCTTAGTGGTATATGTGTGTATCAATGATCAAAGGTTTTTTTTTCCCCGATATTTTGATATAAGTATTAGCATGCCACCACCAAAAAGCAAAGAAATGGACGAAATGTTTTTGATAAATTAATTATATTCGTGATACGAATGTTATAGACTTGTATAGTTTAAGCATCTCATTACGATGAGTAAAAGATAATGTGATGAATCATTTCTGATATGCGACATAAACGTAGCAAAAGTAAGGAATTGTAGATGAACAAATGTTTAAATCATGTAGATAGTATTGATGTTACATATTAATTTTCCTTTAGAGAGAGAGTTTTCTCTCGAGAGCTTCGTCGGAATTTTTTTTCCGATTTAATTTTCTTTTCAAATCCTTATCTTTCAAAGAGTTAAATCTTTTTTTCCCCATCGGATCTTTGCTTCATGTCGATCTCTTTCTGTTTATTATTTCTTTCTCGATCGATTTGGGTTTTGATTTCTTTGGTTTTATGTTTCGTGAGGCTTTCTCCCCGAATAAACTCAGACTTGGTTGCTACGTCTGGCTTCTCTTATCGATTCATCGGACCCAACCGGATTTTTCGGTTTCTTTTCAGTTTCGATCTCGCTTCCCATATGCTTTTCGCCGTGCTCTCCATGTTCTTTCTCTTCTCCGCTTTCAATCTTCCATTTTACCGGGATTAATATCGCCCTCGTATGCCACTGTTTTTGAGGAAAGCACTCGGTGGACTCGGATCGGTTTTAACCAGTTCAGCGACGACGCTTCCTTGGACTTGGTCGGTTCCGGTGGAGTAGTAGTAATTGTTGCTCTTTTGATGCAGGGATTTCGCGGTGGTTTCGGGTGAGCTTGATCGGTGAGTGGTTTTTCGTTTGTTCCTGCGGTGAAGTGGTCCGACGAACCTCTCCTTCGTTCTCTTTGACGCCTGGCGGTGGTTGCCGTCGCGACACATGGCTCTGCATGCCTGCTTTCGCGCTGGATGGGACACATGACGATCTCATCGTCTCATCTCTAGTTTGGGCTTCAATTAGGCCGTGTTGTAATGTTCACTGTAGGGCTTCGGCCCACTTGTGTTTAAAGTCTTGGCCTATTAATCAATTATGTTGACAAAAAAAAAAAAATTCTTTTTGTGTCAAGTCCTTCAAATTCAACTATACTCGTAATCTTCCCATATACTTCTGTTTTAGATAGAGTCAACGAAAGCCCTAATTCTTTGATATCTGACTATCGCCCTGACACTATCTATCTCCTGTCCTGAGTCATCATAATCATTAATTTCGTGCTATGGTCGATTCCCAAATTGTTTATGTGCATTAATTGGATGCTCAAATCGGAAATTTCGATTAATTTCTTTTCATTTGATCATCTGTTAAAATCTCCAATTTTCTCTTCCCTCGAATCTCGAGTTTTCTAGGGTTTAAGGGGGGGTTTTCCAGAATTAAATTTCCCAGATCTCGAAATTTTCTTGTCTTCTATCTCTTCACATTGATTGAGATTCGCAATTAGCATAATTTCTCGATTCGGGTACGTCTCAATTTCTCTTTTCCGTAAACTCGTCGTCTCTTTCTTGGGTTTAGCTGAATTCCGGCGATGGCGGATGAGAAGAACGGAGGACGTCTGAGTGATGCTAGCGATTACTCGTCGGAGGATGAAGGAACAGAGGATTACAGGAGAGGAGGCTACCATGCGGTGCGAGTTGGTGATACTTTTAAGAATGGATCTTATGTGATTCAGAGTAAGCTTGGTTGGGGACACTTCTCCACTGTATGGCTCGCTTGGGACACTCAAAAATCTGTAAGTCACTTCTACTTCTAGGGTTCGCTTATCATAGAATCAGTTTAGGGTTTTTAGAAAAAGAGGGGAAAAACCAGTTGTCATTGTTGGGATTGAGCTAGCTTGTTGGATTGCTGTAGAAGAAAATGTTGAACGTGGATGTAGATTTTGATCTTGCCTTCAATTTCATTTGTTTATAGTGTTATGAAAAAGAGGGGAAAAACCAGTTGTCATTGTTGGGATTGAGCTAGCTTGTTGGATTGCTGTAGAAGAAAATGTTGAACGTGGATGTAGATTTTGATCTTGCCTTCAATTTCATTTGTTTATAGTGTTATGTAGCTTTGAAAATCCAAAAGAGTGCTCAGCACTACACTGAGGCAGCCATGGACGAGATAAAGATCTTGAAACAGATTGCGGAAGGTGACGCTGAAGATAACAAGTGTGTTGTGAAGCTTCTTGATCATTTCAAGCACGCTGGTCCTAACGGGCAACATGTTTGTATGGTCTTTGAGTATTTGGGAGATAACCTCTTGTCGGTTATCAAGTACAGCGACTACCGAGGTGTTCCTCTTAACATGGTTAAAGAGCTCTGTTTCCATATTTTAGTTGGTTTGGATTATCTTCACCGCGAGCTCTCCATTATTCATACTGATATCAAGCCGGAGAACATTCTGCTCTGTTCCACCATCAACCCTGAAGCAGATGCTCGGAAATCTGGTGATCCTCTTGTTCTTCCAACCACTAAGGACAAGGCTGTGACCGAGAGACAGGCTGAAAAAGAAAAACCAAAGAGTTACACGTACAGTGCGGATTTGACTAAGAATCAGAAAAAGAAGATCCGTAAGAAAGCTAAGAAGGTAGTAGTTGAAGGATGTGGTGGAGAGGAAGGTTCAGAGGAAAATGAGAGAGCTTCTAACTCGGAGGCAAGACCAAACGGAAATTCAACTGTGGAGAGCTCAGAAGGGAGTTCCGAAAGAGCAAAAGACGCAGAGGATGTCAGCAAAAAGAGTCGGGGCAATAGGAGAGGAAGTCGATCCACAAGGCAAAAGTTGCTTGCGGATGTTGACAGAAAATGCAAGTTGGTTGATTTTGGGAATGCTTGTTGGACTTATAAGCAGTTTACGAGTGATATTCAGACACGGCAGTACCGATGTCCTGAGGTTATTCTTGGCTCAAAATACTCAACCTCGGCGGATATGTGGTCATTCGCCTGCATTTGTTTCGAGCTTGCCACAGGAGATGTTTTATTTGATCCTCACAGTGGTGAAAACTATGAGCGGGATGAGGTATATATACATCTCTTACTCAAAATCATTTCATCTCAATGAGATTTGATACTGATGGACTTTGGTTTTAGGATCACTTGGCATTGATGATGGAGCTTCTTGGTATGATGCCACGAAAGGTAAACCTGAGAAACACAGTGTTTAACTTATCCATCAGTGTCGTTTTGAGTGTGGAACTGTGATGGTCAAGAATTTGGATGCAGGTTGCATTAGGCGGACGCTACTCGCGGGATTATTTCAACCGGCAGGGTGAACTGAGGCACATTAGGCGGTTACGGTTCTGGCCACTGAGCAAGGTTTTAATGGAAAAATACGAGTTCAGCGAGGAAGACGCGGTTGCTATGCAAGATTTCATCACTCCCATTCTTGAATTTGTACCTGAGAAGAGACCTACCGCTGCTCAGTGCCTAACGCACCCGTGGATGAATCCTGTCCCTAGACCACTGAAACCATCAACGAGTCCACAAAAACTCAAAGAAGAAGAAGAAGAAGTATCTACGGATGAGAATAAAACCAAGGAAAAGGATGATAGGGAAGCCATGGAAGTTGGTGTTGGGAACATCGCCATTGATGGCTCAGAATTAAAGACCTCAGGAAGAGAAGGTCGTCAATCTGCTCGTGATCTTCGAACTTGACTTGAGTAAACAAGAATCCCTGAAAAAAAGTTTTGTATTTGTCTTTCGAATCTCTTCTCTGGGAATCAAGGATTTAGAGTGTATTGATTATTTTTCCTCCCCTGGGTTGTTGGAAACAAAAGATTTGGATTTTCATTCGCTTACGAACTAATCGAGATGATTCATTGATTTAACATTACCAGACAGTGCAGTGCATACCATATGCAATGAGGACATAACTCAATAGTTCATCGGGGTTCATTGAAAACCACACAACCGACTGTGTCTTTCTGAAATTCCGAGAGATTTATCGATAGATTGTCGCTATTGCTCTTGAATTAAATCGACAATCCATAGAATGTTATAGTTCTCATCTTTTTTTGTGTGGGAGTTTAACAATTTAAGAATTTAATTTTCTTTACAAATTTTACTTTTTATTCATTTTGTTAATAGTAGTTTAGATTTTTAATTATGTAATCTAATTTTCATTATAATTGTTTAACCAACATTATAAATAGTGAGTTAGCAATTTAGTTTTTTTTTAAATGAATTATGTGTTATTTGGAGGAGATATATCGTAAGAATTAAGAGATTAAAATAACGATTTCGCATTATATATTTTAATCTGCATTGTATCCTAAGATCATAGTTTGGAAAAATATATATATGTGAAAACAACTATTGTAAAAGTTATGTGGTATATGTTTAATTGTTATTTTATTTATCTAAAATATTATTTTATAAAATACATGTTGTAGTCGTATATATAATTTGCAAATTTGATGGAACTATCCGTTAAAAACTTCATTCAAACATAAAGCATAATTTGACGCTTCAAATATTTGAATAATATAAGTATGAAATCATTTTATTATTTTATTAATTTTAAAATATATCATCTGAAATTATTTACTATATGCGAATTTTTTTTAGAAAATTTATAATTGAGATTGGCTAATTAAATTTTCAACCCGTTTAATTAATTAAATATTTGTCAGTTTGATGGAAAAACCTGCTAAAAAGTACAATCGTAAAAACATCAATCGTAATATGTGTATATATATATATATTTGAAACAAAATAAAAAGATATTAAAATATATTTCAAATATTTGAATAATATAAGTATGAAATCATTTTAATATTTTATTAATTTTAAAATATATCAGCTGAAATTATTTACTATATGCGAATTTTTTTATAGAAAAATTATAATCGAGATTGGTTAATTAATTTTTCAACCCGTTTAATTAATTAAATATTTTTCAGTTTGATGGAAAAACCTGCTAAAAAGTACAATCGTAAAAACATCAATCGTAATATGTGTATATATATATATATATATATTTTGAAACAAAATAAAAAAGATATTAAAATATATTATAAATATATTTTGAATTAAATCATAAATTAAGATCATAAATTAGAGAATCTTAATTTATATATAATAGTTGATGTATAAATTATTTATTATATTTATCAATTAATTTGTTTTGATTTTAATTAATTAGGAAAGTGGGACCTATTAGATTTTGGTTGTTTGGTTACATGTTTAATAATTGTCTTGTTTGGAAACATGGATTGTAGAGATAATGTTATATTTATCTAAAATATTATTTTATAAAATACATGTTGTAGTCGTATATATAATTTGCAAATTTGATGGAACTATCCGTTAAAAACTTCATTCAAACATAAAGCATAATTTGACGCTTCAAATATTTGAATAATATAAGTATGAAATCATTTTATTATTTTATTAATTTTAAAATATATCAGATGAAATTATTTACTATATGCGAATTTTTTTTAGAAAATTTATAATTGAGATTGGCTAATTAAATTTTCAACCCGTTTAATTAATTAAATATTTGTCAGTTTGATGGAAAAACCTGCTAAAAAGTACAATCGTAAAAACATCAATCGTAATATGTGTATATATATATATATTTGAAACAAAATAAAAAGATATTAAAATATATTTCAAATATTTGAATAATATAAGTATGAAATCATTTTAATATTTTATTAATTTTAAAATATATCAGCTGAAATTATTTACTATATGCGATTTTTTTTATAGAAAAATTATAATCGAGATTGGTTAATTAATTTTTCAACCCGTTTAATTAATTAAATATTTTTCAGTTTGATGGAAAAACCTGCTAAAAAGTACAATCGTAAAAACATCAATCGTAATATGTGTATATATATATATATATATATATATATATATTTTGAAACAAAATAAAAAAGATATTAAAATATATTATAAATATATTTTGAATTAAATCATAAATTAAGATCATAAATTAGAGAATCTTAATTTATATATAATAGTTGATGTATAAATTATTCATTATATTTATCAATTAATTTGTTTTGATTTTAATTAATTAGGAAAGTGGGACCTATTTGATTTTGGTTGTTTGGTTACATGTTTAATAATTGTCTTGTTTGGAAACATGGATTGTAGAGATAATGTTATATTCCCTAATTACCCTTAATGAAGGTTACAAATCCTAATAATATTAAGGGCAAATTTCAGGAACAACATTTATGTACCATGGACAAACTCCAATTTTTTAATAGTATTGATGTTATAACAGGTAAATGATATTAACATCTAATCTATTAAAACAGGAAGGTTTGCCATGGTACATAAATGTTATTTCCGGAATTTACCATTGATATTATTAGGATTTGTAACCTTCATTAAGGGTAAAACTGTAAAACAATTTATATTTGATTTATTTATAATATCTTATAATATCTTTTGTTTTCTTTTTTCTATCATAATCATATCTAACGAAAATCTTTTTCAAAAATTTAATAAAAATAATAATTAATTTCGAAATTAATATTAAAATAAATATTATAAATTATTCTTAACTAAAATTTAACTTAAAGAAATAAAATCAAGCATAATTAAGTTACTAAATCAATTGGTACATATAATTATAGTATATTTAATACATAATTATTTTATAAATTATATAATCATTAAAATTAATAAATTGTTATTAAAATAAGAAAGTAGTATATAATATTGTACTAGCGTGCGGGTATAAATTATTTATTTTGTAAGAAACGTTTTTTACGATTATACTTCTTAACGGGTTGTTTCATCAAATTTTAAAATATTTAAATTATAATAAAATGGGCTAAAAATAAATTAACCAATTTCGATTTCTAAAAATAAAATTTGCACGAGTAACTAATTCCAATTGATATATTTTAAATTTAATATAAATATTTAAATTATTCAAATATATGATGCGTCAAATTATAGTTCATGTTTGAATGCAATTTTTAACGGGTTGTTCCATCAAATTTTCAAATTATATATTATTACAACACGTGTTGAAAAATAGATTAACCAAGTTTAAGCATGACTAATCATATACTAAAAATAACAATAAAATATAACTACTAATATATAATATACAAGTTAATAATATCAAAACAAAAAAAAATTTATTAAATTTTTTCTCACATTTAGCACTATATCATTTTATTTTCATTTGATATAGATTAGACGAAATAGGTAACGAAATTAATTTATAAAAATATAAATTTAAGATAAAAGTATATATTCTAAGAATGAAAACATAAACCCGCGTTTCTTTAGCGCGGGTCAAAATCTAGTTCTTATTTAAAAAACATATGTATTCAGATCGCTGACGCATTACAAATTTACAAGCCAAGCTATTTTTTTTGTTCAGAACCTTTTGGTATTTAATTTTTCAGACACTATATAAAAATGTGTTAGAAGCAATGTATGTTTAAAAAATGGTTAGGCTCTAACCGAATGTTCCAGTAGGATATAGTTCCTAATTAACGAATAAACCGGGGATTATTGGGAGTAGTGGTTTTAAATTTATATGTAGTTCATAGAAAACAAAATGGAAACTAGTGTAAATAATTGCATAAATCTTCATGACTCAACTGGTTAAATAGTAAATACTGAGCTTAAAAGCATAAAAACAAGAAATTAGTGGACCGATTTAGGCAAAGATCTCTATTCGTAATTATTAATTTAAATAGAGGTCAAATTGTGAATATGTATCTGTATAAATATCTTGTAGCCCTAAAATCTCATCATCTCGTCAATATTCTCGAAATTCAGGTAGCCGTAAGAACATGACGAAAGAAGGTAATCTCGAATTCACCATTCGTAAACTTTTTTTTTTTTTTTTACCGAATAAAAGAAAAATATTTTAAACAAAAAGAAGTGGATAAAAGCTTGAAAAACAATTTGTGTGTCTTCTTCGCTCTGTCTCTCATATCCTTCGATGAGTTTATCAAGAACAAGCTTTTTCGATTTTTCTCTTCTTAAACCACTCGTGGTTTCGCATCCCTCATGTATTTTCGTTTCTAGACGTAAGTTTCTGTCTCAACGCTCATCGGAATTGAGATTGATAAACTTAGTTCACTGTAATGCACGGCTTGTAGAAACTTATACTAGATTGATGGGGATATATAATCGTGAAGCTGAGAGGTTGTCTAATTGATGATGATAATCAAAATCTGGGCTTTGTTTTGTTTCAGTGAATTGGGTGGGATTTTTTTTTTCCCGAGAGCTCAATTGTCATTAGACTTTCTATAGTTAGTATCTTAAGTAGAACTGGATTATCGAAAATTGTCTGAATTTAGGAGTTGGGTCTCGTTTTCTGATCAATTCTGGTTACATGGATTTCTCAATGGCGGTTCTTGAGTCTGGTTTTATGATTGTTTCTTCTTCTTCTTCTTGCGTTAATTTCATCACTGTGCAGGATTCTCTCCGGTCTATACATCTCGTATTTCCTTTCTGCATTCCTAACTGATAATGTGATTTGCAGGCTTTGTTACCAGAACCGGTCCGGGTGTTTCTCCTAGTGTCTTGTTGCCAAGATCAACTCAGTCAGCTCAGTTTATTGTTAAGAGCTCATCAGGTATGTCAATTTTTGTTTATGAATTCTTTTTATTTTCCATTCAGAGACTGCATTTTTGGAATGTCGACATTCTTTGTCTGCATTGAATTCTGGAGGACTGAAAAATATTTACTATGTGGATTTCAGTATCACTACAGCCTGTGTCTGAGGACGCTAGAGAGAATTATCAGTCCAAGGATGTTAGTGGAGATTCAATAAGGAGGCGTTTTCTTGAATTTTATGCCTCACGTGGGCATAAGGTGCTTCCAAGTGCGTCTCTTGTACCAGAAGATCCTACTGTCTTGCTAACCATTGCAGGAATGCTTCAGTTTAAGCCTATATTCCTTGGAAAGGTATGAAAATTATACTAGCCAAAAATCAGTCTTTTACTGCATTTACAGACTATTCCTTAGAGACTTAGTTACATTGGTGGGGAATTTTAAAATGCTGCAGGTACCAAGACAGGTTCCTTGTGCAACCACTGCACAAAGGTGCATACGTACAAATGATTTGGAGAATGTTGGAATAACGGCCAGGCACCATACCTTCTTTGAGATGCTTGGGAACTTTAGCTTTGGTGACTACTTTAAGAAAGACGCTATAAGATGGGCATGGGAGTTATCAACTATAGAGTTTGGGATACCTGCTGATAGAGTTTGGGTTAGCATTTTCGAAGACGATGATGAAGCTTTTGAAATCTGGAAGAATGAAGTCCGTGTGCCTGTTGAGCGGATCAAGAGAATGGGTGAAGCTGACAACTTTTGGACCAGTGGACCGACGGGACCTTGTGGTCCCTGCTCAGAGTTGTACTATGACTTCTATCCTGAGAGAGGTTCTGATGAGGATGTTGATCTTGGGGATGATACCAGATTTATTGAGTTCTACAATTTGGTTTTCATGCAGTATAACAAGACGGATGATGGATTGCTTGAGCCTTTGAAACAGAAGAACATAGACACTGGTCTTGGCTTGGAACGGATAGCTCAAATCCTTCAGAAGGTTCCAAACAACTACGAGACAGATTTGATATACCCAATCATTGCGAAGGTTTTAGAGCTGGCGAATATCTCATATGATTCTGCAGATCAAAAGGCAAAGACAAGTCTTAAAGTGATTGCAGATCACATACGGGCAGTTGTCTATCTCATATCAGATGGTGTTTTGCCTTCAAATATTGGCCGAGGTTATGTTGTGAGGAGGTTAATAAGAAGGGCTGTTCGCAAGGGAAAGTCTCTCGGGATAAATGGGGATGGAAAAGGTAATCTGAAGGGAGCTTTTTTACCGGCAGTTGCTGAAAAGGTGATAGAATTGAGCACTTATATTGATTCAGATGTAAAACAAAAGGCCCCACGCATCATCGAGGAGATTAGGCAAGAGGAACTTCACTTTAAGAAAACCCTGGAAAGAGGAGAGAAGTTACTTGACCAAAAGCTTCAGGATGCTCTGTCAACGGCTGATAATAAGCCTTGTCTATCTGGAAAAGATGCGTTTATTCTGTATGACACATACGGCTTTCCTGTGGAGATAACTGCTGAAGTTGCTGAAGAACGTGGAGTCAGTATAGATATGAATGGTTTTGAAGTGGAAATGGAGAATCAAAGACGTCAATCGCAAGCTGCTCACAATGTTGTAAAACTGACAGTTGAAGATGATGCTGACATCACGAAGAATATTGCCGACACTGAGTTCCTTGGATATGACAGTCTCTCTGCTCATGCTGTTGTGAAAAGTCTTTTGGTAAATGGGAAGCCTGTGACAAGGGTTTCTGAAGGCAGTGATGTAGAGATTCTGCTGGACAGAACTCCCTTCTATGCTGAATCAGGAGGTCAGATTGCAGATCATGGTTTCCTTTATGTTAACTGTGATGGGAACCAAGAGGACGCTGTTGTTGAGGTAAGTGATGTGCAGAAGTCTCTTAAGCTTTTTGTTCACAAGGGCACTGTAAAAAGTGGAGCTCTGGAAGTTGGCAAGGAGGTGGAAGCAGCTGTAGATGCAGACCTAAGGCAACGAGCAAAGGTATATGTCATCTTGCATCCAAATATCCCAACAGCCTCTTTGCTTTTCAAACTCTTGATTCTTTTGTTCAACTTTCTAGGTTCACCATACGGCCACCCATTTGCTGCAATCAGCCCTTAAGAAAGTAGTTGGACAAGAAACATCACAGGCTGGTTCATTAGTAGCATTTGACCGCCTCAGATTCGATTTTAATTTTAATCGCCCCTTGAATGATGGTGAGCTTGAGGAAATCGAATGCCTGATCAATAGGTGGATTGGAGATGCTACACGTCTTGAAACAAAAGTCCTTCCTCTTGCTGATGCAAAACGAGCTGGAGCCATTGCAATGTTTGGGGAAAAATATGACGACGAGGTAAGAGAATTTAAACATAAAAAAATACTTAAAAGGTTGATATAGGATACGTCAAAACGCTAGCGCCTGAAATGATGAGAATCACATTATTATGAAGTCTTGCATTATGTTTATAAGTTGATTTGGCTTGACTAAGAGGAGTACCATTACATTAATTGCAGGTTCGTGTAGTAGAAGTTCCTGGTGTCTCCATGGAATTATGTGGTGGCACTCATGTTGGAAATACTGCAGAAATACGAGCATTCAAGATAATCTCAGAACAGGGCATTGCATCTGGAATCAGGCGTATCGAAGCGGTTGCAGGTGAAGCATTCATTGAATATATAAACTCACGGGATTCTCAAATGACACGTCTATGCTCGACTCTCAAGGTATTCCCGCTTACAGAGAGCTTTCCTTTCCATGTTTAAAGATGTGTATAACGTAACTGAAACAGACAAGCTTGCTAAGTTAAACAAACAAGCTTGCTAAGTTACCTTTGACTCAACTAATTGTTGTTTGGATTTGATATGAAGGTGAAAGCAGAGGATGTTACAAACAGAGTGGAGAATCTTCTAGAGGAACTGCGTGCTGCTAGAAAAGAAGCCTCAGACTTGCGTTCAAAAGCAGCGGTCTACAGAGCATCTGTCATATCGAACAAAGCATTTCTTGTAGGAACTTCACAGACAATAAGGTAACAAAATATATGATTTCTGCTCATAAGAATTGACACATGAGCTAGCAGCTATAGTTTCAACTAAATCTCTTCCTGTGAATGTTTAATTCCTTTAGAGTGCTTGTGGAGTCGATGGATGACACCGATGCTGACTCCTTAAAGAGTGCAGCGGAGCATTTGGTAAGCACACTTGAAGATCCAGTCGCTGTGGTACTAGGATCATGTCCAGATAAAGACAAGGTTAGTTTAGTGGCTGCATTCAGTCCTGGAGTAGTGTCTCTAGGAGTTCAAGCAGGGAAGTTCATTGGCTCCATAGCTAAGTTGTGCGGCGGAGGAGGTGGTGGAAAGCCTAATTTCGCTCAAGCAGGAGGCAGAAAACCTGAAAATCTCCCAAGTGCCTTAGAGAAAGCTCGGGAAGACCTCGTGGCAACTCTAACCGAAAAGCTGGGATGAAGAACCAACTTCAAAGCGTTATCTATACAAAAAAAAAAATAGTTGTCATTTTAACCAATTCCTTTTTCGGTTTAAGGTCTTTTCTCTAAAAAAACTTAAATTATATTATTAAAATCATTCTTTAATATAGGAAAAACGTTTATGAAAACTTTTAAAAAGCATGATAGTTTTTTTTTTTTGCTATTTTCAAAATATTTTCTAGGTTATTGTAGTAAATTTTTCATTTTTTTCAAAAAGAAATGGAAAATCTCAGTTCACTTTTTTTTTTTTAACATCTAACATATATATATATCAGCTGCTATGAAAGATTCACAACCGTCTCCCTCACGTAACCTAGATCATGCCGGAAACACCATCACAAACCATTCCTTCAAAACTCATTGTCAAAATACTCTCTAGGCTTCCGGTGAGATCCCTCATCCCATCCAGATCCGTCTCGAAGCTCTGGGACTCTATCATACAGTGAAGATTTCAGAGTGCATTTGGCGTTATGCTGTCTCCAGTAGTTCAAATTCTAAGCTCTGAACGATAACAATTTCTGCTTAGTCGTGCCTAGACACGATATGAAGATCTTGATGTCTTTTACGGCAAACATAGGTTGTTGTTGGACTTTTTTTAGGTCCAGTTCTTAATTAATCGTTGTCTACTTGCCTGTTTGATCTTTTTAAGTCAGTTCTTAGTTGTTGTTGGTTTTCTCTTTCTTTTTATGTCGTACCTTGGAGTGAGCGATGACGAATTTGCTGAAACACTAGAAGTAGGCCTGCCAGTTCAGGTAGATTAGGTAATTCAGAATTTGGTTAGTTAGGTTTTCAAAAAATTCAGTCGATTGAACCGAACAAAAATTGAATTCGATTTTTGGTTAGTGACATACTGACATAATATCAGTACCATTCAAGTGAGAACAAAAATTGAATTCATTTAGATTAATTCCAATATGATCAGTGACATACTGATATAATATCAATACCATTCAAGTGAGAACAAGAACCTATGAGGGACAAAACAAGAGGGGCCATCTTTTCTGTGGGTTTACAGGAATTGCTACATTGGATCTAATTACTTACTCGAAACCGGAGACTCAATACCATTTGCAAGCTCCTTCACCATGCCACCGTGCATGAAATCTATCCTGACAGGATTTCTCTAGGCTTCATTGGGAAATCTCTAGACCCGCAGCTTTTTCTCAGGCGTTGCTTTCCTGGTCTTGATAGAACAGAACCAAACAATCCCCATCCGGTACAACATTCAACATACTCTGATACTTTTCAGTCTCAAGAAACATTTCTCTACATTTGATTTGAACACTTCCACCGGGCACGGTGTCTCTGTAAGAGAGACTAAAACATATATTGGGCTTTAGATTTCGTCGTAATGAATTATGTGGTTCACTACGAAGTACAAACGAACCGTCGTTCGTGTATGTCGAGGTACTATAAAAAATTCCTATGCGAACTGTTCATGTGTTATATAGTAAAAGTGGATTTCATGTGTTATAATAAAAAAATCATATGCTATTTTTAGGTTAATTAAAGAGTATTTGAATTGAAAACAGCAGTTGAAAACAGCAGTTACAAGGCTATGAATTTTCTTGGGATCATACAGTTTGAAAACAATAATTCAGAAGAAGAGAAATATAAACATATACACTTAAATAAGTATATAGATCAACAAAGATAATAGAAAAGCCAAAGCAATATATGAGAAAAGGACTAGCTTGCCAAAGCTTTAGCCAACGTTTTATGTCTGCCTCGGCCTCCACGAAAGCTTTAGTTATGTTTTTTTTTTGGTCAACCAATACGTTTGGTTTTGCATGAGTGAACATTTAGAAGAATTTTTAATAATAACATAAACTTATGATATTATGCTCAACATTAAAAACATCTATACTATTGTATTTTGTTTTCTTTTAAACAAGTGTTATTTTAAGGTAATAATCATATATTTAGTTATGGAGTTTTTTGTCCTCTTCCATCTAAACAAACTAAAAACATTCAACACTACAAGATGTAAAAATGATCATTTCATACATAATTATACAATAAAACATTTATAAATTAATAACGTCAAATATTAATATTTTATTAGTTTAGAAATATATTACTTTATCGAAGATTAGTTGAATCAAAAACTTAGTTCAGAACCGTAAAAATTTATAAATTTTCATAGATATTAATTTATCGAGTAAAAGGTTATATGATATATTGAAAACTATATGTTATATAATTTATAAATAATAAAGAACTCATTCAAATAAAAAGATAACAATAGTAATTAAATAATTTTAAGGAGAAAATTAAGAAATATATTGTACTTGAAATTTTGTAATTATTTTAATAGTTTACTAATAATATCAAACACAATAATATACAATTATTTATTGGTAGTAAATGTAAAGGAAACAAATATGTGGCCAAAAGGAAATAAATATGTTGAAAACTAATTAAATCTATCACAATTAAGTAAAACTTTAGCCAAAAGGAAACAAATCTATGTTAAGCAAGTATAAAGTAATTCTTATAATGATATTTATAAAATAAAGTTTTAAATAACAAATGATTTAAGTACAAAATAAGCATGTAATAAAAATACAATAAGAGTTAATCTAGTAGTAAAAAATGAATTGGAACCAAATAATTTTGTTATATAAGCGGCTTTTGTGTCTTTAGGATTGTATCACTTCCAAGTTCCAAGCAGCCATGGAACCGTCACCCACACGTGACCTAGCTCATGCCGTAAACTCCACAACAACCATTTCTTTCGATCTCATCTTCGAGATATTATCTTTCCTTCCTGCAAAATCAGTCCTACGATTCCAGTCCGTGTCGAAACTATGGTTCTCTATCATCCGCAGCAAAAGTTTCGTGGACTCGTTCATGATTAAGTCAAAGACTCGGCCTCGTCTCCTTTTACACCTCAAACATAACGAAACCGGACAGTGTTTCATCTTCTCGGCTCCTGAACACAACAACGACGATGACAAATCCTCCTCCAGAGTCATCGCCCGACACGACATGACGATCCTGGATCCTGTCTACCAAATCAAATCTGTCCCTGTTGAAGGCCTGATTTGTTTCATAAGTGATTCATCATCGATCACAGTTTGTAATCCCACCACTAGACAGATTGTGAAATTGCCAGATGTTAAACCCAACGGAAGACACATGAAATTACATATAGGGTATGATCCAGTCGAAAATCAATATAAAGTGTTGTGTGTGATGATGTTCAATGTAAACGGAAATATCCAACAGGAGCACTTCATTTGCACAGTGAGATCATCTCCCAAACAAGAGTGGAGAAAGATTGAGAATATCACCGGAGATGGTTACCCTATCAATGGAGGGGTATGCATCAATGGTGTCATATACTACGGAGTCGGACAGTCAAAAATAGGTAGGTTCGATGTTAGATCTGAGAAGATGGATCAGTTAATTAAAGCACCTGAAGAATCAACACCTTTTTCGAGAAAATTCATTTCCAGTCTTATAAATTACAATGGAAAATTGGGAGGTGTAATTGATGCTCACAGTAAAGGTCTGAGATTGTCGATTCTTGAGAATGCTGAGAAACATGAATGGTCGAGCATAACGTTTGCCTTTCCTTCTGCGATTGAATATTTACCTGTGATTTGCATGAGGTATAAAGGAGTGATTCGTTCCGGCGAGCCTATGTTATTTCATCTATGGTTAAGTGAGTATAACGTTAGTTATTTTGATTTAAACAAAGTGCGTATAAAAGATGTCGAGATCCAAGGAGTGGCGGATGGTGATTTCAGACGTATTCATGGGATCGGTGAGCTAACTGGTCATATTTTTGGTTATCCAGGTTATATTGAGAATATTAGGTTCTTGTGAGGACCTTTGTAATTTAAAGGAGAAAATAAGAAATATATTGTACTTGATTTTTTTTTTAATTTTAATAGTTTACTAATAATATTAAAAATAATATAAAATTAATAGTAAATGTAAAGGAAACAAATTTGTGAGTCACTAAACAAATATGTGGCATAAAGAAATAAATATGTGAAATTAGTTAAATCTCTCATAATTAAACAAAACTTTGGTTAAAAGGAAACAAATCTATGCCAAGCAAGTAAATATATGACCAAAAGAAAATAAATTTGTGAGAAACTAAAAAAGTTTGTAAAAATTAAGTAAATATGTGACTAAAAAGAAACAATTAAGCATATAAGAAATTAATTAAATATAACAAATTAATTAAATATTTGGCAAAAGAAAACAAATTTTTAGAAAACTAATTAAGCCCATCAAGTAAATCTGTGTCGAGAAACAAAACTATTTGAAAATTCTATTAGAAAAAATTGAAAAACACTAATTAATTTTGTCGTAATTAAGTAGATTTGTGGGGGGAAAAAATTATCCAAAAATTGTTGTTTTGATTTTTTGCTGAGTTTGAACATTACTATATAATGATATTTATAAAGCAAAGTTTAAATAACAAATGATTTAAGTATAAAATAAGAGTTAATTTAGTAATAAAAAATGAATTGGTGCCAAACAATTTTTTTTCCTTTTTCTTTATGGAAATAGAAAAGTGGTTTATAATTTTGTTATAGGGTTGTATCGTAGCCTAAACACTTTTGTGTTTTTAGGGTTGTATCACTTCCAAGCAGTCATGGAACAGTCACCCACACGTGACCTAGCTCACGACGTAAAGTCCCCCAAAAACATTCCTTTTGACCTCACTTTCAGATTCTATCGAGACTTCCTGTGAAATCACTCATCTGATTCCAGTCCGTGTCGAAGCTATGGTACTCTATCATCCACAGCAAAGATTTGGCCGACTCGTTTCTGATTCAATCGAAGACTCGGCCTCGTCTCCTTTTCACCTTCAAGTACTTTGACTCACGACAGCGTTTCATCTTCTCGGCTCCTGAACACGACAGTGAAGAACAATCATCCACAGCCAGACACGACATGACTATCTCGGATCTCGTCTACTACATTAGAACTCGCTCTGTCAACGGCCTTTTTTGTTGCACACGTGATTCATTGATCGCCGTTTGTAATCCCACCACTAGACAGATCTTGAAACTGCCAGATGTTACACCCAAAAGAAGAGACATGTACGCACGTCTAGGCTACGATCCTGTCGAAGATCAATACAAAGACTTGTGTGTGATGATGTTTGACTGTTTCGACAGCCGTACAGCTGGCAATATTGAACAAGAACAATTTGTTTTTACGTTGGGAACTCAACAACAAGAGTGGAAAAAAATTGAGACCATCAAAGGAGATCCCTACAAGGATATCAATGGTGGGATCTGCATCAATGGTGCTATATACTATGTAGTTGGAGATAAAAAGATAGCTAGATTCGAGAAGATGGAGTTTATTAAAGCACCTCAAGCCGATATCTCACTCTCAGACATAAGCGAAGATGATATCAAAGTAAACGTTTACGAAAACGAAAACAGAGATATATATCACAACCATAAACGCTTACTGTTGGACTCTTATGCGTCTGTGGATTCATCAAGAGAAAGAGGAGTCTTGGAATATGTTGGCTTGTGATGTGCCTACTGAATGGGGAGATTTATTCAGAGACAAAAGTCTATCTTCCACGGGAGAGATTCATACCGGAGAAGTTATGTTGGTGTCTAATACGTTCATCTAAGCCTTTCTCTGTTTTCTATTACGGAGAGAGTTTCAGAAGTGCCACAGTGGAAGGAATCGCGGATTGTGAGTTTAGACGTAGTGTCCACGGAATTGGTAAGCGTAAGCGTCAGATGTTCTGTTTTCCAGGTCACGTTGAGAACATTATGTTCCAGTGTTCTAAAAATCGGTCTAGGCGGCCGCCTAGGCGGGGCCTAGGCGCTAGGCGGTCTTTGACCGTGGCGATTTCCTTCTAGGCGTTCGAATTAGGCGTTTATGTTATTAAACGGATTTAGGCGGGTCTAGGCGGTCCTAAGCGGATCTAGGCGGCTACACACAATCTTTAACCAATTATCATTTGATTTTTAATTTTCATGTTTGTTTCGGTATAACTTTAAAATTTATTACATATAACTAAATTTATAAGTTCTTATTTCATAAATTAATGGTTATCAATAAAAAAATATTGTAAATTTAACAGATTTGATAGTAAATGTCCTGTGCTGTTTAATTTAGCTAATATTCTTTTTGTTATTTCGATGTACTTTGAGTTTTAATCTATTTTTTAGACTAAGAATATTTGAATTATATAACATATATTATATAATATATCTAATATATATTGTTTTCTTTTATAAATACATATACCGCCTAGGCACCGACTAAGCCCCGACTAGGCGTTCTAGGCGCTAGGCGGTGGGTCACCGCCCGACTAGCGCCTAGCGCTTTCTTGAACACTGTTATGTTCTTCTAACTCCAGTACTCTTGTCTTGGTAGAGTTCATAAGCTTCTTTTCTCTTTAGAATATCTTCTTTTATTTTATGCTTTTGGGTTTGTCCCTAAATAAATTAGCAGAAGAACTAATTGCCATCTCTTTTATCAGCAAAAAAATTGTATTTTGATACATAAAACTAAGTGTCAAATGGATCGTCCATGTCAAAGATAGTATTCATACGTTAATATGTACATTGACGACTATATTCAAATCGTCTGTCCATAATTGTTAATGGACAATACTTTAATAACATTTTTTTAAGAAGTCAAGATTCAAGATGTTTTTGGACTATCAATCTCTAATTGTATATATGCATTATTGGTGTTAACCCATTTTAACCAGTTTAAAATATAAATATATCAATAACCCGTCTATAATGTATTGGATATGGATTGACTATTATAGCCAGTCCAGTTTAACGGATATAATAATGCATGTTACATGAGATCAAATCAGTATTGGGTAGCCCTGGGATATAAAACTGAATCGAAATTATCGAACCGAAACCGAACCGAGTTTTAATGAACCGAAACCGAAGAAAAAAACCGATTGGTGGTTTTTTTTTAAAATAGAAAAAACCGAAAAACCGAAAAACCGAACCGAAGAACCGAAGTCCCTGACCTATTATTCATTATTGTAGACTTGTAAAGTTTGGCCACTGTTTCTTCTCTCTACTTTTAGAGAGATAAACTTCTCTCTGAGTTTCTTCTTTTTCCCTCTTCCCAGATCTCTATTTTTCAGAGGGAAAGATGAAATCTCAGACTAAGCGACTATTTTCTTTGTGTATGATATTCTCTTTGTTTTGTTTGTTCAATTTCGTGTTTTAATAACTTCGCCGCCGTACTCTTCTCACCGTTGATCTCCACATGTGTTGGTTTCTTCTCCGGCGACGCGGTAGACGAACAGTTCGTGGTGATGGTTGCGCAACTCGACGGCGGAGCTTTGGCGTTCGGTTACTCCGGTGACGTATGCGTTTGCCTTTTTACTACACGTGGCGTACACGTGGCTTTCATGCTGCATTCATGGTCTCGTCCTTATCTACTGATGGGTCTTGTGGGCTTTGAATGTTTTGTAATTGGGCTGAATAATCATCATGTTTGTAGCTTTTACAGCTTTTATATCTATAAACTCTCGTTGACAGTGTTAAAAAAAAAAAGACTTGTAAAGTTTCAATCTTCCCATATATATATATATATATATATATATACTTTTATCAGTTTGTATTTGTGTTTTAATATATATATATATATATATATATATATATATATAGCTTTGGAATATAAAATCGAACCAAAATTATCGAACCGAACCGAACCGGAATTTTATGAACCGAAACCGAACCGAACCGAAGAAAAAACCGATCGGTAGATTTTTTAAAAACAAAAAAAACCGAAAAACCAAATAACCGAACCGAAGAACCGAAGTCTCAGGCCTAGTATTGGGCATAGAAGAAAAGATTAGGACCCATTTTTGATCATTTTGTTCTTGTTCTTTCTTATTCATCCCCACAATTGTAAAACACAACAAAAGATACATGTTGTATTTTGTAGTAATCTTCTCCACCTTGGATCAACTTATCCTTGAATGCATTCTCCATCCATCCTACTCTTAGCTCCTCTAAACTATTTATGCATCTTAATCCACCAGGAAGACTTGTCAACTTTCTGCAGTCATTGATCTCCAAATGACAAAGGCATGGCATGGACTCTTCTTCTACGATCCACTCCTCAAGGTTATCGAGTATGGAGAGCTCTAGAGTGTGCAATTTAGGGAACCCCTCTTTGGAGCATACTATTTTCCTCCCTGTGAAAGCATTTAGTTCTAGACTAACAATCTTTAAGCTGTGTAGCTTCTCAAGAACTGGCATTGGATCCTCCGGTAGGTCACAAGAGGATAATGAAATAGAAGCAATCATGGAAGGAAATTGAAGTTCATTAGGTAACTTCTCAATCTTTATATCTAACCTTAACTGGTTAAGTCTTTTGAAACCAGAGACAAGGGCTCCTGCATCGATCTTGGTGGGTTGGACTTGACTGTTTCTTTGGTTGTACAACATCAACTCCTCCAAGTGTTTCAGTGATGCACCCAGCGACAGAGGTAAAACTCCCTCTTCTCTAGGGTTATCGGAGGCACAGCAGATCCATAGAGTTCTGAGTTTGGTCATATTGATGATATCTTTAACGCTACTGTGCTTCAATGAGAAGTTCTTGAGGGTCTCCAACTTCACCAAACCACCTAATTCTAACTTTGTTTTACTGCTGAGTTCATCAGGTAACATAAGATATCTAAGCTTCTTCATCTTCTTTAAGACATTTGGGATGTGAACCATGGTCTCGTAAATCTCTAAATCCAAATAAACCAACAGCTCAAGATTCCCTAGAGAGGATGGTAACACAGACAAGTTTGTCTCTTTCAAACTCAAGTACCTCAAGTGGATGAGCTTCCCTATGCTCTTTGGTAACTTGCGTCTTCTGAACTGAGCTCCAAAGAGATCCAAGACTCTCAGCTCGAAAACTCGCGGTTGATAATATCCAAGGACTGAAATCTCTAATGATATACAAAAGAGCTCTTGCTTTGGGGTTTTGAATCGGCCTCTGCTGAAATATACTAGGTTCATTTTCATCATCATCAACCAAATGTACAGCGAGTCTACGTGATCTGTTGGTGGGTAGAGGTGATAGAGAACTAGTACCATTCCAGACAATGCGCTGGGCATTGAAAACTTGTATGAAATTATCTTCTTCGGCTTTAAATAAACAGACTTCTCTAACAACGTCATGCAGACGACACGATTCGATTCTTGATGTCACAGGGTTCCTCTTCCCTACCAAAACCATACTCCTCTTGACCAACTCCTCGAGGTAATCCTCTGCTACATCTACAATAGTACTCTCCTCACTAAGCACCATCACTATTCCTTCTGCGACCCAGTAATTGAACAATGTCTCTGTTTGTATCTCATGATCTTCTGGAAAATGGGCTAGGTATAGAAAGCAGTGCTTCAAATGAGAAGGTAAATATTCATAACTCAAAGACAGGACATTGAATACCAAACTATCATTTCCTCCATTTTCCCCAAAGCCTCTTGCGATATAAGATCCAATATTTTCGTGTACCTTTCTCCACTCGGATACTGTACGTTTCGTAGCTAACAATCCTCCAAGAGTTTTCACAGCTAATGGTAACCCTCCACAGTGTTTGAGCATTTGTTGGATCTCTTCCTTTAAATCATCAACATGAAACTCTACACACAAAACATAAAGACTCTTCTTTTTAGCATATGGATTACTTCCATAAAATGCAAGGATAGTATAACAAAGGACATACCTATATCGTTTCTCTCAAACAAAGCTATCTTCTGAAAAACTTCCCAGCTTTCTTCATGAGTTAGGTATCTAGGCCTAAAGATAACGAATTTTAGGCCTGGATGCAAACCAACATTCTCATTCCTAGGAGTAAGTAATATCTTGCTACCTGCACAAATTGTCCACATCTCAAAATTAGACACTAATTTGGAGAAATGCTTTTGCTTTCTAAGATTTTAATATATATAACGTTAGGATTCATGGTCAAGACGAATCACCGGATCTATGTGGAAACGCTGGCTTTATAAGCTCCCAAGCTGCACTGCTCCATAAATCATCAAGCACAATCAAACATTTTTGGGTTTCAAGTAGTTTGAAGAGCTCATCTTGGAGCTCAGAAACTGTCATTTCCACAATTCTCTGTACCTCGTTTTTCGGCTTAAGGCTTTGTAATATCCCTCGCCACACATTCTTTTGCCTACACTCTTGTGAAACAAACACCCAAGCAAATCCATTGAACTGACGCCGGACCATCTCATGATGGAAAACTTGTCTTGCAAGAGTGGTTTTACCAATACCGCCCATCCCGCAAATAGAAACCACCTGAACACCATTCTCTTCCACGAGATGACCCACAAGTTCTTCAACACTACGTTCCACACCAACAAGGCTGCTTTCAGAGACGCTAGGAAAAGATTGTCTTATCTCCCCTATAACTATTTTTGGTAAAGTCTCTGACTCTTCTTCTTCAACTCTGTCGATAATCTCTCTAACTCCAAACCTCTCCATGTTGTCTATAACCTTGGAGATCCTAGTGATTATGCCTCTGATCTGAGAACTAAACTCCTGGTGAGCAATTGTGATGCAAGAAACTCTCTTTAAATGCTTCTTGATCCCTTTCTCTCTTCCAAACCTTTCTTCGTTTATAAGAAAGCTCTCGATAATGTCTTCAACATCATACACAATCTCTACGATATCTTGTAAACAATTCTTAACTCTCTCACTTGTGCCTTTATTGGTTTTTTCTGCGTCTTTCACAAACGATTTTAGCCGTCTCAGTTCGTTTTGAAGCTCGGTCGCTTGTTCATGGACTCCTTTTAGCCGATTGGATTCTCGAATCAGAAGCTCCCAGAGCTTCTGCAATCCAAATGCTACCACTGCGTCGGCCATTAATGCTCCCTGCCTCAGATCTCAAAAATGAGGTTTACATAATCCTTATCACCAATATCTAAACTTCAATTTTTATCATGATCCAATGATTGATTGCATCTAATTTATTGAGAAGAAGGAAAAAAATGATTTGGTCGTAACTACGGCATAAAATGAAAACATATTTCTTCGATAAAAAGGTTGAATTTCTCGGATGAAAAATGAACTTTCCATGACTCTTACCTCAAAAATATCAACAGATTTCTCACTTATCAGCTCCTTTTCAGCTTCGCACCGAGAGATTTGAGTCTGGAGCTCGAGGGTGAGGAAGACGATACGATTTTTCTTTAGTCAATTTTTTAAAAAGTCAATATTGTAATCTGCTTGAATAGTCAAAGCAAAGTTCAGCATTTCTTTAGTTTAATTTTAGATGGGCTTATAAAGTCTAAGCCCAACTAAATCTCCTATTTTTGAAGTAATTGCTCGAAACTGTTTTGAGCTATCATCTTTGTGTGTTTGCATGTAATGTATATATATGTTTAGGGTTGTCGATTTCAACATCACCAGCCGGCAGTCGCCATGAAAGAACCGTCACCCACACCAGTGGCGGAGCCACCTTAACTGGAATGGGGTCAGCTGCCCCCAGCAAAATATTTTTTTTTAATGCAACTTATTAAAAAAAAATAATTGCCCCCACACCAAATGAAAAATTTGCCCCCACTATTTTTTGTTTGTTCTGTTACTTTATTTGATTAGTTTATTATTTTCTATAAAATTGAATTTAGGTAAAATGATTTACTTAATTTTCTACTAAAATCATTTATGTATTTATAAATTTAATATGTACATGAGTTTAACAGGTCTAAAAGACTTACTTAATTTAACACTTTGTTTTTTATAAGTGTTTTAACACTAGATTTTTTACCGTTAAAAACTCTAAACCTTTATAATTATTTGTTTCCTTTCTAATATTAACATATTTGTAAATCCCATTGTAACAATTTTGTACAAATAGAGCGGTTGAGGTAGTCCAAGTGGTAGAAGGATCTGAGGTGGCAAACACCATTAGGGTTCGACTTCAGGCGGAAACAAAAATGCCTCCTCTGCTCACAACGCGGGCACTGGGCCTAAGGCCCAGGGAAAACCCTCCCAGGTGAAGCTGGCCTGCGGCCTGACTGGGCCCAGAGAGATTAGTCTGGACCTCGGTCTGGGATCCTCCCTGGATTATCAAAAAAAAAAAAATTGTACAAATAGTAAAAATGCTTTATAACATATTTAACATATAGATAATTTGTTTGATAAACGTGGTAACTAACTAATCAAAATACCAATGCATGTTGGCTTGTAAACATTTTTTTTATTTCTGCACTTAAATTGTGAAAGTCATTTTCAAAAAAAAAACTAACTAATCAAAATATAACAATTTAAAGATATAAATTTAAATTTGTTATTGTTAATATTAAAATAAAAATAAAATATTATATATATAAAATATAATAAAATATAATATTTAATATTTAATAATATTTTAGTTTAAATATTTTTGCCCCCAATAAAAATTATTTCTGGCTCCGCCAGTACCCACACGTGACCTAGCTCATGCCGTAAACTCCAAAACAACCTTCCGATCTCATCTTCGAGATATTATCTTTCTTTCCTGCAAAATCACTCATCTAATTCCAATATGTGTCGAAACTATGGTTCTCTATCATCCGCAGCAAAAATTCCGTGGACTCGTTCATGGCTATGTCAAAGATTCGGCCTCGTCTCCTTTTACATCTCATGCATCACAAAACCGGACAGTGTTTCATCTTCTCGGCTCCTGAACACAACAACGACGATGACAAAACCTCCTTCAGAGTCATCTCCAGACACGACATGACAATCTCAGATCCTGTCAGCCATATCAAAAATTCCCCTGTTTTTTTCCGGATTTATGGCCTCGTGGCGGCTTGCCGTTGAGTGCCTAGTCTCCTCATCGTCGTGATCACTCAATTCGTGATCACATAGCTCATAATCGACTCTAGGGTTGATCTTAGGGTCAACTTCGTTACGGTTTCAATACATCTCGCGTTCAGAAAATTTTTAAGAAATCTCCACAGTCGGCGCCAATTGATTTCATAACTCGGCATATCCAAAGATAGAAAGAGTTTTAGGGTTTGTTGAGAGATTTTTAAATAAGAGTTTCTCAAGTCAACGAGAAAGAATGGAAACTATAGTTTTTGCTAGGTTTCCGGGAAGAAACAAAGTGGTTGAGAAAGGTGTTTAAATCGTTTGAGAGAATTTGCTTAAATCGGTTCTAAAGCTCAAAACTCTCAAAAAAACTGTATTGAAAAATTGGATGATCTATTGAATAAACCCAATGCCTTTATATAGGCTTACAGAAGTCGATCTAACATAATAGGAAAACTTAAAATAATATCGAATATTTTTTGATATTCCGGCGAGAATATTTTTGAATGTATCTTCTTTCTCGGCATGTTGAACATGTGCACCGCTTTCTTTTTCCGTCTTTGCTTTCCTCCATAACTTTAATCTCGTTAAGTCGTTGGGCCGAGTCTGGATGAATCAATGATGTCGATTTAAATCTAAAATTGACTTTTTTTATTGGGCCGACCTAAATTCGTGAATGAACCTTTTTAGGAAAGTGTTAACATTGACTCCAGCAGCTTCCACCAAAACTTTAGCCAATATGTTTGGTTTTGCATGAGTGAACACAATGAGTCCTTTTTGGAAGAAATTTTAATAATAACATAGAATTATGCTCAACGTAAGAAAACAGTCTATTATATTTTTGTTTTATTTTAAAAATATTTTAAATTAGAGTTATTTATATTAAAAGGCACTTTAGGAGTAACTAATTTCATAAAAGAGCACTTCTTTACACTAGGGTACTTTGATGCTGAGAATTTCCAAAACTGTCCTTATCTCTTTCTCTTATCTCTTTCTCTTTCTTCCCCATTTTCTTCTTACGACATCTCTTTTCTCTATCTCTTTTCTCCTGCATCTTTTCACTTCCAATCTGCCATTCTTCAATTTTTATTATGCTATTGCTTAAAAATTTAATAGTTTTGTGTTTCCTCTTCGCTGAAAATCCTAATCAAAAGTGTCCTTCTCTTCACCATCTCCATCTTCTTCCATTCTTTTGCCATCTCCATCTGCTTCCTTCTTTTTTTCATCGCTGAGATCCAATTCTCAGAACATGCATGGTGAGTAAAATTGATTGATTTCATATTTATTATACTTGATCTATACTTTTCTCCAAATTTATAGTTTCAATCCGATTTAGGGTTAATTTGTTCTTTACCAATTACTACTTCTATTTTAGAACACCCAGATTGTCTTTTTCATTTCTCTTTCTCTTAATTTACCCATGATTTTACATAGTTGTAATTGGTCTTTGTATAGACTTTAACATGAATGACCCTGTTTTGTATATATGTTTTCGTGTACTCGATCAGATGGACATGTTCTCGTGTACAATAGCCGGTGGACACCATTATATATCTATGTGTGCTTGTTTGTTTCATTGTACATCGTTACTAGTGTGGACAGCGTATGGTGGACACCAATTTAACTACTTAGCATCTTGTTTTATGCATGTTTGTAGGATAACGATGGATAAGATCCACAATCCATCCATTCTCAACAACAAATTCCACTGACTATGATTGCGGCCTTGTCTCAATCAAATTCATGGTGACGCATGCCCATGAGAACCCATTGATGGTATGTCTATCATGGACGACAAAATGATGGATGTGTTATGAAATAATATGCAATGGACATCTATGGACAACTCGATATCCCTCTCTACCATCCACCTTCGCAGATTGTCGTCTTTATATATGTATTCTCTAACTACTGCAAACCATTTTATGGGACTTATCCATGTCCATGGATATTCTTTTGTTGAAAGTCTTTTACCTTTTGGCCTAACGTTTGTCCATGTATGTCAACTTAAATACATAAGTGTACCATTTTTTGGACGCTGCTTTGTGGGCACCTACTATTTAAAAACGGACTATAATTCATGTTATAACTCCAAATTTTATTTTCCATGTGGACACGAACAGTGGCGGACCCAGCCATTAATTTAAGAGGTGTCAATATAACATTTAAGAAAAAGAAAAGTCATAAATGGGGTCATGGTGAAGATTGATCCATGGTTTAGGGGGTTCAATATGCATGTTTTTTCAAATTTGGCAAAAACTTCTAACTATTTTTAGGCATAAAATAAATTTTATTAAGATTTAAGGGGTGTCACATGACACCCTATCTTCCTTCCTAGGTCCGCCCTTGGACACGAATGATGTACACCAACTAGATTCACATCCTTGCTTCTTTAATTAAATGGAACTAAAGATGGACACCAAATGGTGGACACCTTTTAGATGGACATTATAACAGTCTAAGAGTATGTATACATAATAGTGGACCCAAAAGTTTGGACATAAAAGCTTGGACACAAGAACTTGGACATAGATACGTTGACACTCACATAGATAACATATGCATTTTCAGCTCTTTTCATGATCTTGGTTTTTCTCACTGATTTCATAGATATCTGGATGATGTAATCAAATATGATTTGATAATTAAAATTTCATTTTAGAGTAACCACACATACATTCAAAACTTGTCCACGGGTAATTCTGACTGTACATTGTGGACACTGAATTATGGACACCAACTAGATTAACAGTTTCGTTACTTTAATTATATGGACACCAACTACATGGATATCGAATGGTGGACACCTATTAGATGGACACCTATAAGAGTTTGTAAGTATGGATACATATTGTGTACACAAGAACTTGGACATGAAAGCGTAGACATAAGAATTTGGAAATAAAGACATTGACAAAGAAAACATGCATTTTCAGCTCTTCTTCATTGTCAAATTCTTATATTATAAATTACCGTCCACGATATGATGCCTACTTATGTCTTGTACACATAGTCTTTGTTTATATTGTCCACAAGATCTCTAACCCGCAGAGTGTCTTTTATTTATTCATTGTTTGATGTCTACATTCATGTTGTCCACAATCCCTAACCCAAAAAGTGCTTTTCATTTATTCATCGTTCGATGTCCACGTTCACTTTGTCCACAAGATCCCTAACTCATAAAGTATTTTTCCTTTATTTACCGTGTAATGTCCACATATATGTTGTCCACGATCCCTAACCCAACAAGCTTTTTTCTTTGATTTACCGTTTGATGTCCACGTTCACGTTGTCTACAAGATCGAACACAATCTCTAACCCAGAAATTTTTTTCCTCTACATCTTAAAATTCATCCCCATAGCTAAAGTTAACATCTTTTCTATACCCATACTCATTATCATACATAGATTTGTTATTACTGAATCGATTCATACTAGAAAAATAGAGAATCAACAAAGATATGGGAAGGGCCAAACGACAGAGAGAATCGGCAAATCGATACAAATGATGATGAAAAAAAGAGAAAGAGAGGAGGGAGGGAAAGATCAACCAAAAGATCTGAGATCAGATCTGAACGACAAAGAAGAGATGCACTAAAACTTAGATGTCTAGATTAGAGAATCTTCGAAAGATACAATGGTGAGAACGATAGGGAAAGAGATAATGAGAAGGATAGAGAGAGAGAGCGATGGGGGAAGGAAACTGTGAAAAGGTGGAAGAGAGACAAATGGGGAAGGAGACGAGTAACAAATTGTGTGAGAGAGAAAGGTTAAAATTGGGTTTACAGAAAATGGTACAGTGTTTAAAGTACCCTAGAATCATAAAGTGTGTTTTACTGTAATTATTTTGTCAGAAGTGCCTTGTTCCGTAAACAACTCTTTAAATTATGCATCAACGGTTCAAAAAAAACAAGTGCTATTTTAAAGTAATCTAATATATATAAAAGACAAGTAATGAGAGAGAAAATGTCTTCAATCCTCCAATCACAACCAAGGATTATGCTGACGTGTCAAGCATTTTGGTCACTACTCTAAATTTTTTTTTGATGACTATTCCATCAATTTTTTTTTATCTCTCTCCATCTTTCTCCAAAAAAGTCTCGAGTTCTCTCCAAAAAAGCTATCGTCGCCGGCAGATCTCCTTCTCTCATTCTCTATAGCCTGTGTTCGATTTCCAGTTCAATTCATAAGTACATCGGATGAGATCAACAATTCCCGTGTTCCATGTACTTTTTCCATTCCAAATTTCATCGGGATTATTCCTCAACAGATGCGACAGTTTACATCGGATGAGAAAGAGTTGGTGGAAGAAAAAGTTGAGACAAACAGGAGAGCATCGATTTCGTCTGGGATCTGTAAAAGCGGTTAGACAAACATGAGATTGAGATCCTAAGAAGATGTTGATGGGACTCGAGAGCGATGGAGATCGAGTTTTGAAAATTTGCATAAACAAGGGGAAAAGTAAAAACGGGGAAACAAGGAAGAATAACCGTTTTCATTCTTCTCTCTATTTTTGGCCCTGCAACTCTCTTCGATCCATGGTAAATTTCATGCTTTCTTCATCAATTTTCAATTCCTACGATCCTGATTCATTATTTGTTCTATGAATTCAAAATTGTTGTGTTTGTTTCTCTTGATTTTGGTGTATTAGGTTTTCTAAAAAAGTCAGACATAAATAATCATTTGTGATCTACAGATTTTATATTTTATATCGTCTTTTTGCTTCGATAGGGTTTTGGTTTCTGGGATTTTAATTCTTTGTTTCTGTGATTCAAAGAATTGCCATTTTGTTAGGTCACTATTTTTAATTGTGATCTCTTCCGAGATCATTCATACTAAAGGGTTTTTAAGTTGTTGAGTTATGGATTTGGAAACTAAGGAAGACAATAGAATCGTTGCGGTATTGTTCTCTGGTTTAATCAAACTTGCTCACCTTTCTACTAATTGGTTGCTAAGAACATCAGTCTTCTTTTTTTGCCTTTTTGTGTTTTTCAATAATCTGGGAAGACAAATGATGATTCAGGTTGTATGAACAAAAGAGCAAATGATTGATTCATTGAATCTGATTCTATGATCCTCTTACCTTTTGATCGATCTGTCTCCTGGTGAGTGTCTTCTCAGCTCGAATTCGATACAAAGTTTGATTCTTTGTGGTGGTTAATCAAATTTTCTCAGTGATTCTTTTTGATTGGTTGCAGATGAAGAAGATAAGAAACAGAGAGATAAAGAAATGGTTTTTATGATTCTCGTGTTTATAGTCTCTTTCCCATTCACTGTACAAATATTTTAATTTTAAGAAGAAAATGAGATAAAAAACGTTTCCTTTGAAGACTCAAAAAGGGTCAGACCCAGAAGTCTTGGTCAGCTTTGAAAGGCTTGAATTTGTTTATTAATTGTTCATTCAATATCGGCGATTTGGGTTTAAGAATCACTGCTGTGTATTATATGTGTTCTTACAGAAAGTAGCTGGAGCTAATATAAAGGTTTGTTTGTTCATACAGCCTGAATCATCATTTGTCTCATACAAACTGAATCAATCATTTGCTCTTTTGTTCTTTGAAGAGGATGCAACAAGGTCGGGGGAAGAAGGTTTGTCTCTCATTTATGTTTCTTCTGTTGAATTTTAATACCTTAGTGAATGTGATTCATCAGAGATCTTCAATTTTCTTGGCGCAATTTTACTGAATTTTGACTAATATGGTATTGTTTCTTCAGTTTGGTAATGCAACAGAACATGAAAGAGATGGATTTTTTCACTAAGTATGGTGATGCCAACCGTTATCAGATTCTTCAAGTCATTGGGAAAGGAAGTTACAGAGTTGTTTGTGCAACTCTTGATACACAGACGAGAGAGAAAGTCTCCATAAAGAAGATTAATGATGTATTTGAACATATCTTAAATGCTCTCCGTATCCTCCGTGAGGTCAAGCTTCTTTGCCTCCTAAGGCAGCAAGATATAGTCGATATCAAAATCATCATGCTACCACCTTCCAAGAGGGAGTTTAAATACATTTATGTGGTGTTTGAGCTCTTGGAATCAGACCTACATCAAGTCATGAAAGCTAATGATGACTTGACGGGAACGTACCACCAGTTTTTCCTTCATCTGATGCTTCGTGCCTTGAAGTATATGCACACAGGTGCCTTTCCGTGGTAAATACACTCGACAAGCAATACTTGAAGAAACTGTCACCGATGTTAGGTGTATATCATTCTCTCATTGTTATCCTTCCGACCTGAAGATTTATTTTGTTTGTTTGAGTCAGATGTGTTACTTGCGTACATAAATTCATGGTGTGGTTTGATGTGAAGGCTCAGTTGTTGCTTCCACCATAAGTGATTTTTTTGCACTCACATACCTGTATTGAGTTGATATTATGTCTTTCTTTGAAACATGTTTCTTCATGTGGTTTTCTGGCCGGAAGAGCGTGGAACGGTTCATTTTTTAGTGATTGCAGATTCATGACAAATTGTTCTCTTGAGTGATTGTAGATTCATTACAATAGCATCATGACAAAGAAATCAAAGAGCTGTGAAGTGGAGGAGATTAGAGTGAACTCACCACCTTGGCCACCAGTAGCAAGTCATGGCCAAACCTACAGAGACGAAGACACTTCTCTGAACATTCTTACATCTTTGTGACAACAACAACAACACAGACGAACTATATGCAGACACAAGTGACTCCTCTGAGCCATACTTCCTCTAGCAATTTAACCATTCCTCCAAGATATCATCAGCAACAAGCATTACTCAAAACCCAAGAAACCCGTCTCTATAAGAAGTCTACAATTCAGGTTCTTTTCACCAACTCCCTTTACTAAATTTTTTAACCCCTTATGAAACAACAAATATAGAACCTCTTGAACAACTTTCTTTTTGTCATAAAAATGCAGGAACTCAAACACGGTTTCACGTCCTTCCGCGAATGGTCCTCGTGGCACGAAACAGTCCTGCTGATATGAAGCGAAAAGCAAGCGTCAAAGGCATTGAAAGGCCACTCACCACACACACACACGCATACATAAATACATACAGCCACATGGTTCTTTTTATTTGATTATATTCTTCCACTGGTTTCTTCATTTCTTTTTTGGTTGTGCAAGTTTCTATATACGTGACACGGACATGGTAGCTACACGATGCAGCAAATGCTTATTGTTGTTGCTCTTGCTGCTCCTTCTTGAGTTTTGTTTTTTTTCCGGTTCTTTATGTATATTCCTTCTATTAGATGAACATAAACAGGTTTGACTAAAAAAAAAAGATGAACATAAACAAAATTTGAAAGATTTGTATGTTGAGGGTTACTATAGTAATGTTTTGAGGCTTTTTTTCTCCTTGATTTGCATATCAAAATATTTCTAATTGGTTACCAACTTTGGCTATCTTCTAATCATCTTCCTTTATTTTTTTTTGTCAACTCTTCTAATCATCTTCCACTCTGGGAACTTTCCGTTGGAAACAAAAGTTAATAAGCTTTTTTTTTAAAAACAAATATATATATAAACTATTTATCCTGTAATATGAAAATTATTTAACATGTTAGAAAAATTGATCAGAAGAAAATAGTTAGAAAAACATTAATACTCTTTTTTTATAATCATCTGGTGTTGTATATAAAGTCAAAAGTCACCAACCACAGATTACTAACTATCAACCCAACTAATTCGACATTCCCCACGGGAACGAATATCGGACAACTAAGGCGGCAAAAAACAAACTCCTTCCGCAGTATAGAACCCATAAACGGACAACTAAACCCACAGACGGGTTACAAAACCACAATATTCCACAACCGACGGATAAAGCTTTCTAGGAAAAGAAATAGTGGAAAAGAGAAACAGACGCGGCAGCTACAACTCCATAGAAGAAAGGCAACACCGACAAGCAGAGAAACATACAGGCAACGGCAGACCGCAAGAACTAAACCCAAGAGCTCCGATTAGAAGACAACTAAAAACGAAACGCGGATCTAACTCATTCACACCTAATCTTAATCCTACCAAGTCTAAAAAAACTTTTTATCGGCCTCGATATATTACAGCCACTCCATTTAAATAAGTTTTTACCATGTTCTTGATTCCGATTCATACTAACTTCAAATTTATAATACTTATGTATTAAAACTTTAAACTGATTCACACTACCTTTAGACTATTTTTGAACAAATCGGATTAAGATTACAACCTAACAACATATGGTTCAAATTAAACCATGTGACAGTTTTTAATCAAAAAGTGCTGGAGTTTGTGTCTATAGTTTATATTGATCCGTAAGTTATTTTTGATATACCATTTTCTCATCCTGAACCTAACCGTGTATTTTAAAAAAAAATAACTAAAAATAGTTACTATATTATTCTATTGTCTATTTAAATCAACTTTAACACGAAAGTCATCAAATAATACCCGAATTTTTTCTTCGAACTTAATCTTAAATTATGATCTTATGTGTTAATCTTTTTGAAAGAAGAAAAAGAAAAATATTAATAAAATCATATATAAATGACTCACTCATAAAATATAATGCCAAAAAGTATAGTACATATTATTTTTTCAACATTTTTAGTTTATGTGAATTTTTAACTATAAACTTCTCTATAATTAAAAAATATTATAAAATATTGACTCTACATCAGAAAAAGATGACCCAAATGAGAAGACTTTGATTAAATTCTTTTATAAAAATATTGTTAGATAATTATGACTATGAAGTTGAATATAAATGACCGATAAAAGTTTCATAAATATGTTCGATAAAAATTTATGTTAGTATTTATGGATTTGTTTAGAATAACTTGATGATTTATGATACTATGTTTCATCTTTTTAAATTGTAGACTTGATGAGTCGTAGTAATATGACATCAATAACATTGTTAATTTTATCATGAAAATATATTTGAATTCAATTTTTTTTATCAAAATCAATCCTAATAAATAAATGCTTAGGACAATGTTTCTTGACTTAATGGATTATTTTTTTTCTTTCTAATCTTAGTTTAGCTTATTTTATGTATTCACATTTACCTTTAGTTTTGAGTATTCATGTAGATTTAAAGATAGTATTAGTGTTAAAATATTTTTATATGAAAATGTAATGTTAATACATGTTAACTTAAAAAAATTAAGATAATTTGCTATAGCGTTGACCATCTAAACTACCGATGTGAACGTTTAATTTAAGATTTGGAACTACGAAAAACTCTATTCTACTCATTTTTTGAAGATTAGAAGGTTCGAGTCTGTAGGTCTGTCTCTCTAAAACGATCTAAACTTAAATCATATTAAGAAAGAAGATTCTTCTTAAGTAATTGTGTATTTAAACAAAAAATATATTACCTAAAAATAGTAATTATATTCTTCCACCGTTTATTTAAATCAATTCTAATATGTATTTCGATATTGGTATCTGTAGATTCACAAAAATTTGTGGTATTTGTGGTATAACCAAAGAGTTTTTAAAACATTAATATATTTCTCTCTAAATTATAGGTCATGTCATATGTTACAATGAATTAATAGAAAATCTTTTTTTACCTATGAGAATAAAGCATAATAGACTTATAATAGAATTTTTTTGATGTGGATCCAGAGTTCAAATTATATGCAAATAATGTGTACAGAGTTAAAACTTTTAAATTCTTAATATTTTTTTGATGATTAAAGTATGTTCTCCTAATCTTACTTTTCTTGCATTTCCAAATTTAAAATATATTGATGAATGTAAAAAAAAAATTTGTTAGCCATTTCCCTCTTTTATCTGTTTATTTGTACTAAAATAATGTTATAGTATATTTTAGCTAAAATAAAACTTGAAACACATTCTTAATAAAAACTTTATAATCTTCCATATTAATGTATTGCTTTGTCTTACTATTAAATGTAAATTGAAATAAATCTATGGAAATACAATGCCCATGCAACGCACGGGCCAGAATCTAGTAGTCATATATTTAATTAGGGAGTTTCTTGTCCACTTTCACCTCAGCAAACTAAAAACATTTGATACTAAAAGATGTAAAAATGATCATTTCATACATAATTATATACAATAAAACTTTTATAAATTAATAACTTCAAAATCATGATATTTTATTAGTTTAGAAGGATATTAATTTATCGAGAGATTAATTGAATCGAAAACTTAATTCATAACCGTAAAAATTGTATTAATTTTCTGAGGTATTAATTTATCAAGTAATAATTTATAAAAGTTATATAATACAGTGTATAAATCGCTACATTTGACAATTATATTTTATATAATTTAAATATAATAGAGAATCCATTCAAAGAAAAAGATAACAATAGTATTTAAATAATTTTAAGGAGAAAATTAATAGTTTACTAATAATATCAAACACAATAATATCAATTTATTTATTGATAGTAAATGTAAAGGAAACAAATATGTGACCAAAAAGAAATAAATATGTTGAAAACTAATTAAATCTATCACAATTAAGTAAGACTTTAGCCAAAAGGAAACAAATCTATGTTAAACAGTATAAAATAACTATTCTAATGATATTTATAAAATAAAGTTTTAAATAACAAAGGATTTATAAAATAAGCATGTAATTAAAATACAATAAGAGTTAATCTAGTAATAAAAAATGAGTTGGTACCAAATAATTTTGTTATATAAGCTGCTTTGTGTTTTTAGGATTGTATCACTTCCAAGTTCCAAGCAGCCATGGAACCGTCACCCATACGTGACCTAGCTCATGCAGTAAACTCCACAACAACCATTCCTTCCGATCTCATCTTCGAGATATTATCTTTCCTTCCTGCAAAATCAGTCCTACGATTCCAGTCCGTGTCGAAACTATGGTTCTCTATCATCCGCAGCAAAAATTTCGTGGACTCGTTCATGGCTATGTCAAAGACTCGGCCTCGTCTCCTTTTACATCTCATGCATCACAAAACCAAAGAGCGTTTCATCTTCTCGACTCCTGAACACAACAACGACGATGACAATTCATCCTCCAGAGTCATCGCCAGACACGACATGACGATCTCGGATCCTCTCAGCCATATCAAATATTTCCATCTTGAGGGCCTGATTTGTTGCATAAGTGGTTCATCGATCACCGTTTGTAATCCCGCCACTAGACAAATTGTGAAATTGCCAGATGTTACACCTAACGGAAGACACATGCAATTACATATAGGGTATGATCCAGTCGAAAATCAATATAAAGTGTTGTGTATGATGAGGTTCAATCAACGCAGGGCTAGACATCATCAAGGTATCCAAGAGGAGAACCTCATTTGCACAGTGAGATCATCTCCCAAACAAGAGTGGAGAAAGATTGAGAACACCATCGGAGATATGTATAGCATCAAAGGGATATGCATCGATGGTGCCATATACTACAGAGTTGGCCAATCAAAAATAGTTAGATTCGATGTTAGATCTGAGAAGATGGATCAGATAATTAAAGCACCCGAACAATCATTCGATTTCACTCTTATGAATTACAATGGAAAACTGGGAGGTGTAGGTTACGTTTAATATAGACTTCTGAGATTGTGGATTCTTGAGAATGCTGAGAAACATGAATGGTCGAGCATGATGTGTGCCTTACCTTTTGAGTTTGATATATATGAGCCTCAAAGAGTGTACTATAAAAGAGTGATTCATTCTGGCGAGCTTATGGTGTTTCATCAATGGGTTGGGGCATCTAAGCGTTTTTATGTTAGCTATTATGATTTTAACAAATTGCGTCTAAGAGGTGTCGAGATCCAAGGAGTGGCGGATGGTGATGGTGACGACGGTGAGCTTAAAGGTCCGATGTTATGTTATCCAGGTTATGTTGAAAATATTAGGTTCTTGTGAGGCCTTTTTTTTTATTATAAATGAATTCATTAGCTTCTTTGATCTCGGCTTGTTTTATTTAGATGATCAATTCATCGAATTCTTTATCTTTTGTTTGAAGATTTGGTGGCTGTTTTCGTCAAGTTTTTTCAATCGATTCATTTCTGAGCGTGTATATACGAATCTCATTTAGTTTTTGGCATTCGAGAAGAGACAAACAGAGGAGCGTATAAGTTAAGATCAATCAGTGTGATTAATGATTCTAAGCCTCTTCCAAAAAAAAATCTAGCAAATTCACTACACCATGTTTACATATCCAATGAGAGTTTCACAATCAAGATACAAGAAGCTAAAAAAGATCATTTTTCAACATTTGTAACAAACAATCAAACCGACATTGAATTAACTTGCAACAGCTAATCTTCAGTTTAATGTCTGACTTTATCGACCGAATGCGTTTGACCAGTATCGTGTCGCCACTCATAAAGCTTTCTGTAGACACGACCGTACCTTATCATTCACCCCCTTAGTCGTCTCCCATCATGGCAAGAGTGTGTTCAAAACCCTTAAACCTCTCACACCAACTGATTTGATTGATCACATAACTCCGCCTTCCTCCAAAAATTTGAAAGCTGCGAAAGATATTTTTTTTTAATCATACGGACTCGAGAACATTGGGTCAAATGTCTCTATCCCTAAAAATCTCCCACATTTCAAAATTCTCCAGCGATGTGTTTAATACTGTAGAGCCGCGAAATCAATGCAGAGCCGGTCAGAGGTTGGAAATTAGGTCGATTTGTTTCCGTCGCAGCACTGGTTTCGAATCCAGACGGATCCATTGGAGCTCGGATCTGTCTTCTCGGAAACTGACAACTCGATGCGTTGGATCGGATGTTGTTAGGGGAGAAATCTCCGGAAGATCGGTGCCGGAATGGGCGTATGGCGGATCGAAAGATGAGACCTTAAGCGATTTGGAGCCGGAACTCGATGGCGATGGCGGCCGCGGAGGCGATGACGATGGGAATAACGGCGGAGACGGGAATAGTGGTAATGGAGGCGGAGGAGACGGCGGTGATGATGGAGAGGATGAAGCAGATAAAGCTGAGGAGAAGGAGTTTGGTCCGTTACTGAAATTCGATGAAGTTATGAAAGAGACGGAGCTTAGAGGGATTACACTACCGGAGGATATGTTGGAGGCGGCGAAATCCGTTGGGATTCGGAAACTCTTTCTTCTTCGTTATCTCGATCTACAGGTTTGCTTTTGGAAAGAAAAAATTAATAAAAGATTGAAAATTTTGATCTGATTGTCTTTTTTTGTGATGATTTATGTTTGAGAGTGAAACTTTTGCAGGGTTCTGTTTGGCCGCTTGGGTTTCTGATGAGGACATGCTCGATGCTTCGAAACAGAATGCTTGCAGATCCTTCGTTTCTCTTCAAAGTTGGAACCGAGGTTTGGAAAAGATTAAAGCTTTCTTTTTAGTATGAATCTCGGGCCAGTTACTTAGGATTGTGTCAAGGATGTTACTTGTGGAATTACTGTAATGATCTTGGTTTATGGATGTATTGCAGATAGCCATAGATTCGTGCTGTGCAACTTTTGCAGAAGTGCAGAAGAGAGGGGAAGATTTCTGGTCTGAGTTTGAGTTGTATGCGGCTGATCTTTTGGTCGGTCTTGTGGTTGATGTTGCTTTGGTTGGACTTTTGGCTCCCTATGCACGTATCGGGAAACCATCTGTGACATCATCAACAGGTTTATTTAAAGGCCTTAACCGTGCTTGTGCAGCCCTTCCTAGCAGGTAAGACTGTCATTGTCTCTCTCTCATTCTTCACTTTTGCCTCCATGTAATGTGCCAATCGGTTAACTCTTCTGGCTATTGTCTATCGAGTTTGCTGTATATTCAGAATGAGATGTACTTATACGGTTTTGTTTTGTGTTTACGAAGTGTTTTTGAAGCTGAAAGACCGGGTTGTAAATTCTCGGTTAACCAGCGCATTGCAACTTTCTTCTACAAGGTATAAAGAAGAAAACTGCTTTATTGTTCTTTGTAGTTCTTCCATACATTTGGTTTAACTAACCGGTGTGGTTATCTAGGGCCTCTTGTATGGGTCGGTTGGATTCGGCTGCGGTCTCATCGGTCAAGGAATTGCAAATCTGATCATGACGGCAAAACGGTATTCCATCACCATCGACTTTATCTTACTACTCAATCTTGTTTGTCTTGTTTTATAAAATGTGATCGAGACATTCAACTGGCTTAAAACTGTTCACTAAAATTTGGGGTTTCTATGTCTATAGGAGTATAAAGAAATCAGAAGAAGACGTCCCTGTTCCACCTCTATTCGAAAGTGCTGCTCTCTGGGGTAAGTCTTACTTATCATCCTTGTATATATCATCTCTTCAAAGCTTTTGTCCTCTGATGTTGAATGAAAACCGTAGTCTTGAACCATGAATACTGTATCGTGTACTCTTTTGTCCTGTGATAGAGGTTCCTGTGACCCGGATCAGTCATCAGTTTCTTAGACGGGTTTAGTTACTTGAATAAGTAAAGAACCATGAATCGATTATTCTTACAATTCGGGTGACAGTATCAGGTGGATTGTTCTTGTTGTTTGTAGTATTAGACAGAATTCTATGGAGTCGATAACTTAATTTCAGAACTCAGAGACAGTCGCCAAGATTTATCTGTAAAGTGTTGGATTAAACACTCACTCACTCTCTTTTCTGTTTGGTTCTTTCACCAGGTGTGTTCCTGGGATTATCTTCCAACGCACGTTACCAAATCATCAACGGTCTGGAACGGGTCGTGGAAGGTTCTACAGCAGCCAAACGCATCCCTGTGGTTGCGATGGCGTTTACGGTTGGAGTCCGGTTTGCTAACAATGTATATGGTGGTATGCAGTTTGTGGACTGGGCTAAATTATCTGGCGTCCAGTAGTCTAACCGGCTCGGTTTTGTTCCGATCGTTTGAGATGAATGTCGTTAGTGATTAGGTTAGTTAGTTACCGAGAGTTTAGAAAGAATTTGGTTCAGGATTTGGACCTAATTCCTCTAACCGGGAAACTAGACCGAACCGATACAACACTGTTTTTTGGAAGTTGAATTTCTCCAATTTCCTTAACAGTATGCAATAATGACATTTTTCATATCATTGAATAGGAAAAATAAAATATTTTATATTGTTAAATTTAGTGTGTAAAACTAAATTTTCCATTTATCTTATTTACATAATCTTTATATATTGGCTTAAATAATTTTCATCAGTAAAGATCGATCAACCACAATGACGAGGGTTTCACAGCTTACTCTTATTTTTCGTAACAAACTACAAACTATCCCCGAGAACTCCAACAAAGTTTCAGATGTTGTCGAGAAAAAACCGTTCAATCCATTGTCCAACAACGACTGTGATCAATTGACCAACGTGGCTGCTTCTTGGTCATCGTTTCAAATGCCTGTTCAGTATCCAAGTTTCACAAAGGAACAGTACGAGAATATGTCGGAGGAAGAACTTGATCGACTTCTCAAACTATATGGACTGCCTACAGATTTCGGTGACTTGTCTTGCAAGAAACAGTTTGCAGTTGGTGCATTCTTGTGGGAGAAGTGTTTAGATTCATCTCCGGCTAAGCTTGAATCAGTAAACCCTAATTCGTCCACTGTTGATTTAGGTGAGAGCTCTTTGATGGGATTGATGACGGCTTTGAAATCTATTGTTCACTATTTCGTCTTTAGGAGATAAAAAAAACCCAACTTTGTTTGTTCCTGATGTTTTCTTTCTAGTTGTTTTGTATGATACCGACCGATCACTTTCGTTTATAAACTATGAAGCTTTATTTAATTACAGCTTATTGTATTATCAATATACATTATTAAATTTTTGTATTGGACAACGATCTAGTGATTAACATTATGTTACTCACTAGTAAAATTATTCGAATAGCCATGGACCGGAATTTTCGAAGAAAAATTTATAAAAAGTCGATATAGTTACAAAAAAAAAAAAAAATCAAATAACTACAAAGAAAAATTAGTCACAATGCTATAGGCACAAAGAAAATGTGGTGGTTATAGCATTATAGCCAAATTTTTTGGTAACTATATAAGCAATTTTTCTTAGCTATACAACAATTCTATTAGTGATTAATTTCAAAAGTCTACCAACTATATGAGAAAAAAACATATGATAAAATTTTATTAGTTCTCAATACCATATCTATTGGTATGTCGTCAATATCCGTCAGAATATAAGTTACATTATATATCGTTGGGCCTCTCTAGACAAGTGCTCGAGTATGCAAACAACCTCTCCTTCGAGACCGATCCAAACACACAGGAACGTATATATAACATATATATGTAATGTAGTGTGTGATCGATCTCTCTCAATTCTGCTTCCGAGTGAAAAACGGTTTCTTTGAGCTAACAAAGGATCTAATTTCTTATGAAGCAAATAACCTAAATACATCCATTTGTTACCAAAAATCGATTTATATATACTTGCAATATTGGTAAAAGATATGAATTATGAAAAAGAGCCTCATAACTCTTTTTTTTAATAATATATTATATATATAATTAAACCGATCCTTAACCGAGGATCAACCGGGTTTACAATCGAACCGAACCAAAATAAAAAACCAAACCTAGATAACCGGCGAGAGTTTCCCTAAACCGGTTACAGAAACTAAAGACGCAGACTCGCGCCGTCACACTTCAGGGACGAAAACCGATCGTCCCTGTCACCTCCGGCGGATATGCTCCAGACGGATTCACGGTGCTCGGCGGCTCCTTTCCGCACAGCGTGGAGACCCGACCCCAGCCGGCGTTCCAAAGACACGAGCCCAGACCTCCTCCTTCCTTTTCCCGGCGACGACGGTTCTTGACGGCACCCTTCGGACTCACCCGACATAGCCGCTCCCGGCAAGCTCCGATGACGACGATCCTCCGCGACTCGTAACCAAGCTCGAAAAACCTATCTTCTCTGATCGCCTCAAACCTCGCTTCTCTTCCGGCGAAGGTGATTTCTCCGGCGAGACAGACATGCAACAAAGGCACAGACTAGTCCGACTCACCGCAGTCCCTTAAGCGTGGCCACCACCCCCAAGACATCTCCCTCGCATGCATCGACACTCACCATCCTCCTCGCCGGAAACCCGAAACCCAGATCTCGACAGCCACCGACTTTTCCCGCGCTCCCCATCATCGCCACATGTCCTCAAGCAGCTGAATAGATCGCGACTTACCGGATCTGTCGAAGCTTTGAACACTGGACCGGAACCTCCGCAGCGAAAAGGAACCACTCCACGCGATGTCAAAAGAGAGGGAGGCGAGACTCTTTTGGCCCGATTCGACCACCACAGTTGTTCAGTACTTAGCACGCCATGGTTGGAGACCTCCCTGGGCACCGACGATAGACACCGGCATCGAAGAGGCCTCAGAAACGAAGAAGAAACGAAAAAGTTGTCGGTGAGAAAGAGAGAGAATCTGATTCGGCCGCGTGAATCTTACGCGTACAACCCAGTCCAAACTTAACTCTTAAATAGCATATAACACCTCGTTTTCGAACTTACAGTGATCTGTAATGTTTTCAAACTCAACCATATTAATAGAATCCAATTTATTTATTTTTTCGTAATTTAGTTCGTGGAACTCAGAGAGACAACCCCGTCAATGTTGATTACACACTCAGTCAGTCTTAGCACTTGTTTTGTACTTCACTACTTATGTCCCTCGGCTTTCTTCCGACGCACGTTATCGAATGTGCCTCCCGCTCACCTAGCCATGGGGTTCACGTTAGGAGTCCGATTTGCCAACAATGTATACATGGGGGTTTGTGGATTGGACCAAATTGTGTAGTCAAACTTGACTCGGTTTACTAACCCTTTGGTAATTAATGTAATTGCAGATGGTTGCATAACCTAGCGTTTGCATATGATTACATGAAAACCAATCAAACCTTTAATCGTATGCAATTCTAACTCAACATTTTTATCAGCGTTAGCATATTATATGAGCTTAACAAATTATTACTAATGCTATTTTAAATTCGGATGATTGGATTTGCAATTAGAAAATATAAATATCTTTTAAAGGCCATATCATTTTTTTTTCTGTCATGTGACCAATTTAAAATTTCGTAATTTGTCAACTCAAGTTGTACCTAAACTTTATTGTTTCAGTAATAGAAAATTCCATTTTAATACATCAAATCTTTATATTAATTGAAAAGTGTTTTTGGCCTTATATTCATTCTCAAAATAGTTGATTAATAATTTATTATTAATGAAATTAGGCAATTATTGTGTTAACCTTAATTTATATTGGTAATTTTAATATGTTTTTAATTTTATTATATAGATATATATATATATAAACTTAGGTAAAAAAAATCGAGTTGATAAATATGAAATTTTTATGAAGATTTTTTAAATTTCATTTAGGAGATATAAATAACCTTGAAAAAAATGAAAAGGCAAGATGAGACAATAAATATGAAAATATTTATAAAGTTTTTTTTTTAATTTTATTTTAGAGATATACATAACACTCAAAAAAAAAATATATATAACATTTATGAATATTTTTAAATATTAATTAATATTGTTTTGGATTTTATATATTAAATTCGTATTAATATATAAATTTAAAGTTTTATAAATGATAAAATATGTTAAATAAGATATTTATGGATTGATTTTTATATATAAAATGTAAAATATATAATTATAATTTATTTTATTGCTATTAATTTTATTTATAATAAATTATAAAATATCTTAGTAAACATAATAATATATATATATGTTTAATTATAAATAGTATCATACATATTTTTAAATAATATTATTTTTGTTAAATTAATTTGATAAATTTTATTTTTTTTAAATTTATGTTTAATAATATTTGTGCTCGCGAATCATACTAGTTAATTATAGTTATAAATTTAATACACAAACTTTAATCATTTTTAACTTATACATGAACTATTTTTCTGTAATAATACACCAACTTTTAAGATTGTACCCATAACATCACCGACTTAACTTAGAGTTAACTTCCGTTAACATTTAAATTTTCTATTCGAAAATATTAATATTTAAATAATAAAATATTTTAAATTTGCTAAAAAGCTATAAAAATACAGCAATTAAAAAATATCAAAAAATCCTCCAAAAATATCTGAAAAATCTAAAAATACTTTTTTAAAACAAAAATATAGATTTAAAATTTAAAATTAAAAAATTAATTATTTAGTTAAAATTTATCATATAATTAGTTTTTAATTATTAACTTTTCATATAAGTAAACTTCATATGATTAATTTTTTCCTCTTTAAAAAGAAAAGAATAGTTGATAAGTAATCAAATTGGTTTTAATTATTTAAATACTAATTTTATACATTTAAGAATATAAAATTTTAACCAAATAAATGGATTGATGTATATAGTTCATATTTTTATTTTTGTTTTTAATCTTAAATTTTAAATCTAAATTCTAAAGTATATATTTTTATATTTTTCAGATATTTTGGATGGTTTTTGAATTTTTGTTTTTGAATTTCTGGATTTTTAATAGTTTTTTAGAAATTTAATATACTTTATTAATTAAATATTGTTTTTTCAGGAAAAAAAATAAAAATTGACGGAAGTTAACTCTCCGTTAAGTCGGTGCTGTTAAATGGTAACAATCTTAAAAGTTGATGTATTATTTTGGAAACAAAATTTAGTTCACGTATAAAATTAGAAACAAAAAATATATATATTAAATTTGTAATTATAATTAATTTGATGTATTAAAACGACAATATCTCTTTCGATAATGTTTACCATTTAGCAAAAACGTATGATCAGATAAATATTTGGCAAATTATATCAAGAAAAAACGACAACTTTACTAAGCAATAAACCTAATTATCTCCTTATTCTCCAGCTGCCTCCCTCTACAGTTCCTCACTCAGATCCTAGCTTTCACCGACGGCGCTCGGAGACTTTGGCTTTGCCGACATCATCCGTCACTATGTTTGTAGATCTCCTCAACCTACCTCTTCTCTGCTCTGCAACCTGGTTATCGGTGGTGGGTTCGCTCGATGGTGTAGGCCTCCGGTGGTCTCTTTCGGCAGGTTAAGGCAGTCTCTCGAGCGGAGTTTTGTGCGTATGATTGCGTCGATGTCCGGCGTCGCTCCTTCTGGTGGAGAATGCTTTTGAAGTTTACAGTGCGGCTCCCCTGTGATTTCTGCTCATGGTCCGATGAAGATCCTCGGCGGATAATGTTGGTAAGGTTGCCAGTTTCGGTGCTCTTTGCCGGTTTGACTTGTTCTCCGTCAGTGGTCACTTCTGGTTTTTGATGATGCTCCCTGGTTGATGAGTAGAGTTTTGATCCTTTGTTTCTGTTGATTTTATCCTAATCATGCCTAGGAGTTTTTCAGTTGGACGTTGATAAGAGATGTTAGATTTGGGATTCTACAATCTTATATTAGATTTAGGGTTTTGAGGTTATAGTTGCATAGTTTGGTCCAAGTTAGTTTCCGCTATATTTAATATCGTTAATCTTGAAAAAGAAAGTTTAATTCTTCCACCACTTTTAGATTAGTTGAATAAACATGTTTTTTTTAGGTTTGTCAATCACTTCTTGTAAGACCAATCTTAACAGGGATACATAGGTCGCGATCTAGATTGTTTAGGTAAATTTTTTGTGAGTAGATAGTAGATTCGCGTATGTAGTTATTTGATTGTTCTTTAGTTTTATGTGCTTGTCGCTATGTCCCGCTTCTCCTTTTCTTTGTGATTTCTATCATATCAAGACATATTTACCCCTTTTCACCCTTAAAAAGAGAGGAAAAGGATAAATATTTGTAAGTGGATATCTTAATATATATATATATATATATATATATATATATATATATATATATATATATTTAAAGCTAGGATTAATTACATACAATGTATCTTTATTACTCTCTCTGTTTCACAAAAATACAATTTTTAGAGTTTTCGCATATATTAAGAAAATAATTAATACTTAATCATAAATGCATCAATTTTTGTTACTCTACAGTTTTCCAATATCTCTAAACCAATAGTAATTTAATAAATTTAATTAATCTTCTTAAAATTTTCAAAATATCATCATTAATTAATAAAGTGTGCATAGAAAAGCTAAAAAATATATCTTTGTGAAACAATTTTTTTTTCTAAAACATGCATCTTTGTGAAACGGGGAGTAGCAATTTTGTATCTTTCCAAAACTTTTTGCAAATTTGTATTTTTTTTGTCTTTTTGTGGTGGTTTATGACCATTTTATCTTCACACTCTCTTTCTCTCCTATTTTTTTTTCTACCGAAAATTAACCTTTTTTTTCTTTTCCTTTTCCTTCTCTTTCTTATTTTTGCATTTATTTTCACCCTCATTTTTTTTGAACGGTGGATATCATGCAATGGGTGCGGTTTCCGGTCATATAGACCGCCGGAATGGAGTTAGAACCGGTCGATCTACCGGAATTCAAAAAAAAACGGACTTTATACGGAGATTGTGAATGGATAGTTGAGTCTCCATCCATGTGGATACTACGAAAATTGCGAATGAATATCTATCCATGTGGATACTACAATGATCATATACATGCAAGGTGCTTATTATGGGTAGGAAGTAGCCAATGAAAATGTTGTTTTTGAATGGATAGTGGTCTACACCTACTCTATGTCCACAAATTCACAATCATGTGGACTCTTAACCAACTTTTGTCCATTAGACCCGTACTTTGTGTCCACGGATCGCAATAATGATAACTCACCATGGGTAAACGTTTAACATATGATTATTCGTGGACAAGTTGCTTAACAAGATGGTTTAACATGAATGATGATGGACAAGATACTTAACGAGATGGTTTAACATGAATGATGATGGACAAGATGCTTAACAAGATGGTTTAACATGAATGATGATGGACAAGATGCTTAACAAGATGGTTTGGTTAAGAGTCCACATGATTGTGAATTTGTGGACATAGAGTAGGTGTAGACCACTATCCACCAAAAACAACATTTTCATTGGCTACTTCCTACCTATAGTAAGCACCTTGCATGTATATGATCATTGTAGTATCCACATTGATGAATATCCATTCGCAATTTTCGTAATATCCACATGGATGGAGACTTAACTATCCATTTGCAATCTCCGTATTAAGTCCGTTTTTTTTTTGAATTCCGGTAGATCGACCGGTTCTAACTCCATTTCGGCGGTCTATATGACCGGAAACCTCATCCATTACATGATATCTACATTTCAAAAAAATGGGGTGAAAATAAATGCAAAAGTAAGTAATAGAAGGGAAAGAAAAAGAAAAAAAAGAAAAAAAAATAGATTGATTTTCGGTGGAAGAGAAAAAAACAAAAAGTGGGGAAAAAGTGTGAGGATAAAATGATCATTTTACTAGTGGGACAAAAGAAAAAAGATACAAAATTAGAAACTCTTTTAGAAAGATACTAAATTGCAACAAAAAGATAAAAAGATATAGGGAGTGCAATTCACCCTTTAAAGCTAAGGTGAGTATTAAAAAAAGTAATAAAATTATTTTTCCATATGCTTGCAAGTATAAAAGGAATCAAAAGATTCTTGGGATACTTGGGTGGCAGCAAATATCATTTTATTGGTAGGTGGAGTATCTACTCAGTAACAGCTTGGTCACCACTGTCATCCAACTGCTATATCCTCATCGTTTGTTCTCTTGTTACTGTTTTTACGCCCCATAGCACTATAATAAAAAAAATTCTTCAAAATTTCATTGATGTTATATTACATTGATCCAGCAAATTCTATTTTTGAGTTGCTGACAAACTTATGTATATTTCTTGATTCAATAATCCCAAACTGAGAACCGAGAATATGGAATAATTTCCAGACCGACAACTTCTAGCCCACTCGACCCGGCCCTATTTATAACATAAAATCTAAAAACAAAGTTAATCAATTTTATAAAAATAATTGATTTGATTGTCTAACTATAATCCAAAAAATGTTAAATTTAATATATAAATTAATAATTAATCTGCGTTTAGCGCGGATCAGAATCTAGTTTATTGATTTAAACAGTAAATATATGAGCAGGTGAAACAAAACAAGAGCATTGATAACTTATAGTACTCTCATAACTTCTAAGTTGACGTTTTATGTCATAGTACTCTCATAACTTATAGATTCTCCAATTCAGTCCAAAATTAAAAAGTTCAGGTTTTGGAATTTCATATTTGTGGTAGATTTCAGGATTAGTTATATGATAATATTGATCTGAGATATCTGAAAGATTTTTATATTGTAGAAACAAAATTAATAAATTTTCACATGTTTATTTTTATATAAAATTTTAAAATCCAACTTGTTTTAAAATGATTTAATACACAACAGGAATTCAATGGATTGATGGGACAAAACAAATCAAAAACAATCTCTGGTCATTGTATGCTGAATTCAATGATTTTGGACTATGACATATATGATTACAATTAGATAAATGGATACATATTATATTTTTTTAGAATTGGTAAAAATGATATCTAATTTGAATGACATAGTTCACTATTCATTTAGAAAAAAATAAACATTTGAAGAGCTTTTCAACACCCTTGTTATCTCATTTATTACATGCCCAAATAACACAGAACAAGCTAATACAAAATATTAGTATATAATCTTTATATAGATTATGAATTATTGATTTGGTTATTCAATTCATTTTAAGATTTTATATTATTGATAAAACTGTCTTTTCATTGTTTTTACTTTTTTTTTTTTTTTTTGTCAACCAAGCTGCATTCACGGACCGATGTAAAAAGAGTACAAACGGGCCAAGCCCAATAAGAAAAGATAAGGATAACAAAACGCGTGTAGCCGAATGAGGAGGTGTAATTGCCACGTGGCACCACCAGAAGACATCCGGCATGCAGGACGCGTCACGCCGGGAAGATACCGCCGGGAAGCGCAGATTTGCGGAGGAAAACGAAGCTACAACAAGCCGGACCAAGTTATCTCGACCATCGAGGGCCGTTTGCCGATCAAGACATCCCAAAGCCACCGTCCAAGATCTACCTGTATCAAAAGAAGCAAAACCGAAACGCCGTGAAAGACCACCGGCGCCGTTTTCATTGTTTTTACTTTGCATCCATAATTAAATCAATTATATTTCTAAGAAATTACATGTACATAGTATTATTTTTATCTAAATATTTTCACGTATAATTGTTGAATAACTGTATACTTTTTTTGGACAAAAATAATTTTATACTGAGAACGTATAATTAATATACGGTTCATCACGGGCCGCGTTAGTAGTTTTGTAATAAAAGAGACAAAAACTGAAATAAATAACATTAAATAGTCATAGTTGTAAATAAAGAAAAACAAAAGTCGTCTCCCGGCGCTCCCCGCAGGTTTCTCTCTCTTCTCATTCACCTTCTGGCTTCTGCCGATCACTCCCCTTTTGAATTTTCTTCAATTGGAAGTTCCATTTGCAATTTCTAGATTAGGGTTTCGATCTACGCTCCGGCAAATTGTTTATCCTTGAGCTGTAGTCTACGGTTTTCGTCGTAGTTAGATCCGGTGGTCACGAGTTGGATCTGCCCGTGTGAGTCGGCGGCGGACGGTGGATCTGAGGAATTGTTTCCACCATGACCGGAATGAGAGGACTCTCCGTTTTCATCAGCGACATTCGTAATTGCCAGAATAAGGAGGCGGAGCGACTCCGAGTTGATAAGGAGCTGGGAAACATACGTACATGCTTCAAAAATGACAAGGTTAGGGGATTCTCTCTCTCCTCTCCCTCTGTAATCCGCTGAGGTTTTGTATTGAATAGAGATTTTGGAGATGTCTCCTTTGCAGCTACATATTCCTTCAAGATTGTTGAACATTAAACTCAGTTTCAGTACAATCCAATGCTAGAGCTAATAGGTTGATGCAGTCACTGGTTGAATCTTATATAGTCCAGTGGTTTTAAACAGTTTCTCATTTATCGGATAGATGGTATAGTCGTTTCGTTTGTATCAAAGGCAGTATAAGGTTTGCCTTGTATGTGCTTGGAGATTAGGCCATTATCTTACCGTTCTAAACATCACTACTGCTTTCTACTCGGAGGCTCGAAAGGGTATTTCAAATTTGACAAGAAATTATTATTTTTCCTTTAAGAACATTGAATGTCTGAACTCTGAAGTCCTGGGTGAAATTCTAAGTTCATACTTTAAGTAGAGAGCTGTAGCCGCCTGTAGTGTCCATATATGGCCAGTTCATTACGGAAGTTAAGAAATATTCTGAGCTTAATGTTAGAATTGCATTGATCCTGCATTGTTTGATTGTTTTTTTCCATACTGTTTTCTCTTTGACAGGTTTTGACACCATACAAAAAGAAGAAATATGTCTGGAAAATGCTTTATATACATATGCTAGGTTACGATGTGGATTTTGGCCATATGGAGGCAGTTTCTCTTATATCTGCTCCAAAGTATCCAGAAAAGCAGGTTAGCCAAAGAGTTTTGTTTGCTAGCTCAGGCAGTTAAGTATTGCTTTCTAAAGCTAGGAGAAGAGAAATAGGTGGAGTATTTGTTTGATTAAGTTTAGTGATCAAGATGAAACAAAGTAAATTTCAATGAAGACCATAATAAGCGAGATCTAAAAATACTATTTCACTCGCTTGGAATTTTACTCTGTTTGACTGGACCTGGTAACTAATGTATCGGGACATTTACTAAGTATATAGTAACAACATAATAGCAACTCTTAACCAAGAGATACAAATGATACCATGCGTCTTCTCCCAAGGGTCTGCATTATCAATTTTATATTTTTGTATCTTTCTTACCTAAGCTGCATGTATCGAACTTTTCATCGATGATTACAGGTTGGCTACATTGTTACATCCTGCTTGCTCAATGAGAACCACGATTTTTTGAGGTTGGCAATAAATACAGTGCGGAACGATATAATTGGTCGGAATGAGACTTTCCAGTGCCTGGCATTGACTTTGGTATGTGCTCTTTTGTCCATAATCGTGTTGAGAAATTAGAGGGTAGTGAAGTCTTTCAGATTATGGGACGCAGTTAAGTGACTGTTCAATGGTAGTCTTTGGCTGCATTATGTTTATTTGCTCTACTAATTCATTATTCAAAGCCTTTCACTTCATTAAAACGGTGTTTTCTTTCTTCTCTGGCTCTCTTTCCTTGCTATGTTTGCTTTGCCTGCAGGTCGGAAATATTGGTGGGAGAGATTTTGCTGAATCATTGGCACCTGATGTTCAAAAGCTACTTGTAAGTGACCCCCAAGACGAGAGGTTATGGATATTTATCCATATAAGTAAACATACTAATGCTATGGACTTGTTTGCTGTAGATTTCTAGCAGTTGCAGACCGCTCGTAAGGAAAAAAGCGGCACTATGCCTACTGCGCTTGTTCAGAAAAAATCCTGATACCGTCAACGTTGATGGCTGGTGTGTATTAACACTCTGGGTAGCTGGTTGTTGGATTCTAATTGTGCATCTTTCGTATATTCTGATTGTTGTGTGCTTCCAGGGCGGATCGTATGACACAACTTTTGGATGAACGGGATCTTGGTGTCTTGACATCCTCTACAAGTCTTCTTGTAGCTCTGGTATCATATAATCATGAGGCGTATTCAAGCTGTCTACCTAAATGTGTCAAAATATTGGAGCGCCTTGCTAGGAACCAGGACGTGCCTCAGGAGTACACATACTATGGCATCCCATCTCCTTGGCTCCAGGTTTGGCATTAACTTTTATTGAGCACATCATCCTCTGGGTTCTTAAAATTTCATGTGAAACTGGTCATGAAAATAGAGGCTTGTCCAAGCTTTGGTCTATTTATTTCGGCTCAGTTAAGGTATTTTGGATTCTTATATTTCTGTGTTAGGTTAAGGCAATGAGGGCTCTTCAGTATTTTCCAACCATTGAAGATCCCAGTACCAGAAAATCTCTCTTCGAGGTTCAATTTTTCTCAAGTAAATCTATAATATATGCCTTTGAATTATATCTGATGGCATTTCATGGAAATTTCAGGTCCTTCAGCGGATATTAATGGGGACGGATGTTGTAAAAAATGTGAATAAGAACAATGCATCTCACGCTGTGCTGTTTGAAGCTCTATCCCTGGTAAGTTCGTCAGATAGCTGGGGAACAAGTTGATGGGAAACAATTTTCTGATCCATCTCTCCATTCCCTTCGTGCCTCCCCAACTTCACATAAAACACTGTTATGTCAAACAGAATAATAACATGTGCGGGGAGGTTTTAAAATAAAGTTTTCGATTTTGGCGGAGAAAATGTGTTTGAGTCGCTTGCAGTTACTTGCGTGCTGTTCTTTGTTTGTTCCTTACTGTTCTTGTACTTCTTGTTTAAAAGTATATAATATTATATTTTCTGCTTGAATCTTTCGAGCTGTTTCTAAGAGATTTAGCATGGATAGTTGACTTGACTGTGCTCAACAATTATCTGGCTTAGTGAGCAACTTCCTAACTTGTTGATGTGTTTTAATATAGGTCATCCATCTTGATGCTGAGAAGGAAATGATGTCACAGTGTGTTGCTCTTCTTGGAAAGTTTATTTCTGTCCGTGAGCCCAACATCAGATATCTAGGCTTGGTGAGATCTCGAATAACACGTCCTGTTTCTATGCCTAGCTAGAGCATTAAATTTGCTTACTGTTTGGTGGTGCATAACGTGATTCACTAGTGGTTCCCTTTAGTGGCCTGTCATGATGCATTTCTTGACAACATTGCAGGAGAATATGACACGAATGCTGATGGTCACCGATGTCCAAGATATCATAAAGAAGCATCAGTCTCAGATAATCACCTCCTTGAAAGACCCCGACATCAGGTTGGTTTTTTTACCATCTCAGTATCAGCTTGTATGGCTTGTGAACCCGGATCCCTATCCTTTAATGCTCTAACTCGGAGCCAGTATAGTAATTGAATCATGAAATAGTTGTGAATTTAAAAGCATTTCAGTCAGCCCTGAAATTACTCGATTCAGATTGCAGATATCAAACTCTCAATTTAAATCTGAATCTCTGCAATGTAATTTTAGTGAAATATGTTTTCTTGATTTGTTCTCTTGTAAGAAACAATTATTGGTAAATTTACCTGTGGTGGCAATTCTTGGCTGGTGGGACAGTACTATTTCTGTGACGTTTTTCATATAAAGATAACTGGATTGGATGAGTACCAAAGTCCATTAGGTCTAATCCTATTTCCTTTGCAAATGGAGGCTGCCGTTTCCAGAACTTCTAGTTTGATTTATATCTTTTTTTTTGGGTTCTTTTGCCAATGGTATCACATTCACTTAGTGGTTGAACTTCTTGCAGTATTCGTAGACGTGCTCTTGATTTGTTGTATGGGATGTGCGATGTGTCAAATGCAAAGGATATAGTCGAAGAGTTGTTGCAGGTAAATCTTGTTGGCCTTGCTTCATATTGATTATATAGCTGTGTAGTATTTAAGCTTATTTTGAACCGAAAAACACATTGCAGTATCTTAGCACAGCAGAGTTTTCCATGCGTGAGGAATTATCACTTAAAGCTGCCATTCTTGCCGAGAAGTTTGCTCCTGATCTATCATGGTAAGGATAACTTCTACTACAATAAAAGATATCTACACTTTTTCAATGCACGCAGTTATGATTTCGATGACATGCGCTAGCCATTGGTGTGACCCTTAGATCCATATTTGCACAACAGCACAAGCAATTGGTCAACCTTTCACTACAGTAAATGTTAATTTTGATGTTTTTAGGTATGTAGATGTGATCCTTCAGTTGATCGATAAGGCTGGGGATTTTGTTAGCGATGACATTTGGTTTCGCGTGGTTCAGTTTGTAACAAATAATGAAGACCTTCAGGTATTTAAAATTTGTCAGAATAAATCTGCTGTATATTATCCTATTCAGGACCTTCTGAAGTTGCTTACAATTTTCTTTAATATGACAGCCTTATGCCGCATCAAAAGCAAGAGAATATTTGGACAAGATTGCCATACATGAGACTATGGTGAAGGTTGTACATCCTCGCTTCTTTATAAGAAATTTTATATATTGCATTGCGCAGATAATTTATAGAACAACCTAAGCTGGGAAAGTGGAGTTACTACCTTACTATCATTCTGACACAATCTTATCTGTATCGAAATTGTGTACATAGTAGAAAGTTAAAAATGTTTTATATACATATAAAAGTTTTGGTTATCACAATACATTATACTCCCCTCTAAATTTCAGGTCAGTGCTTATATATTGGGTGAGTATGGTCACCTTCTAGCCAGACAACCTGGATGCAGTGCAAGCGAACTCTTTAGCATCATACATGAGAAGCTTCCCACAGTATCGTAAGGACAACACAAATCCTGCATTATTCTCTTCTTGTCTTTGAGTATTCGTTAAATGCTTCTTTTTTCTTTCTCAGGACTCCCACCATTCCTATTCTTCTTTCCACTTACGCAAAGCTTCTTATGCACACTCAACCCCGGGACCCAGAACTGCAAAAGAAAATTTGGGCTGTATTTAAGAAGTGAGGCTTGCTAACCTTGTCATCATTCTCAATGTTTTGCTTGTCATTTGGTGTTCTATTCTTTTTGGTAATCAAATCAAGTTTTCTAATAGAGTTTGTGTTTTGGCAGGTACGAGAGCTGTATTGATGTGGAGATACAACAGAGGGCAGTTGAATATTTTGAATTGAGTAAAAAAGGTGATGCCTTTGTGGATGTATTGGCTGAGATGCCGAAATTTCCAGAGCGCCAGGTTTGTAAATTATTTTATGATTCCATGAAAGTTACTTTGATGGGACGTTTGGATATTGTAAGATTTGTTGCTGACCTTTTTTTTTTTTCTCTTCCTTAGTCTTCATTGATTAAAAAGGCAGAAGATGTTGAAGATACCGCAGACCAGAGTGCCATCAAGCTTAGAGCACAACAACAGCCTTCAAATGCTTTGGTTTTGGCTGACCCACAGCCTGTTCATGGGGCACCCCCACCTTTGAAGGTTCCAAGTGTAAGTGAAAGCACGCTGAGTATTTCTCTTTGTCGGCCCTGATTACCCAGACATTTTTCGTGTGCCTTAGCTTGATATAGCACATACCTTTATATCTTTTTATCTCTGACATTTTGTTTCTCCTTGCGTGTCTAGCTGGAACCCCAGTCAGTAGCCCGATCTCTCTCTCAGCCCAATGGAACTTTAAGTAATATAGATCCACAAACTCCAGATCTCCTTAGCGACCTTCTAGGTCCCCTTGCTATAGAGGCTCCACCTGGAGTTACAGAAGGAGTTCCAGATGAAGTGGATGGTTCCGCCATTGTACCTGTCGGAGAGCAAACAAATAATGTGGAGGTATTTTTTTATTTCTCCTTTGTTTTTTTTTTTTTTTGGCATGGTAGGTTTTAACATGGGTGAAGTTATACTTCTAATTCTTTCCCTAGGTTTTTTAACTAAGGCTATTTTTTTCCCGTTCCCCTTCTTGTATTTATTACTTGGAAAAAGTAAACCGTTTACCTTCAAAATCCTACCTGAGATGTTCTGTTCCGGTATTATACTCTCTGCGGAGTTTCTAGATTTTGTTCCACGTAATAATGTTACAGCTGCGAAGCGTGATGAACTTGTTGAATTTGACATTGCATACATTAAAATTGATATAAAAAGAAGAAACCTAAGCATATATTTTTTACGTCATCATTGCATGCTTGAATGTTTTCTTATTCAGTTTTGTTTTCTTCAACAGGTGATCGGAAATATTGCCGAGAGATTTCACGCTTTATGTTTGAAAGACAGTGGTGTCTTATACGAGGATCCTTATATCCAGGTTTGATTTTTATCTATTCTGGTACGCAGATTACAGAGGCAAGCGTCCTAGTTTTTTGAGCTTCTTTGGCCAATGTGGCTAATAATGCCCGCAACCGGCGAATACTGATTGCAAAGAATGAACGTTTCTATTTCTTATGTTCCTCATTTTGTTGATTGTTGGTATTCCTCAGATCGGTATCAAAGCTGAATGGAGAGGACACCATGGGAGACTTGTCCTCTTCTTGGGAAACAAGAGTACCTCTCCACTTACATCAGTCCAAGCTCTAATACTACCCCCGGCCCATTTAAAATTGGAACTGTCTCCAGTACCTGATACAATCCCTCCTCGAGCACAAGTACTTTTTTTCTGTTGACTTTGTCATTTTACTACTCAATCCTACGCTTTCTCCTCTTTTCTGAACCCACCCCTTGTTGTTTACTTAGTGTTCCAATGTCTGTCATGGTTACAGGTACAATCTCCACTTGAAGTGATGAACGTTCGCCCTAGCAGAGACGTCGCGGTTTTGGATTTCTCCTACAAGCTTGGTACAAACGTGGTACTTACCGCAACCCTCCTTAGCTTGTTTTGGTGAGTGGTTTCATTGGTATCTGTGACTCTCCCTGACGTGCTGGATCTTTTATAGGTTAATGCCAAACTGCGCATCCCCGCAGTCCTGAATAAGTTTCTTCAACCTCTACAATTGACGTCTGAAGAGTTCTTCCCGCAATGGAGAGCACTTTCAGGGCCACCCTTGAAACTTCAAGAAGTTGTATGTATTTCAGCTTCTCTGACGAAATATCGCATAAAAGTATATGAGCAGTGTATGGAAGAATTTCAAATGCTCCTGACAACTTTCCTTTCAAAGAAAATAGTGAATTAGCTTTAGATATCCACTGATGGTTGTTCATATTACTCAAATGGTCATAGATAACTTCCGAGATATCTACATATGCTTGTTAATGCGGCTTTAAAATTAACGTGTGTTACACACTGGTCATCGTAATCTGATACTGCAATTCCTTACAGGTAAGAGGTGTAAGACCTCTAGCTCTTCCGGAAATGGCGAATCTGTTCAACAGTTTCCGGGTGACGATATGCCCAGGGCTTGTAAGTATTTGTTTACGATCTAAGTCCCTCATTATTCATTCGTTATGCTTGTTGCACACATGTATACTATAAACTAAACCTCTACGGTTTTCTGTTGTAGGATCCGAACCCTAATAATCTAGTGGCAAGCACAACCTTCCACTCTGAAAGTACAGGAGCCATGCTCTGTTTGGTGAGATTTTTCAACAAAGTTTTTTCTGAGTGGTTTTGGCACTTGCCACATTTCCAATTCCTTAATTTCTTTTACTTATCTCACAGTAGCGATACTGCATCCTCAGAACTCTGTTGTGTGACATTGTCTGTGGTTTTATGGTTTTCAGGCAAGAATTGAAACAGATCCAGCAGACAGAACCCAACTGCGTATGACAGTAGGCTCGGGAGATCCTACCCTTTCATTTGAGTATGACAACTCTGCCTCTTATTACCCGAACTCAACCTCAAACACATATTTTTTTTGCTTTGATTTATTAACCGCTTTTGCCTACAGGTTGAAAGAATTCATCAAGGAACAACTAATTGCTATTCCAATGGGATCTCGAGCTCTAGTTCCAGCAGCACCAGTACCACCTGTAGCTCAACCGCCTAGCCCAGTGGCTTTAGCTGATGATCCAGGAGCTCTGCTTGCTGGCTTACTATAAGTTCATTGGATGATAGAATACTTCTTGCAAATGTCGAGTGAGAGTTAATTTTCGTTATTGTTGTATCAGCCTATTCTTGTTCTTAAATATTTGTGTCAATCTGTTTCTCCGTGAATATTGAAAAATACGTCTAAATTTTGTCATTCCTAGTCTGATAGTCGGAGTCTACAAAAATTATATGTCAAAAATTACTGACAAGTATTCTTCTGTAGTACCAAATAAATGTTGACATCAATACAACCAGAACATAATGAAATTGAGCAATCACTTACTAGTACTGTTACTGAAATTACCACTGACCGTTCTTATCTACGACTACATGTATGATGTCCTACAGACTAGGTCTTAGAAAGATGTCCAAACTTAATAATTTATTTAGAAGTAATAACAAGTGTATAATATTGTCTCAATCCAAAGCAAAAAGATGTTCAGACACTCATTTGCAGCACCAAAAGTGAGAACCAAAACAACAAAAATATGAGCTCATTGTATACCATTGCAAGGACAACTATTTAATTTCATGTGAATTTAATTTACTTATTTTGACAACACATACTCCTTGTATTCACCAAAAAACCCCTAGAAGCATATGGGGCCTAGCTTGTAGCCTGAATTAGGGAGGAGAAAACCCGCAAGCTAGCTATCCAAGCAATAGGTTCGAGTTATGAATCCTTCTTTTGATTGCTTTCATTTCATTTTGGTGGTTTCTATTTATAATTTCTGAAGATTTTGTTTTCGTTTTATCGTGTTTAGGTAAATGAGACCAATGAAAGGGAGTTGCTAATAGCTCAATTCGTGGTAGGAACAAATATGTTGTGGTTTTGGTCTTTTTATGTTTTACTTTTATTGGATTCTTATGGATTGGTTTTCTGCATCTTATTGTAAGAATTTGGAATTGTTTTACAGTTGAAAGAAGACACCGGGTTGACGTATATTAATCAATTTTGTAGTTGAACTATATTAGGTTACATGATGCGAGGAGAAAACAGAGGAAAAACACAAAACAGTGGAGGGAAATGGTTGTGGCGCGCGCCATGATGTGCCATGGCCCAAGGCGCATGACTCATTGCCGAGGTGCACCTTGAGCTATTTCAAACACATGCTACATCCACTCAGAGCAACGACCGCATCTCCAGCTACTTCCGGTGCAAGTAGATTCCTCCTCCCATGGTAAACAGTGAGAATGTATTGTCATATTACAACTCTGGCATGTGAGATCAGGCCCTGGCTCCACATGCATACATATCTGACATGGAATTGTATTGCCATAGAGAAATGCTCTAAACTGGTCCCTTGTCTCAACCTGAGGGTTTGGGATATCTGTGTTTCCTGAAGCATCCTTTCCATAGCCATATCCATTGCACTGGCCACTGTCATCTGTTGCAAGCAACTCGTTCAGCGAGAAATAGGTTTGGGGTTCAAATTCCATGTCTTCGTAGTCAAACATTAGCTCGCCTTCAACCATGTTGTTGATGTTTTTGTCAGACGCATCACATTCCATGACTGGCAATGTTGGCTCCATTTCTGATTTCACAAAAGGTATAGATTCAGGATGCGTTGAAAACTCAGAATAAGAAAGATTATTATTCCCTTCTATGTCTTCATGTTTCACTTGTCTCCTAATTAGTAGCTTCTGGGGTACTGGCACAGAACCATCGACATTCCATTCGACATCCAAATCCTTGGGTGTAAGTTGTTCGACTTTTGAAACTGACGCCAAGAGAAGATCATCTTCTGGAACAAACGCATCTTCGAGGGGAAACGAGGGAGTAGAGGGTATCGAGTCTTTTGATTCAGACATTCTTTCAGACTCAGAAACCATTCCGGTATTTCCTTTCCCACGTTTCTGGCGCCTGAAGAAATTTTTCATCTGTGTCTGTTCCTTGAGTATGGGATCCATGTATGGACAATCTGGTGACCGTATATGCCGGCATTTGCAACATTTGAACCCAGCAACTTCAGGAATTTTCGACTCCTCGAGCTTTATCGCTTCAATGTGGTACCACTCTGCATACAGATGCTAGGATTAGAAATCTAAGAAGAAAATGGAGGATATGACGCTTCAGTATAGAATTCAGAGTTGTTCTTACTGTCACAACTTGTACAGTGAATATATGTTAGACCAGGATTATACGGCAGTTTGCAGAGCCAGCAAACTGGTTCCGGATTCGGCTGATCAGACTGTGAAGCCAACAGAACATTTTGACGTCTGAAGCTAACACCTGTGTCTTCCAAGTTCTTCTTCCTCCATATGACTCCCCAAGACAATGTCTTGTGATTACTCTTGGTTGCCATATTAGAATCAGGAGTGATTTGTTTAACTCCTGAAGCGTTGTCACTTGTGTTGGAAGATGGTAACTGTTGAAGAGGAGGCTTAATCTGAGTCTTAATGACTGGAGTGGCTGCAGTTTGATGTTGTCCATTGATCAAGACAGAGGGCGTTGTTGGATGTCTGTGATTGATATTGATTAGTGAACGAGCTCTTGCAAGGTAGCACCGTTTGCAGGTTACCATAATTTCAACCTTCCCAGCTGGGTGTTGTGTACTCATAGTACACTCGTTGTGACAGAAACCTGAGAAGTGTAGCAAGTAAAAACAAAGAAAAAGGCAAAAACAAGTTTAACATGTTTGTCATAGGCATTCAGATACCAATAGCTTGCAAAAAATATACAACAGCCAGCATTTACCTTGGCAATGACTGCATGTTGTTGCATCCCTATAGACATGTAGAGAACGGGAACAAAAGTTAATGATGTACACAAGGCTCGTTTCAAAATTTATCCTGATTGGTAAAGAAAGGTAAGGAAAATACCTCAGTAATACATCAAGATGGCATGACGCACAAGAACACTTCTCTGTGTTGTCCCTCCTAGAGGCTAGATAAGAAAATATGTTTGCTCGAGAAGCTTTCAGTTGCTTTTTCTGGAGCTTTGATATTCTTTTTGATGGCTTTTTAATTAAAGGCACATGGACCCTATGCAAACTTTCTTCAAATTCTTTGGTCAAGTACAAGGGAACGCGTGCTTCATGAAACCAAAACTTTTCGTTTCCATCGTTAGTTTTCTCGACTTCGAGGACATTCTTCATGACACGAGACGGAAGGTGCTTTTGATTTCCAAAGGCAACTCCATATCTGACCTTGTTATCTATGATCTTCTTGTCACAAATACTAGCGTTCCTAAAAACAATGGCCTCTGTCTCTGGACTTTTAACTTCTTGTAGGTTTTGCTCTGGCCGTACAAGTTCACTCCATCTTATATTCATATCCAGGTATCTAACCTGGCCCAGATTCAGTTGAATTTCAGGGGAACAGCACAAAAACATAGAAACACAATCATTCGAAAACCCATTGATAATCGAAGACAAACCTGAAGAGCAAGTTGTGAAATGTTTTTGCTACTTTCAACTGCAGCTTTCCAAATAGACCGCCTGCTTCGTTTAGGAATGCAAGAACCATCACCATAATTAAATTCAGGAAACTTTTTCAGACCACCTAGTGAAAAACAAACAAATTAACATCTTACGGAGAGTAAAATCAAATAGGATATCTCTGGTTTACGTGAGAATTGATAAAAACCACAAGCACAAACGCTTAGCCAACAAGGTTACCTTGCCAAGCTGCTTTCCTTATCATTGGCTTCAACAAGACTGCCTTCAGGAGTATAACTTTTGACAACTTCCCCCCTCGCCACCAAGTAAAGCTATCACCATTAGAACCTTCAGAAGTAACTTCAGCCTGGTTCCTCTGCTTCCTTTTGCCAGGTCCACGTTTCTGTGTGGCCCCAACAGTAACTCGAGCGCTTTTTAAAACAGAATGTTCTATCAACCAATCATCCATTAGTTTAAGCCAATCGCTTGACAGAGCAATACTGCAAATATTTTCCTCAAGCTGCAAACAAGCATAATGAACAATATCATACCAATGAAAACAAGATAAATATAATGACAAACCATAGACTGCTAATATATCACTTTCTTAACAATATCAAATCTGAACAGCGCAAATGATAGGGAAAAAAATCCAATTATTTTTAGTAGCAAAAGACAGTGGATATGAACTGAAATGTTTTAGAAAGAAAAAAGGAATCACTTACTTCAAGCAGGAGGGCTTTCATTGCTCTACATGTTGAGGCCTCCTCTAACTTTTTACGCCACTGTTTCCTATGACTCACACTGAAAAATGGCCCCGCAATGAGACCACGTAAGCTTTCCTCGAGGTATAGGATATATGCTGCAATACTAGAAAGCACTCCATCCCCATTCTTCAGAGGAAAAAGGCCACTAAAAATTTTCACAGCACTTTTGGTGGCTCCTGTTAAAGCTGCATTTAACATGCAGCCTCTCCTACTTGCTGATGTGAGTTTGCAAGAATGACACCAACCACACCTTTCCCTGGTAATTTCCTTCTTATCAGGACTTGGCCAGAAGAAACTTGAGGCTACTAACGAAAATGCTTTCACCTGTAGCAAAATGTTATTTGAGGTAGCTTTCTTGGCATTACTAAACTTGTGCTGAACAGGTTCATGGGTTTCCTCTGACAATAGGACAGCCAAAGTAGCAGCAGCGGAAGCAGCTAATTCACCATTTGTGTAGTGATTAATGTACGCGTGAGGTTTAAATGAGGAACCCTTGTGTGTAATGCCAGCAACCAAATTCTTCCCCTGCGTTTCACTTGATCTACCTAAAACAGGACCACCAGCATAGCCTGAAGCAGATGCGCAGAGGCCAAACACATTTTGAATATTATTTCTACTGGAAGTATTTGCATTATCGGGCTTAATCGGGTCTGACACCTCATAGCCCCCTTCTTTTTGCATGTGAGCTAAATCAGTCTCCACAGCTCTCATATGAGAAATGACACCTCCGGGCAGATCCCAGTATTGTGAGATTGCTTTGCATATATACAGATGTTCCAGTCTATGGTCCGTTGCAGACAAAAGCACCAGTACAACTTTTGGAATGTCAGTGACACTGTAGTATTTGACATCTGCATCCTCATGTACATAATTTTTAAGTCTGCAATATAAGAAAAATGTCCATCAGCGTCCACAACAAAACAATTCAAGCAAATTTTAGACAAGTTGTTGGGTGAATAGTTGCTGATAATTATAAACTACAGAGTAAAAACTACAACACAACTTTCCACGAGAATCTAAATGAATATGGAGAGAGAACTGACAGATCAGCTCTGTTTCCATAAATTTTAAAGGAATTGTATCTAAAATAAGGTGACAAAAACATACACCACTAAGTTGTTGCATGTTCCCAAGAAGAGTCGCCCATGTGGATCCACTCCAATATACACTGCTCCCCTCAGTGACGTGTTATGAGCAATCGTTGGCCCCATTTTGTTAATAGTGCATTCTGGACAATACCACGGCCCGTCTGGCATATACATTTTGACCACGCCAATGCATCTTGAGTGATATGCTAAAGGGCATCCATCACAGCACAGCAACGTTCCATCCATGCCGCAGAGCCTACATTCATCACTGTTTCCATCCAGATCTGAGCTGACTCCATTATGACCACCATCAGTACATCTTGAACTCAAAGTTTTTGACTCATCTATTGAGCTTATCCCATTGTTCACTGCAACAAATTCACTAAGCTCTTTCTCCTTGCAAGCTGAGGTTTTAGCAAATCTAGGGTGGACCCTTCTAGGTCCATTTTCAGGAAGATCAGCAGTAACTCCATCAGGATCATATCCAACTTCACATTCTTCTCGAGCATCAATTTCAGCTCTTAAATCTGCTACATCAAAAACGTCATCACACAGAATTTGCAGGATCTTCAACTTCATCACTACGGGTAAGGAATAATACTCTTTCTCCACAACAAATTCATAGAAAACATTCCATTGAGGGCCATGTGCATGTCCCTTGGCGGAAAAGTACTGAACCAAATAAACAGGCCAAGTTAGCGCATCGAGCAAGCTCCAATCAATGCACCTGCAGATGGCAATGCAACAAAATCTCCAAATTGTTATCCACTAAGATTTGGGAAATCCTAAATTAAGCTCCAACAAAATTTCTGAGTTATGCTTCTTTGACGTTCAGATACCCAACAAACTAATTATGTGGTTTCATAGAATGATTAATGCACTATAATTACTAAGAATGTGGGATAATTAACTTAAAACACCACTGAAAGCAACATAGAAAGCTACATAATCAAAGAAAATTAAGTTAGCAAAGACAATTGTTGAAAGTATCTAAACAACAAGCGTTGTATGCGCTCACCTCAAGCAGTTTGAAGCCACTTCAGACTCTTGTGAGGAGAGTCTCTCAAGATGAACCTTCAGTGCCCGCATCAAGGCAACATGAATGGCATCCAGCAAAGAATTTGGTCCTAAGAAATTCAACGCTCCCACAAAATCATCCAATCCAAATGGGAAAATATATAACTGAACACTGAATGATCTTAAGAAACCATATACAGATAATAGATGCACGACAGCCTCCTCAGGGATACCAATTGTTCTTGATGAACAAGGCAAATCCACTGGAGGAACTGGAACAAGAGGAGACATAGTTTCGATATCTGGATCTCTGATATCTTCGCACTCAGATGAATAACCACCTTCAACTTCTGCCACAGAACCTGAGTTAGTACATGTGGGCACCTCAGCTTCATTTACTTGATTTTGCAGCTCAATCCCTTCTTTCTCTTGGTTATCTCTTTTCTTTTTCTCCTCCTTCTTCAGTATAAAATCATCCAGTTTATCTCTCCTACAACGTAACTCATCATCAAAGTAACTATCCCCAATAATCAACCGGCGAAGATAATAAGTTTTCAAATCCTCAAAATAACCATCCTCATATTCAACTCTATACAATCCAGAACTGTAGGAAACTATCTTCCCAAGAGAAACTCTACTGTCATCAAAATCTTTCAACACATAACAACCAAGTAGGGATCTTGGCACTGTCGGTCTCATCTCCAAAACCGGCCTCTTCCGTCGGTTAGACACCCCATTCTGATCCTCTGGCCTTGGGCGTTTCCTCGGTCTACCTCTTGGTCTAGCCACCTTTCCTTCCATCAATCCACAGATATAAACTAACCTCAATTCCTTCCCAGGCAAGCTCTATGATTCCAGAAATTTCACTTCTTTGCCAGAAAATCGAACCATTTAAGGCAATAATTACATCGAAAATCTAAGATCCACGAAACTCCTGCAAATCGAAGCAGAAGCTAAAGAAATCAGAACCATTATACAGCAATAAGAAAGCTCTCCCATCGATAAATCTGAAACTTGGTTTCGCTTTGAACTTCAAAATGGATATGGAAAGGAGAGAACGGATGCTGAAACCTTGCTAGAGTCTGATAACAGCCATTAATGATGCACTTAGAGAGCCTAGGTAGAAATAGAGGGAGCTCGAAAGAGACGAATGGCTCCACTGCACTTTTCACTTCCGAGTTCATGGCAGATTTTGTGGTGTATTGTGAGAGTTCAACTCGGCAATCGGGTTACCCGGATCGAGACTCAATTGGATATCTATAAACGCCGTCGTTTATGTACTTTCCTTTTTATTTTACCACTTAAAAATAAATAATATAATGGCGGGAATTTGGATACAGAAAGAGAGACCGTCGCTAATTTACCCGCGTTTCTTGTGTCCGGCAGATTTTGTCGGCCGTCGTCAAATCTGTCTCCTCTTCTAACCGTTCTTTACATTGCTTTCTTGTTTCGGTCACTTTAGCCGCAATCCGTCAGAAATTTTATCGAAATTTCAAGGTTTTCCGGGAAAATTAAGGGCTAGGGTTTTGAAATGGGAACGAAAGTTTCAGATGATCTTATTTCCACCGTCCGATCAGTCGTGGGGTCCGATTACTCAGACATGGACATAATCAGGGCTTTGCACATGGCGAATCTTGATCCAACGGCAGCCATCAATATAATCTTCGACACTCCCAATTTCAGCAAACCGGAAATAGCCGCCACTCCTGGCCCGAGCGGCTCTAATGGAAGGAAGAGAGTCGAGAACGGCATAAAAGGCTGTCCTTTAAGTAACGGCGCAAGCAGTGAGGCGATTCATCGCGTGGAGGAAGATGAGAGTGTTAATGGTGGAGAAGAGAGTGTTTCAGGGAATGAGTGGTGGTTCGTGGGCTGTTCGGAATTGTCGGGATTGTCGACATGTAAAGGAAGGAAATTGAAGCCCGGTGACGAATTGGTGTTCACGTTTCCGAGTAGCAAACTATCAAATCCTACGACCACTCCTGGGAAACGCCTTGGACGGGGAAGGCCTGCTTCGCGTGCTCCTTCTGATATCGTCAGGTTCTCTACAAAGGCTTCAGGAGAGGTGCGTTCCAAAGTTACATTTTTCACATGTTTTTAATTTGCTATTGCTTAATAGTTAAGAGAGGTTCTTGTGGTAGATTGGTAGAATACCAAATGAGTGGGCTCGATGTCTTGTACCGCTTGTGAGAGACAAGAAAGTTAGGATCGAAGGGAGCTGCAAGTCAGCGCCTGAAGCATTAGGTATCATGGACACAATTGTTCTTTCAGTAAGGTATACATACAAACTATTGCATTTAGATTGATAATTCTGGGGTAGGTGCTTTAGTTTTTGAAGTGTGTTATCTGTTTTTGAAACAGCGTCTACATTAATAGTTCGATGTTTCAAAAGCATAGTGCGACTTCACTTAAGGTAGCCAGTAATACGGCAGATGAATCAATTTTCCATCCTCTCCCAAACCTCTTGCGGTTACTCGGTTTGACTCCCTTTAAGAAGGTAATGGTCGTCCTTGCCTATGTCACTAAGATTTGCGGAGTTTTTGATAGATTGCAGTTTACAGTTCCCTTATATTTATTGAGATGGCAAAGAAATATTTATATTTGTTGATTTTATTGTAGTGGGATAGTTTTATATGGAAATATTTATTTGCTTCTTCATCGTATTTAGGCAGAGTTTACTCCTGAGGATTTGTCCACCAAGAAGCGACCTTTGAGTTCCAAGGTAAAAATTGCTTATTATATCAGCATCTTATTAACACTCGGACTTCATGCTTGTCAAGTTTGTCATTTTTCTTGGCTGCTCCTTCGGAAATAGGATGGTTCTGCTGTTTCTGCTTCGTTGCTCCAATTAAACAAGGTCAAGAATCTGAATCAAGATGCAGACGGAGATGAAAATGAGCAGTGTATCAGCGATGGTGATCTTGATAACATTGTTGGTGTTGGGGATAGTTCTGGATTAAAGGTATTCTCATTTTCCAAGACTGTTTGCAAACTTACTTTCAACATTATCAATTCATTTGGCAAAATACGTGAGAACTTTTGCAACAGGAAATGGAAACTCCACATAAACTTCTGTGTGAGCTTCGCCCATATCAAAAGCAGGCACTTCACTGGATGACCCAACTGGAGAAAGGAAATTGCACTGATGAAGCAGCAACAATGCTTCACCCATGTTGGGAAGCATACTGTTTAGCAGACAAGTAAGCCTTGTTTCTATTCTGTGCCATCTTAAGTAGGAGTCAATGAGATATTTACTATCTATTTTATCTTAATAGGAGGGAACTTGTTGTCTACCTGAATTCTTTCACTGGTGATGCTACAATACACTTTCCTAGCACACTTCAAATGGCAAGAGGAGGAGTATGACCTCAATATCCCACCTACAAACTATTGATTGATTTTTAATCTAGATTATGTCGCTTTGTTATATAGCTGTTTTGTAATAAAGATAATATCATAATACTTTTGCAGATTCTAGCAGACGCAATGGGTCTCGGAAAGACCGTAATGACTATATCCCTTATGCTTGCCCATTCTTGGAAAGCTGCATCGATGGGGGTTCTCTGCCCCAATTATGAAGGAGACAAAGTGATCAGCAGTTCTTTAGATGAGTTCACTAGTCCTTCAGTGAAGGCAACTAAATTTCCAGGTTTTGATAAGAAGCTTCTTGAACAGCAAAGTGCCCTTGAAAATGGTGGTAACCTAATTGTATGTCCGATGACACTTTTAGGCCAGTGGAAGGTATGGTCTACGTTAGATGCTATAATTATTTCTATACTTGATGCACGTGCACATTGTATTCTGTCAAAATTGTTGTTTCTTCTTTTTGTCTTTCCTTGTATACTCAGCTGACTTTTCTTGGTCCTGCTTTATGATCAGTCAGAGATTGAAATGCATGCGAAGCCTGGGTCCCTATCAGTCTATGTTCATTATGGCCATAGCAGGCCAAAGGATGCAAAACTTCTATCCCAGAGTGATGTTGTCATCACCACATATGGGGTTCTAACATCCGAGTTTTCTGCAGAGGTAGCTTTCATATAAAAGTCTTATTTCCGTTCATGTATTATCCCTTGTATATGGTGTGTAAATGTGTCCAAGAACGTATTCCTAACTTCTTTGTTCTTTGTTCATCTTCTTAGAACTCAGCCGACAGTGAAGGACTTTATGCAGTTCGATGGTTTAGGATTGTTCTTGACGAGGCACATACCATCAAAAACTCAAAAAGCCAAATATCCTTGGCTGCTGCAGCTCTAGTTTCTGATCGACGTTGGTGTCTTACGGGTACTCCTATTCAGGTGATTGATCTTTTTCGTCGGAGGTTTAGAAAGAAAATATTTGTTCTTGCAGTCCTATAGGCCTAATATTCTTAGGACACTGCCGTTCTGTCAGTTAAATAAATTTAGTACACATTTAATATTCACCTGAGTTTCGAATGGTCTAAATCTCTGCTAGAAGGATATCAACTTCTTGTGCATGTTTATGAAGATGTATATCATATGACTTGCAGTATAGGTATCCATGTTTCACTAGCATGATATCTGGGCTCATTTAGATGGATGTTGGATAATGATTTGGTCATCACTTTTGGAACTTTGTGATTATTTATCGTGTTATCTTCTTAATAGAACACTTTGGAGGATTTATATAGCCTTCTACGATTTTTGAGGATTGAACCATGGGGAACTTGGGCATGGTAAGGGTTCTTATCTATCTTTGGTTGGAAACACATTACATGTGGTATGAAATGACTTTAGCTTGTTAGTTTGGAACATATTTATTCTTAGGTGGAATAAACTTGTCCAAAAGCCATTTGAAGAGGGAGATGAGAGAGGGCTAAAGCTAGTGCAGACTATCTTGAAACCTATCATGCTTAGGAGAACCAAGGCTAGCACAGATCGAGAAGGGAGGTGGGAATAGTACAAATAATAAAATCACAATCCGTATAACTTCCTGATGCTTGTAAAAATCAATCTTTTCCTTTAAGTTTCCTCGGGTAATCTGAAGTATGTTTGTTTATTTTAGGCCGATTCTTGTTCTACCCCCTGCTGATGCACGGGTCATTTACTGTGAACTCTCGGAGTCTGAGAGGGATTTCTACGATGCGCTGTTTAAAAGATCCAAGGTATTACTTGTTCTCAAGATTCGTTGTTTTCTTTGTAAATGCGTTGTACTGAAGATGCTGACGGATCTTTTCAGGTCAAATTTGATCAATTTGTTGAACAAGGGAAAGTTCTTCATAATTATGCTTCGATCCTGGAACTGCTTTTGCGTCTTAGACAGTGTTGTGATCACCCATTTCTAGTAATGAGGTATGGTTTGTATGCCCTTACTGATTTTCTTAAGTAGAGATACACAGTGCTAGCTTAACATCCATGGCTTCCATATCTATTACAAGTTTTCCCATTTAATTTGCTTAATTTGTTTGCACGGCCTTGTATAAAACATCCAATGTAATATCTAAGACAATATAGGCAATTTGTTATAAGAAACATGCAACTGTGGCCCTTGTTTTTATTTGACACTTTTTTATACGCAATTGTAATGTTTACATTCTCTTTTTTCATGCATCCAGTCGAGGGGATACAGCGGAATACTCTGATCTGAATAAGCTCGCTAAGCGTTTTCTTGGTGGAAAGTCTTCGGGTCTAGAAAGGGAAGGAAAAGATGTACCATCAGTGGCTTTTGTCCAGGAAGTGGTAGAGGAACTTAGCAAAGGAGAGCAAGGAGAGTGTCCAATATGCCTTGAAGCGTTTGAGGATGCCGTTTTAACACCATGCGCTCATAGATTATGTCGTGAGTGTCTCTTGGCAAGTTGGCGAAATTCTTCCTCTGGGTTATGTCCTGTGTGTAGGTATCTTGAAGTTCTTCTTGCTAGTACTGGTTTTCGTTTGATGTCCTTGCTCTTTCCATTAAGTGTTTGAGTTCCGTCAAAGTTGACCAATAATGATGAAATCTTTGTTTCGCAGGAAAAATGTAAGCAAACAAGAACTCATCACAGCACCAACCGAAAGTAGATTCCAGGTGGACGTGGAAAAGAATTGGGTAGAATCAGCCAAAATCACTGCTCTTCTGCAAGAGCTTGAAAGTCTCCGTTCTTCAGGCTCTAAGAGCATTCTCTTTAGCCAATGGACTGCTTTTCTCGATCTCCTCCAAATTCCCCTCTCTCGGTATACCATTTACATGTCTTGATGATGTTGGCTTGCTATGGTAGTTTTAAGAAAACAATGTTTTCAAGAACAAAAATGATAGCAAAATTTTCGATCAATCTTTTTCATTTCCAGGAACAACATTTCATTTGTCCGTCTTGATGGCACACTAAATCAGCAGCAAAGGGAAAAGGCCCTTAAAGAGTTTTCTGAAGATGGTAGTATCATGGTTGGTGTAGTCGTTGTTACTTTGAAATGTTCAAAATTTATGCTTTCTAGTTTCTAAATTGAAGTTAACACTTCTCTTATTTAACTGTTGGATAGGTAATGTTGATGTCTCTAAAAGCTGGTGGTGTCGGGATAAATCTAACAGCTGCATCCAATGCTTTTGTCATGGTATGGCATTAATGTCCCTTAAAGATCATATCGGTTCATATAGGATCTAGACCATATAATAGCTCATCCAAAAATGGAAATTTAGTAGCTCATGCCACACAATGATTACTGCACTATACAACATATGTTTTGAAGCAGTTTCAGTTGAAAAGAAAACCAAATTGTGTCGTATAGGATCCATGGTGGAACCCAGCAGTAGAGGAACAAGCTGTTATGCGTATCCATCGTATAGGACAGACTAAGAAAGTCAAAATCAGAAGATTCATCATTAAGGTACCTTCTTCTTTCTCAGCACGTTAAATCCTCCGTTTACCATATTACCTATCGTTGATGCTATGTCCAAAATCAGTAAATGTTGATTGTTAGAAACTTGTGTAAAATGTTTGTTGTTGCCTTTGTGAAACCTAGGGAACAGTTGAGGAGAGAATGGAGGCAGTTCAGGCGAGGAAACAGAGAATGATCTCAGGGGCTTTAACCGATCAAGAAGTAAGAAGTGCAAGAATAGAGGAACTCAAGATGTTATTTACCTGAAACTGTATAATACTTTTCTCAAGTCTGACGCCTGAAGTCTGTCATACAATGCTCTACATATGGTATATTCTTAACATGAAACTCGTCATATTCAATGCAAAGAGAAACAGAGATAATGACGTGACTGAAAATTGTTTTGTTCTTTTTAAAGAGAGATGATGGACAATTGTCAGAGTTCTGGGGAATGTTCAGATGGGTTTCCAAGTGTATCTTAAGCCTGTATGGGTTTTGTATTATAGAGAGCTCTTCTTTGTGAATGGAGTTCAGATTTTTTTTTTTGTAACTCAATGTGGCAACTATAGTGTCTAGTGAAGCTTGAACTATTCACTTTAATGTATGTTGTGCTCTTTTTAGCCTTTGTTAAAGGTAAAATATTATGAATCTTTACAGTTGTTAGAGCATATTTGTACTTTTTACTGTAAGAATATGTACTGATTTATCAAAGTTTGTATGTATTTTTAATACGGCAGTTTTATAATATTAAATATTTCTATGAGGCTAATCAAATAAAATCTTGTTTCTTGTTAATTTTTTTTTAAAAAAATCCAAGTATTAATGCATATATAAATCATATAGAAAAGTAATGTACATATCACTAATCAAGGCCTTGAATGGAGGAGTGAAAGGAATGACGTATATTAATTGGCTCAGAAATTCAAAGATATTCTATTATAGTCCTAATGAAAACAAAAACAAAAAGTGAGTAAATCAACCCAAAAGCAAAAGTCAGTTTGATTGTTCCACTAAGATACATATTTTTCTTCTTGTCGGAATTAGGTAACCGGATACATGTTATCAAACAATTTAAACTTGCTCAATTTTATATAAGAACAAAAACATTTTAACCGGATACATGTTAAACGCTTTCAAACAATCTTCATATTATATGTTAAGTTTGAACACATATAAGTTCTATATTCTATAGAAATTATGAAAATTTTAGCTTAAATTGAGAGAAAAAAAAATCAGAAGAAAATCTTAAAGCAACACATGGATGGGTATGTCAACATGAGGATATGTCTTTATCATACGTCCCCATTACGGTTACTTGTCAAAGAAACCTTTATTATCTGAAGTAAGAAAATAGCATAATCTACACAGACATCTGCCCTTTGATTGAGGAGGAGCTTTCTGACCGTAAAGAAAGATTTATTTATTAATTCAAAAAAAAAAAAAAAAAAAGAAGATTTATTTGCATATGTTTGGACTTTCAACCTGCCTTAATTAATGGGGAGGTTTACAATTTCCAACGTCAAGAAAAGTAGTAAATCATTATAACTATTTTTATAATAACAATAAAAAATCGAATATATATTTGAATACTTTCTATTTGGGGTATTTCTACTTATTAAGTTGAAATTTTTAAACCCTTGATGAATACTATAGTAAGTAGTAGTTAATAGTGACGATCCACATGATTAATGAAAGCAAGGGATTGTGTTGTATGTTAGTTATTTAACATCATCCTCGCCTCCTCGGGAAACAAATTATAAGTTTTGTCGACATATCAATTTCATTTCTAAAGTGTTCAGTCCAAAGTTTCGGCTTGCTACAAGAGGCTTTTCTGGAGCTTTTTGAGGGAATGTCCTTAATAACGAGTTTCATCACGTGGACTTACGTACTATGAATACCTGGTTTCTACAAAAGTATAACTAGATTGCTAGAATTTGCACAAGGTTTTCTAGAATGTGATAAGCTTGTTAACACTCAACATAATATAACGCAATCTTTTTTTTTTAGAATATCAGTTTTATAACTGCGTAGCATATTAGTTTAACTTTATAAAATGTAGAGTATCAATGTTATGTCATTTACTTATTTTGAGTACAAGGTGTTCACTCGTTGTAGTGGTTGCAGTAGATTAAGTACATACCTAAACCTAATATTATCTTCTAAAACCGGTTGTAGAGTTAGTTACAATTGAAACACTACAAGAGAAAACATATAATTATCCACAGACAAATCAGTTGATAGTTCGTCGGTAAAGGTTTTTACTGACAGATTCCCAACAGACCGAATTCGTCGGTTATCTTGTCGAAAACTGAAATCTATTGTTTTTTATCATAAATTACCGACGGATTATTGATGGTATTTACCAATGCAAAACCGACAGAGTATCAACGAGATAAAACCGACAGTTATACATGGATTATCGACGAGAATAAATCGATGAATTACCGACCAAAAATACCGACCAAAGATACCGACGACAATTTTGTCGGTCATCCGTCGATTTGTATTCATCGATTTGCATTCGTCGGTAAATCATCGGTAAATACCAACAAATAACCGACGGCTGTTTACAGACAACAAACCGATGGATGTTTACCGACTAATTACCGACAATATACAAATATATATTTTTAATATAATAAATTATTTTATATGTCAGGTAAATCCATCAGTTAATGGTGTAGTTTCTTGTAATGGCTTCTTTACCCTAGATGAACAAAAAAAGGCTTGTTTAGCCTAAGACCAACTCCAATGGGACTCCATTTTCCACTCCAAAATGGAGTTTGGAGTAAATCTTCTCCAATGGGACTCCATTTTCCACTTCAAAATGGAGTAAAAAATGGGATTACTCCAAATATGGAGTAATCTCATTTTTGTTTGTTTATGATTCCATTTTTTACTCTAAAATGGAGTATGGTTGGAGTAAAACTCAACTCCATTTTGGAGTGACTCTATTTTGGAGTAACAAATGGAGTAGCTCATTGGAGATGCCCTAAATGCCGACTCTAATAAGCCAAAAGTCATCATCATATTTTTTTTTTGATCAAAAGTCATCATCATCTCTTAGTAATTTTCTGAAACTTTAATTTTATTCACTAAATTAGTTTACAATATTAGAAGAATAACTTCAGATGTATTCGAAACCCTGTATTCAAAGCTTTTGAAGAAAAAATCAATGACAATAGTCAAATTGAGATACATATATTGTCTTGTGAATCAATAATTTCCTTACGCTGTTAAAGAAAAAAAAGGAAGAAAAAAAAGCAGATCGCAACAAATCACATGCATTAGAGCATTCCCATTAGGGGTTTTTATATTGGATTCTCAAGATTAAAAAAGTAAAAATAAGAAAAAAGAGGAGAGGGAATAAGATGGAATTCTCAAATAAAAACTTCATGAGAAAGTCACAATGCATGTGTTTTTATTTAATTGGTTCAGACCTTTCTTTAAATTTTAATTTTAATCATATAACTAAATAATAATAAAATAATAATATTAAATTATCGAGAAATTGAAATTGAGGTTCTACCTGATGTAGATGCTCTTAGATAACTAGTAGATATAGAAAACACATACAGAAAAATAAAAAATAGTTAAGAGCCGCTCTTTCTCCCTTGTTCTAGAGCTTTCTCTTTGTCCACCATCTCCATCGTTTACAGAGATGAAGTCGTTTTTGTCTTTGCGGCTCTGTTTTCTGTCCTTTTTTGTTGTGTTTTACTTTTCCGATCATCGATCGGTTTTGTTTTGGGTGTGTTACTGTTCGACTTTGCTCCCAATAAACTCAGGTATTGCTTTCTATGGCTGGCTACCTTTTTCAATGTATCGGATTTCTCCGGAATCTCTGATTTCTCTCGCTTTTGCGAGCTTCGATCTCCTTCCCCCTCTCTTTTCACCATCTGATCTCTGGTCTCTCTCTTCTCTGCTTTTGTACCTCTGATTTGTCTGGATTAATTTCATTCTCGTGCCACCGTTTTAGAGGACAAGCACTAGGTGGGTTAAGTTAGGTCATTTGACCTGTCGGCGAGGGTGTCTCCGTGACCTCGGTGGTCTCTGGTAGGGTCGTAGATTCTTGTTTTCTTTTGCTACAGATGTTTCGCGATGGTGGATTTGGGAAGCTTTAGATCGGCAGGTGGTCCTTAACAGTTACAGTGATTGGTCTGGCGAGATTCCGGTGTCGTTGTCCTCCACAGTGGCATGATCTCTCTCGGCGGCTCGTTGGATAGATAACGCGTGGGTGCTTTCATGAAGCTTTCAAGCAGGAGTCGACGCATGACGTTCATATCTCTATCTAGCTTCTGTTCTTCTATGTTGCTCGATTATCATTGTACCGGGCTTCGGCCCACTTGTGACATTTGGCCTCAGCCCATGAATCTAATATGGGTTGACAAAATAAAAAAAGATGCTCTTAGATATTTATTAATTGTTACTGAAGATTTTTAATAGAGACTACATTTTAGATATAAAATATTTATTGGCTACAACAACACCAAAGAATTTCAGGATGATCTTTCCCTTTTGGCGCGCATCGACCAGTTTTATATCCACCCCTCATGCAGTCGGCCACACAGGCATCGGTTTTAGGCCAATAACATGGATCATCCAAGCAATGCAGCTCTTCGGCTTCAACTTTCCCTATATTCATCCAAAACCAAAATAAGTACATACTGATATATATAATAAAAAAAAAGTAAAAACAGATATGATGAGATGTACAACTCATATACGGAGATAACCTGGGACTGTGAGGAATAGGATGATTATCGAAGAAATCATTATGAAGCTCATGAATCCAATCTTGTGATTCATTTTCACTCTATTGTCAATATATTACTTATGCTTGTATATCTGCTCTTACGAGCTCCTTTTATAGATTTTTAGAGTCAAACAAAATTTGATTTTATGTTACCATGAAAAGAGAAAAAAACTTGTGATTTATATAAGTTTCCATTTACCAGCACATTTCAAATATTTTTTGCCATATTGGGATACTTGTGTTATTGATTGCTTTTTCTTTTTCTTTTAACTATATTTTTAGTCTAAATTTGACTTGTATTAAATTTCATTGACAGATACATTTCAAACCTTTATGGAAAATTATTTTAAAGAGATCTTGATCTTTGATTCTCTATCTACTATGTCTTAGTTGATAAATTTCGGATCAAAATAGCAAAAAGAAACTGAAAAGAGCAAAAATGCATCATACATGATCTAACTATGTTATATATGGGTTTAGCACCCATATACTTAGTTCGCTCAATACATACTTTCTGGACTTTGATCGGTTCAATAAGAGACTAGTCAATCGGCCCATAATCAGACTCAATACTCTCTCCTAAAAAACACTTGATCAGCTCGTAAACAATCCTGCTCGGTTCGGCCCAGCTCGCAATCAGACCTTCTCGGCTCGGCTCGCGATCTCATTTCAACTCGGATTAACTAATATATAGACAAGATGTAGTCAGTTTGGCCCACTTTTCACATGAAGAGTACGGTCCATTCGTCATAGCTCGACAATGAGTCAACGGCCCGTGCAAAAGTACGACCGCATTTACTATAAATAGACAGTTCTACGGTTCATAAATATAACTTTATAGGATTTGTGCACTTTATCACTTTCTCTCTCTCTAGAAATTAGCATATCTCGAATTATAAGTGAGGTCGTCGTCATCTATCGATGACCTCACATCATCTTGTTCTTCTGCCGACCTTATTATGCTTTCTAATAAAGATAAACTTTGACCCATATATTTCCACCGAGCACGTTCGTTCTAACCTGAAAAGACGAGCATTCATACCTTTGTGACGAACTCAGTAATAACAATTAACGACGTCTGTGGGCACGAATCATACCAGTCGAATGCATCAGCAAACCAAGCTTCACTAAAGGAGATGAGGTGTCCGTTGTCACCGAAGTCGAAAAAGGAATGGACGATGCTTGAAAAAGCAACGAAGAAGTCACCAAAAGCGTGGCACCAGGATCCAGCGATGCGGCTGATTTGAAACATGAGATAAAACAATACATCCTTGAGGGAAAAGTCCCAGAGGATCGATGGGATGTTTGACGCTTAAAAGCCAAAATGTGCACAATATGTGATCATGAAAGGAGAACTATTCCGCTGGAGCGCAACCAAAGATCTCCTAATATGCTTGCATGGGAAAGAAATAAAATGGATCACCGAGGAGACCCACGAAGGATCGGGAGGGAAATCACACAAATGGACGAGCTCTGGCCGCAAAAATCAAGCGTCAAGGGCACTTTTGGCCGACCATGATTGCTGACTGCGAGAACTACATATTGCGCTACAAAAAGAGCTGAAGGCATGCGCCGACCATCCATCAGTCAGATGAACTTCTAACAACTTCGGCCACACCCTACATGTTCATGTGATGGGCGATGGATATCGTTGTACCTTTACCGGCCTCACGCCAAAAAGAAATTCATCCTTATAATGACTGATTATTTTACCAAGCGGGTGGAATCAGAGTCTTACGCCGAATTCCACAACCTTGACATGCAAAAATTCGTTTGGAAGTACATCATCTGCCGCAATGGCCTTTCGTATGAAATCTTCACTTATAATGGCCCTCAATTCATATCAAACTTGTTCGAGGAATTTTGCGCCAGATGGAGAATCAAACTAAGCAAGTCAACCCCTCGATATCCGCATGGAAACGGGCAAGCCGAAACGAAGAACAAAACAATACTGGACGGGCTCACAAAACAGCTGGAAAGCAAGAAAGGCCTTTGGGCCGACAAGCTAGACAATGTTTTATGGTCTCACCGAACTACGCCGAGAAACTCGACAGGCCAGACACATTTCTCACTTTCCCATGGAACGGATGCAATGTCCCTAGTAGAAGTAAGCGTACCGATAATCCGACTAAGTCTCTCACGGGCACGAAGAGCTAACAACAACATGATCCTCGATCGCCTCGATCAGGTTGAGGAGCTACGCGACCGAGCACTACTTCGAATCCAGAATTATCAGCAACAAAAGAACTCACCACTACAACAAGAAAGTTAAGGGTCGACGCTTCGTCAAAAGCGACCTCATCCTTCGGAAAGTGTTCAAAACATGTGTGAGCACCGAGCAGATAATCACCGAGTTGGTAATTTCATTAATTAGTGGCATATTTTTTTGTAGTGGCTTTTTTATGCTCAGGGTCGACTCTAATAGGCCAAAAGTCATCATCATCCCCATCGTTTCTTAGTCATTTAAACTTGAATTTCATTCACTAAATTAGTTTACAATAGTAAAAGAATAACTTCACTTTTGAAGAGAAAATCAATGACATAGTAGTCAAATTGAGATACCCTATATTGTCTTGTGAATCAATAATTTCTCCACGCTATTAAAAAGAAAAAAACTGGAGCAGATCACAACAAATCACATGCATTAGAAATTTATTAATTGTTATTGAAGATTTTTAATAAAGACTATATTTTAGATATAAATTATCTATCCGCTTGACAAAAAAAAAAAAAAAAATTATCTATCCGCTACAACAACACCAAAGAAATCAGGATGATCTTTTCCTATTGGGGCGCATCGACCACTTTTGTATCCACCCTGCAGTCTTTCGCACATTCATCAGTTTTAGGCCAATAACACGGATCATCCAAGCAATGCAGCTCTAATTCAGCTTCAACTTTCCCCACATTTCACCCAAAATCAAAATAAATACATACTGAGATATATAAAAAAAAAATTAAAACAGATATGATGAGATGTGCAGCTCACAGACGGAGATAACCTGAGACCGTGATGAATAAGATGATTATCGAAGAAATCATTATGAAGCTCATGAATCCAATCTTGTAATTTATTTTCACTCTGTTGTCAATATATTACATATGCTTGTATATCTGCTCTTACGAGCTCCTTTGATAGATTTTTAGAGTCAAACAAAATCTGATTTTATGTTATATGAAAAGAGAAAAAAAACTTTTGATTTATATTAGTTACCATTTACGAGCATATTTCAAATCTTTTTTTTTTGCTATATTGGGATACTTGTGTTATTGATTGTTTTTTTTTTCTTAACTATATACAAATTTGACTAGTATTAGTTTTCATTGACTGACACATTTCAAAATTTATGGCAAATTAATTTACAGAGATCTTGATCTTTGATTTTCAATCTACTATGTCTTAGTTGATAAGTTTCTGATCAAAATAGCAAAAGAAACTGAAAAGAGCAAAAAAGCATCATACATTATACATGATCCAACTATATTCTTAAGCTCAATGACTTCATTATTGTCCAAAAAACTCGTCTCCAAACTGAGGGATACACACTACAAGAAAACATATCCATTACCGATGGAAAAAATTCCGTCGAAATCCCGACGATGGATAGTCGACGGGAAAGATTTCGTCGGTATATCATCGCAAATTTCTGACTGTTTCAAAAATCATCGAAATTTTTTGATGATAAACCGACGGATAAAGTTTTTGTCGGTATTCCGTCAGATTTCGGGCGGTTTAGCGTCGGTTTAATGTAAACGTTAATGTATATGTTAATGTGGTCATTAATGTAAGCGTTGGACCGACATTAAACCGACGGATTTTCGATAGATAACAACTATTTCCGTCGGTTTTTCGTCTCTTATTTTCCTACAAATACCTCATACCTCCTCTCTTCCCCCTCCACACATATCCCTCCATAACTCTCTCTCTCTCTCTCTCTCTCTCTCTCTCTCTCTCTCTCTCTCTCTCTCTCTCTCTCTCTCTCTCTCTCTCTCTCTCTCTCTCTCTCTCTCTCTCTCTCTCTGATACTTTTGATTACCGAGAAAAATGTCTTCTTCTAACTATTACAGATCGTGGATGGATGGAGTTAGGATTGATGAGGCGACGACCCTAGTGCACATGGAATGTACACTCGGTATTATGGAATTCATGTCGTTAGCTTCCAATTAACCACATACACAGAATATCGGTAAGTTAAAACGTCCATGTACTGATTGCCGAAATTTTAGAAATCTTACGATTGGCGCAGTATGGCATCACTTGTATTCAGTTGGTTTATGGCGGGTTATAAGATTTGCTGTCTTTATGGGGAAACTTCGGATTATGCCAGTAGTAGTAGAGAACCTTATGGTAGTAATAGTAGTTGGGAACTTAATGTTATTTCTAGCAAACCTTATAGTGCTGATGTAGATTTTAGTGTAAGTACCATTCAGATGGTTAATGATGCATATAGAGAAAATTATGGAAGTATGTGAATACCAAATTCCTGGGGTAGATGAGGAACCTAATATAGAAGCTAGGAGATTTTTTTATATCGTAGATGCAGCGAAGCGGCCGTTTTATGATGGTTGCAAAGAGGGTCATTCGCCATTATCATCTGTTACAAGATTAATGGGCATTAAGACGGACTACAATCTGGCGGAAGAATGTGTGGATGCGATTTTCGATTTTGCGAAAGATATTCTTCCAGAAGACAATCTTGTGCCATGTTCATACAACGAGGTCGATAAACTTGTTAAAGGGCTTGGATTACCGTACCGGATGATAGATGCGTGCATCGACAACTGTATGATATATTGGCGAGAAGATGAATACCGTCTGGAATGTAAATTATGTAAGAAGCCGAGTTATCATGATACAAGGGGAAGAGTTAAGGTTCCGTTCAATTGAATGTGGTATATGCGGATCCTTTCAGGACCTTGGGTTGTCACATGCGTCTGAATTTCATATTTCCGTATGTGGAAAGAAGTATAAATATCACCATATACTAGACACTCACTAATGAGTACTGCATCTTCAAAATTGTATCCTTCGCCGTTAACAGATAGGCTGAGGCGCTAGTACCAATCGGACCGAACTGCGGGGGAAATGAGATGGCATACTTAGCATATAAGAGGAGATGAGATTGCACATCCGTCGGATGCTGAAACGTGGCGACATTTTTAGAGAGTATATCCAGATTTTGCGTATGAGTCATGTAACGTGTACCTTGGATTATGTACAGGCTGTTTCAACCCGTTTTGAAGGCATGGGAGACAATATTGGTTGTGGCCAGTGATTATAACTCTTTATAACCTACCGCCATCTATGTGCATGCGTCGATAGTTTCGTTTCCTCTCTGTACTCGTTCCCAGTCCAGAGCATCCAAGAACATCACTTGATGTATTCTTGCAGCCATTGATATATGAGTTACAAATATTATGGCTGCCCGGTGTTGTAGCATATGATGTCTCCTGCAAGAAAAAAAATCTGATAAGGGATGCACTAATGTGGACCATTAACGATTTTCTAGCTTATGGTATGTTATCAGGATGGACAACGTATGGAAGGTTAGCATGTCCTTATTGTCAGGAAAAGGCATATGCATTCTAGTTGAAAAATGGACGCAAATAGTGTTGGTTTGATTGTCATAGAATATTTCTACCGCATGATCATCCATATCGGAAAAACATTAAACTTTTTATGAAGAAGAGAAAAGTGTTTGATGATCCTATTCTCCAAGACGATGGGTCGGTTATTTTGGGCCTCTTAGAAGGATTTGGTGCACTAAGAACTCGTGAATGTGGTGGGAACGGGCATGAGAATGAATATGGAGAGGGTATAGTCCACAACTGGCACAAGCTACGCATCTTATGGGATTTACCATATTGGAAGGACCAGCTCCTAAGCATAATCTTGATGTCATGCACATTGAGAAAAAAAAAAATTTCGATAACATCATGAACATTGTTTTCAACGTGTAAGGGAAGACGAAAGATAATGTGAAGTCTAGGCTTGATTTGCCTGAAATTTGTGCTCGGCCTGAACTTCATCTTCAGAAAAATGAAAGACCATCAATTCCAGCGTAATGGGTAGACCCAAAGTCGAAGGAAGAGTTCTTTGAGTGGATTAGGCGATGAGTTAAATTCCATGATGGTTACACATCAAACTTGCGTAACTATGTGGACACTGATGGAGGAAAGTTTATCGGAATGAAGAGTCATGATTGTCATGTGATGAGGCAGCGACTCCTACCATTTGCATTTGCTCATCTCCTTCTTCGAGAAGTCCACAAATCAACTGCAGCGGTCGAAGCTTTTTTCCAGGATATATCCATGAGGTCATTTAGTGTTGATGGCATCAGAAATTTGGAGCAAAACATTCCAATGATCTTATGCAATCTGGAGAAGATATTCCCACAGTCTTTCTTCGGTGTTATGGAGCATTTTCCTATTCATATCCCGGTTGAAGTTAGGATTTGTGGTTCGGTATAATATCAGTGGATGTATCATTTTGAGCGCTATATGTTTCACCTTAAAAAAGAAGGTGAAGAATCCCGCTAAAGTGGAGGGTTCTGTTATCGATCAATATAACAACAAAGAGACTGTGAACTTTGCTAGCTATTACTTCACTTCTCAAGTACACATAAGGAGCAGGCACCCAGAAAAAAAACGAAGATATATAGGGGAGAGGCAAATTTATCGGTCGCCCATTCCTAGCATTTTTCAACAAATTGGGTGGTTAAGTTGAAAAGCAGGAAACCGGCAACTAACAACCGAATAACATACGCATCTCCACAAGTATACTCTGACCAACTACGAGGAAGTATTTCAATATGAGAGGTATATATGTTCAATTAATATGTGTCATTGCGCTTATTTTAAAATTATCATAATAATTGTTTTTATAATATATATATATATATTACTTTTTGTAGGTTCTCCAGCATCATCATCTAGAATTAAACGAGACCCAACGTGAGGCTCGGAAACAAAGAGACTTCAGCCGTTGGTTAAATTTTTATGTAAGTGTTTGTTTTTCAAATCTTACACCACCCTAGGGCAATTGAGTTAATTTTAACTTTATCGTAATCATATTCTTAGGTTAAAGGTAAACTAAAGCGGACGTACCCCCGATGATTGATTAAAACGTTTTTAAAGTTTTAAAACGTTTTTTAAAAAATTTCAAAAAATTTAAAAAAAAAATCTAACGTTTTAAACTCAAACCGTTTTTTAGATTTTTGAAAACGTTTTTAAATTTTTGAAAACGTTTTAAAAATGCTAGAAAATGTTTTTAAATTTTAATTTACCAAGTATATATTATTTCATAAAAAATTTCCTAAAGTTTTTTTATTTGAAACTTTTGTATAATTTTAAAATTTTAATATAGAATTGTTAACTTTAGTTTTCGTTTATAGTTTGTAGGACAACTTTTTGGATTTTGAACTCATGGGCACTCTAGCAGATGAGATACAAGAAGAGCCGGTACATCAATAACCACCGAGACCAAAACGACAGTCTCGGTCGACTCATGTGAGACGCATTAACCCGGCATCGCTACAACAGAACCTGACACAGCCAGGACCGTCCCATCAAAACCAGTCTCAGACTCGACAAGAGACTCATAGTGAGAGTCATTCAGTGTCTCAAGTGCAAGACACACCATACGTTCCGATGTCTATTGTCGCGGAGATATCAGCGTTAGTTGACCAACTGGGACGAGAGTTTCTCAAACGACTCGATCCTTACTACAAGTACACCCCGGGAACTTATTGGTAATAACACTTTTAACTTCTAGATTTTCAAACTGCACTTATTTAATATACATATTTATAACGTTTTATTATTTTTGCCTTATCAGGTTTTCGTTGACCAAATCGAAGATCACAAAGAGCATCTTGGGGATGATGTACAGCATGCTCCAAATCGGATACCCGACGTACAAGAAGATGCTTTTATTCGATAGGCATAACTGGTTCCGCCAGTTAGCGGTTCATATCCTTCGTTAACTTTATTTTTTTGTCTATATTATTATTTTATAAATTTTGTTAATAATAAATGTTTAATTTTTTTTGAAGCAAGAGTATACTTGGAATAAGAAGTATATTGAGATTGTGGAAAAAGAGTTCCACATAAAGACATCATCCCATTTCTCCACCGTCATCATCATATGGAAACAAAAGTGGGTGCACGATGAAGTCCCCAAGGGTGTGAACGACGATGCGTGGAAAAGGCTGGTCCGTCATTGGATTAAGCCGGCAACAGCAGCAAACTCATCGACGAACTCCCAAAACCGTAAAAGTCACAGGAGCGGGTTGGGATGGGGACTCATAACGCGGGAGCAAAGAGCACCGCATCGATGAAAATTGACTTTGTAAGTATCTTTATTTTAATTTTCAATAATTTTAGACCTTTTTAATTAAGATATTGTTTGGGCAAAAACGGCGGGAAGGACGAGATCCGACACATATTGAGCTCGTCGAGGGTGGCCATAAAAACAAGACTACAGGCAAAATCCAGGATACGGTCGCTCGGAGGATTATTGAGTCGACGAAGAGGCGGTTGGATGAGGTGGTTACCCAATCCGAAGAAGTCGGTTCAACGGAAGAGCTACCGCATGAAAAGATCAACGAAATCTTTCTCGAGGTAAGATTTTAAATTAACTAAAATGTGAATTAAGTTTTAAATTACTTAATTTCCAACTAGTATCACTGAAAAACTTTACAGGAAACAGAGAAGAGAAGAGGCCGTGTTTTTAGTTTGGGAAGCTTGGCGGACAAAGTCTCGACACCGCATTCTCGTTTCCATCCAGAAAATGAGAACTTCGCCGAAGTCTTAAGAGAGAAAGGAGAAGAGATTGAAGCGTTGAAGGCCAGTCATACGCGGATTGAAGCCCAGATGACAGAGAAAGAGGCAGAAATGGCGAGGAAGATGCATGAGATGAATGATCGGTTCATGTACTTTGTCAAGTACGGCCATCTTCCAGAAGACGGACCAGCAAACCAGGGCGCGGGAATGGGGACAGAGACGGGATCGAGATCCGCTCCACAGCCCCGTGAAATGTAATTTTAAAACTTTTTTATTGAATAATTTAATAAATTTTAATAAATTTCCATTATATTGTGTTATAATAATAATACAATATAATTATATAATTTTTGAAATAATTTTGTTTTAAATTATTTTTTCTCATCCCTCGGTATTCCGTCGGAAAATCTGTTGGTTTATATCCTTCGGTAAACCATCGGTATAAGGTCGTCGGTAATATACCCTCGGTTAATTGTCAGTATATTATCCTCGGTAAACCGTCGGTTTATCCCGTTGGTAACCGTCGGTTTATTATGTCGGTTTACCCAGTCGGTAAACAGTCGGTTTATCTCGTCAGAAAACCGTCGGTTTACTACCGTTGGTAAGCTATCGATTACATTGCCTCGGGAAACCGTTGGTAAGCCTGATTGGTAAACCGTTAGAAGTCCGTCAATATTACATCCGTCGATAATCCGTCGATAATCCGTCGGTTTTGTGTATGTCGGTAATTTGTCGGTAATTACCGACGAAAAATCGACGGGTTTGTTTTTCTGACGAAATAGAACCGACATAGTTTTTTGGTAGAAAATTCGTCGGAAATAACAGTTTCTTAAGGATATCCGTCGATTTGTTCCCTCGGTATTTGCGTATTTTCTTGTAGTGATACTAATATCAGCTCATAAGTCAAAGCCTCGGCCAAAACTCCATCAACCTCAGCTACAAAGTGTTATGTCCTAAAGAGATAGTTTTGAGCTGGTATGATCACTCAGAGTCTACATGGATGTGGTCTAGTGGTAGGAGAATATTTGAAAATGTATTAACAACATTTTACCTTAGTTTGATTCTCCATAGATATAATAACACAGAAAATGTATTAACAACATTTTACCTTAGTTTGATTCTCCTTAGATATAATAACACAGTTATGGGGGAAGTCTAGATTTGAACCTAATTTAACTCAAACAGTTTACATTGGAGTCGAGTAACAGATAATGTAGTTCTCATCTAATATTAGTTGGAAAGCATATAAACTCGAAATAGGCAATGTGGTGGTCTTTCGGAAAAAAAATCATTGTAGAGCATATCAGTGCGTTTCTACGGGAGCTGGACGGATAACTCTATTTTTTGGAGTCAAACTGATTAGAGTATATAAATAAATAAAAAGAGATAGTTTTAGAGAAATTTCATTTGGTAGAATTTGCACAAGGATTTTTTTTTTTTCAGGAAGCAGCAAACCGGGTAAAATAGGATGTGATAATCTATTTAACAGTACTCATCATAATTTAACCCAATCTTTTTGTAGGATGTTAGCTATATAACTACGTACCATATTAGTTTAACTTTATAAACTGTAGACTATACAGGTTATGTCATTTACTTATGTTAGTACAAGGTGTTCACTCGTTGTAGTGGTTGCCATAGATTAAGTGCATACCAAAACCTAATCTTATCTTATCTTCTAAACTCTAAAGCCGACCCCGGAGTTAGTTACTTGGAATAAATATATTCATGCAAAAAAAAAATTATACGATTTAAAGGTTTTTTGTTCTTTTTTTCTCAAATTGGTCAACTATAGTTTCATATTTATCAAGCTGGTCAACTTCTAGCTAGATTGGTTACGAACTCGGAAAATCAAGATCTATAAATTGCTTTGACCAAATATAGTAGATAGTAGATGTAATGGCCCAAATCCAGCCCAATTTAAAATTTTCTAAAAGAAGGAGAAAGCCCAGTCCAAAGCCCAAAAGCCCATTTTCTTCTCCCAAAACCCTAACCTCCTCCTTATAAATATGTGTCTCCTCTCTTGGAAAAGCATAAAGAAGAAGCCTAAAGCGAAGCCCCCTCAGGCTAGACACCAGCTGTCGCAGCCATCTCCGGTGAGCCACCTCCGTCCGATCTTCTCTTCTCTCCCATGCCTATCTCTTCGTTCTTCTTCGGATCTGAGATCTGATCTCGTTTCTCAGATCTATTACTTTCCCAAACACAGATCTGAGATCGATGCAGTTCTGGCCGTCAGATTGATTCACGTTTTCCCGTCGAACCGTAAGGAATCACGGAACGCACAATATGTCGTTGGAAAGCCCTCGATCTCAGCTTTCCAGAAAGGTAAGAATCGCATAAATCCGATTTACCGTTTGAAAGTTATGACCTGTTTTCTAAAACGTTTCTGTTCTTGAGGAATCTGTTTTTGGTTTGGTCCAACTCAATTTCCAAAACCCGGTTTAACCAGGATCGATCCGGTTCAATTGGATCTGGTCCGGTTTACTCCGGTTTGGTCCAATTCGATTTCAACCTCCGGTTATCCAATTCCAATTTCAATTTCTGGTTTAACCGGTTTTCAATTTCAATCTTGGTTTGGTTCGGTATTCCCTAATTCGATTTCAAATCCCGGTTTAAATTAATTTCGGTTCGGTTTAACCCGGTTTAGCTAAATCAATTTCAATTTCGGTTTTCATTCGGTTAATTCAATTGGATCCGGTTTACTTCGGTTTGCCAAAACTGATTTCAATTTTCGGTTTAGCTTAAACCAATTTCAATTCGGTTTCAAATTCAATTTCAAAACCCGGTTTAGATCGGTTAAGTGATTTGAACTGGGGATCTTCTTTCGCCCATATCTAGCCCATCTTAGATCCGATTAGAGTGATTCAAAAGCCTAAGTTGTTCTATTTCTCGCCCTCTTTCCAGATCTGTCGTCCGTTCGGTTTCATGAAGTTCCTAAATTACGAAAATGTCCTTCTTTGGCTAAAGGTGAGGTTTTTTTCGGTTCTATCCTTGCTTACTTTATCCAATTCCGGACGATAGTCCATTGTTAATGTCGTCTTTCCTAGGTAGTCTAGGGCAGTAGAGAGCTCCATGTGATTGATTGTGGAACGTAGATTGCTAGGTTATCGCTTAAACTGAAAATGTTGATTGTGCGTGATGGACGCGTATTTCTTAGAACTGTGGTAGGGCCCCCGAAAGGGTGTTTGGTGGCGGCTTGCGTATAACGAGTTTGGTACGCAACCCTTGTGTCGTCGGAAGGGGGTTTTGGCGAGCCCCCAAGAGGAATAAATTTGGGCGCCGGAGCCAATGGCGGGCTTCGGTTTCCCTGGGAATTGTTTGCGCTTCGTGCGGAGTAGATGTCCTTCGGGACGTAGGTTGTGTGGTGAAAGCCTTCGGGTGATGATTGTTGATTGCAAGAGGATATTAGCCTAGGACTTGTGATTCGTTGTTGTGTAGTGTAAGATGGGATCGCGGATTCCTTAAATCCGCCCCTCACTGGGTAATTGTGTTTGAAACAATTGCTCAGACCTCCTTTCCCTTTTTCCCCTGCCCCCGTTTTCTTGCAGGTCCGGATGCGGGATTGATTCGATCGGGTGATGACATTGGTGTATTTGAATCCGAAGAGAGCGCCGGGTCCTGGGACAAGTTGAGTGACATCCCGGTTGGACCAGAATGGGCTCCACGGGTGTCCTAATGCCGCGTCTCCGGTTTAACCGGGAGGCGAGTGTTACAGTTTGGTATCAGAGCCTAGGTTAAGACCTCCCAGTCCTATCCTGGGAGATCAGCTTTCGTTGTTTTCCCAAAACCTGATTTCAATCTTTTACAAAAGCGTTTGCGAAACTTTTTATAAATGGATACTTTGCGAAAACCTTTTCAAACACCAATATAGCACAGATTATCTCCTGTTGTGACCTCCCTCACTAGCGTCTTATGCAGGATGTCTTTTGACTCTAGTTCCGATTCTGGGTCCGAGTACGCTCCTAACCCCGTCAGCAACAAGATGCCACAGATCAAGAATGGCTGGATCGACAACGAACTACTCGTGAGGAGATGCAGGAGAGGTCAAGCCGACAGCGGGCTGCACAGATGCATGATCAGGAGCGACATCAGCGAGAAACGACAGTATCACCAGTGATCACCATTTCAGATTCAGAGCCGGATTCTTACCGAGAAGAGTACCCGAGTGATGCAGACCAGACGTATCGAGGCGACATGGATTCTGAGTACCGGACCCCAGGATCACCGAGTGGCTAGAGTCAGGAGACTGTGATTTGTTAGGAGTAGGGCATAGCTAGTGTTTTGAGTCGTTAGATTTTTCTTTTTCGTTTTGAGCCCTTCCGCGGTTTTTGCGTAGTCGGTTTCCCATAATCCTTTTAACAACTCGTGCCTTTCCCGTTCGGACTTTCTGTAGCCCAGTCTCCACACTCTGAGCAGAACGGTACCCTTGAGTTCAGTAGCGACCGGGAAACCGCGTCCTTCAGAATTCGGGAGAATTGTAATGGCCCAAATCCAGCCCAATTTAAAATTTTCTAAAAGAAGGAGAAAGCCCAGTCCAAAGCCCAAAAGCCCATTCTCTTCTCCCAAAACCCTAGCCTCCTCCTTATAAATATGTGCCTCCTCTTTTGGAAAAGCATAAAGAAGAAGCCTAAAGCGAAGCCCTGTCCCTCTGGCTAGACACCAGCTGTCGCAGCCATCTCCGGTGAGCCACCTCCGTCCGATCTTCTCTTCTCTCCCATGCCTATCTCTTCGTTCTTCTTCGGATCTGAGATCTGATCTCGTTTCTCAGATCTATTACTTTCCCAAACACAGATCTGAGATCGATGCAGTTCTGGCCGTCAGATTGATTCACGTTTTCCCGTCGAACCGTAAGGAATCACGGAACGCACAATATGTCGTTGGAAAGCCCTCGATCTCAGCTTTCCAGAAAGGTAAGAATCGCATAAATCCGATTTACCGTTTGAAAGTTATGACCTGTTTTCTAAAACGTTTCTGTTCTTGAGGAATCTGTTTTTGGTTTGGTCCAACTCAATTTCCAAAACCCGGTTTAACCAGGATCGATCCGGTTCAATTGGATCTGGTCCGGTTTACTCCGGTTTGGTCCAATTCGATTTTAACCTCCGGTTATCCAATTCCAATTTCAATTTCTGGTTTAACCGGTTTTCAATTTCAATCTTGGTTTGGTTCGGTATTCCCTAATTCGATTTCAAATCCCGGTTTAAATTAATTTCGGTTCGATTTAACCCGGTTTAGCTAAATCAATTTCAATTTCGGTTTTCATTCGGTTAATTCAATTGGATCCGGTTTACTTCGGTTTGCCAAAACTGATTTCAATTTTCGGTTTAGCTTAAACCAATTTCAATTCGGTTTCAAATTCAATTTCAAAACCCGGTTTAGATCGGTTAAGTGATTTGAACTGGGGATCTTCTTTCGCCCATATCTAGCCCATCTTAGATCCGATTAGAGTGATTCAAAAGCCTAAGTTGTTCTATTTCTCGCCCTCTTTCCAGATCTGTCGTCCGTTCGGTTTCATGAAGTTCCTAAATTACGAAAATGTCCTTCTTTGGCTAAGGTGAGGTTTTTTTCGGTTCTATCCTTGCTTACTCTATCCAATTCCGGACGATAGTCCTTTGTTAATGTCGTCTTTCCTAGGTAGTCTAGGGCAGTAGAGAGCTCCATGTGATTGATTGTGGAACGTAGATTGCTAGGTTATCGCTTAAACTGAAAATGTTGATTGTGCGTGATGGACTCGTATTTCTTAGAACTGTGGTAGGGCCCCCGAAAGGGTGTTTGGTGGCGGCTTGCGTATAACGAGTTTGGTACGCAACCCTTGTGTCGTCGGAAGGGGGTTTTGACGAGCCCCCAAGAGGAATAAATTTGGGCGCCGGAGCCAATGGCGGGCTTCGGTTTCCCTGGGAATTGTTTGCGCTTCGTGCGGAGTAGATGTCCTTCGGGACGTAGGTTGTGTGGTGAAAGCCTTCGGGTGATGATTGTTGATTGCAAGAGGATATTAGCCTAGGACTTGTGATTCGTTGTTGTGTAGTGTAAGATGGGATCGCGGATTCCTTAAATCCGCCCCTCACTGGGTAATTGTGTTTGAAACAATTGCTCAGACCTCCTTTCCCTTTTTCCCCTGCCCCCGTTTTCTTGCAGGTCCGGATGCGAGATTGATTCGATCGGGTGATGACATTGGTGTATTTGAATCCGTAGAGAGCGCCGGGTCCTGGGACAAGTTGAGTGACATCCCGGTTGGACCAGAATGGGCTCCACGGGTGTCCTAATGCCGCGTCTCCGGTTTAACCGGGAGACGGGTGTTACAGTAGAATTATATATCGTTTAGGAATTATGATTGTTGTAGTAAGTAGTCTTGAATGTTATTAAACTTTTTTTTTTTTTTTTTTGTCAACAGTGTTATTTCATGGGCCAGGGCCGTAGTAACGAATGGGCCGAAGCCTACAACCGAATTAAACAACGCGGGCCAACAAGCCCAAAATCAAAGATAAGATCGACAGATGTCAATCCTGCGTGATGTCGGACATGCAAGACACGCGTCGAGATCTGCGAGCATCGCCGGAGCCAGCTAGCACCCGTGGAGGAAAACGCCGCTAACCACGCCGGACCAAATCGATGTAGCCGCTGCACACCATTCGGCGATCAAAGCTTCCAGAAACCACCGATGAACCTCCTGCAACCAAAGAACCAGTGACCCAACGTTGCCGGAAACAGCCAAGACCAAGGAGACGCCTACGCCGATGCGGTTAGAAAACCCATCAATTGCCACCATACGCTTGTCCTCTAAAGCGGTGGACGAAGACGATATTAATCCCTGAGAGATGGAAGATCGGAGACAAGCTGAGACACATGCAAGACGGAGGAGACGGGGCAAAGAGAAAAGGGAAACTAGATCGAAGTCTGGAAAACCAGAGGAACCGGAGAACCCGGGAAGATCCGATGAGTCGGAATAAAGTCAGCCAGCCATAGAAGTAACACCGGAATTAGTAAAAGTCACAATCGGAAAAACCGATTGAGCAAACACAAACAAAAGCCGATTCAAAAGGATCGAGAAGACAGAACACGATCGGCGAAGAAACAAAACGATTGGGGAAAAAGATTGTCCTCAGAAAGATAGAAATACGAACGGAGAAACGAATCAGAAAAAACCCCAACCAAATATATACAATCCGGAGCAAATCGGAAAGAAGTCCGATAAGCCGGAAATCTCCTCTCTCTCTCTGAAAGATAGATGTGAGATTTTGAATGTTATTAAACTTAATTCACGTAATTAGAATTGTTGGTCAAAAAGTCAGGTGCGCAAGCTAATTTCCAAACTTTTAAATTCAAGGAAAAAAACTTAGCCCGATATCGTCAATATACTTATTTGGCAATGTAAATAGAGTATGTATTACTTATTGGGACTTTAGTATGAGTAACGAATGTTCTTATCTCTTTTAGTTTTCGGGTAATCTTTCAGATTTTGACTACGATTTTTTTTCAAACTTATACTATCAGTTGGTTTATGCTAATTAACAAATCAGTGGTAAACAAAATAAAGCAGAATGTGTATTTAATTCTTTCAGGTAACTGACAATATCAAGAAACAAGCTAGTCCTCGTCATCCCTCAAACACGAGAATTTTGCTTTTCTGAGACACTTTTATAATTTATCTTATTGAAACAGTTTCGTGTTATGAGTATATTTTTTCTATATGAAAGAAACAGAAAAATTAATTACACAACGTTATCGTGAAAACAGTTGAAGCATCACCTGAAAGTGGAGTAGACGTCCGATTGTATAAATGCAAATGACAATAGCGAGGCTGGTTATGTAAATTACAAATAAGGATGGTCCAATCACGAATCAAAAATATTGTATTAAAAATTTCATTGAACACTTGAAAATAAATATTTAAATATAAACATTTGATTTTTATTAAAATTATATATGTAAGTTAAAATTTTCAAATTTCAGGTTCAAAACCTTTTTAAAAAAAAAAATTAAAAAGTTTGAACTAGACAGTTGGCTAAGCGAAAATTAGGTGGTTTATAAGTAATTAAGCGGAATTAAGCGGATCTAGACGGTTACAAAATTGACCAACGATTTATCATATCAATTTAGACAAAATTAAGGCGGTTGAATACTGCAAAGCAAGGCTCGTACTTATGGCAGCGCAAGACCTTCCAATCAACGCAATGTTCTATTATTATTAAAAAAAAAAACTACATTTGGAATAAAATAGATGAATTCTCACACAATATTTTCTTATTGATATTAGTATACATAGTCTCAGTATTCAGTTCTTCGGTTCAGTTTGGTTCGATTCTTTCGATTTTGGTTATTTCGAATACAAAGATTAAGAAATCATTCAAATATTTACAACTTTGGATCGTTTCTATTTGATTCTTTTTGGTTTTTGGTTCGGATAGTAAACTTGAAAACCGGATAATAACCGAAAAACGTGTTCAACTTGATTACGGTTTGGCTTGGTTCTTTCGGTTAGTGTCGAGTATTTCAGATAAAAATGGGTTATTTGGATAAAATTCGGATAATTCAGATAGTTCGAATAAAAATTATGTACTTTCAAGTATTCGAGTTAAAAAATATTTGGGTTATTTAAATAATTCAATTTTTTGTAATATTCGATTAATTTTGGTTATTCGGTTATTTTAAATCTAAAATAACTAATATTGTCAGATATAAAAATTATATTCTGGTTAGTTCGATATCTATTCGGTTTTCGATTCGGTTCTGACTCGGTTCTAGTTTGATTCGTTTATTTCAATTATAAAAATTTAAGAATCATTCAGAAATTTATGAAATTTGGATCGGTTTTGGTGTTCAAGCCTAGTACATAATTTATATATATATGAAAAAAAGATTTCCTACAGAAGTAAACATTTGCAGATTTTGGTGACTAGAAAATATATAAAATAAAATTTTAAACATGGAGACTAATATAAACAAACAATCAAAACTATAAAGCTGGAAAAATATTATAATATTGTGCGATAAATTATATGGAACGTTTTAGTCATATAAATCTCACAATTTTATTATTATCTACTTTGAATGAAATTAAGTGACTAGTTCTACACAAAATAAACAAAATCAAAAATAAACATCCCTCTAATTTTGAAAAATAAATAGGATAAACTTATTCTATTTTTATTCTTATGTCATTCATCTTCTTCCATCTATCTTTATTCTATCAGTTTCATTTTATATTTACCATTTACAATCTCAAAACAAAATCTTTGGATAACCAACTTTTTTTTGTTGCTTAGCAGAACTCGTGTCATACTATATAGAATTCTAATTATCCACGCCGCAGTCGGTAGACATACGCATAATATGCTAGTGGTATATGCTTAGAAGTTTACTATAATTTTTGTTGGACACCTGCTAATTTTTTCTTTAATGAGAATCAATACAAAATTGTAATGTTAACGTTCCTTTAGTGGACACGTAACTTCTCACCATTTATATTTGATTTTTTATATTAAAACACTCTTTTTTGGGTTCCATAATTACTCGATGTAAGAAGATGATGTGCCGATTAGCATTGTTGTAAGAATCGACTAAGTATAAAATCGGTCAAGTTTTAGGTCTAAATATTCGAACAGAATAGAATAAGTTACAGAATTTTTTTCTAAGTGTGAGATCGGAGATTTTCTATGTTATAAATAAAAGTAAAATCAAATAGACAATCTTCTTACAAACACATATGTTCGTAGCTATTTAGTGACAAGTTAGAATATACAAATCCCAATGAATGACTATTAATAAACAATAAATTTATTATTTATAACATATAGACATTTTGTAGGGACGGATGACCTATAAACGGATCAAATTCTTCACGGCTCTTTGACTCAAAGTTAAAATTTCAAATACTCTTCCCCAATTATTTTTTTTTGTTTAAATCGTCAAAAGGTGTAAAAAACAGCAAAACCTGGATTTTTAGACTTATTTACAACCCAATTTGGGTTGACCCATAGAGTTTGGTCGATCCATTTGATCCGGGTCGGATCTACTCCTCAAATTGACTTAAGTAAAAAATCAAATTATCCTTTCACCATATTCCTTCACCGTTTCTCACCAAAACCGTTCAAGTTCTTCTTCTTTCTTTCCTTTTCCGACAAAACTTCCCGACAACCTCCAAAGATCCAAAGTTCAGTCCCTTTGTAGAAGCAAATCATGAAGACTTATGGGAGAAAGAAATCGCGAAAGTCGAAGAGAGTAGAGGAGACTCCAACCGAATCCCCAACCAAGAGAGACGAAGCGATTCGGCAAGCAGATGAAGTGTGGAAAAAAATTGATGAAGAAGAAGAAATAGATTTGGAAAAGGCCTCCGAGAATGAGGAGAAGGATGACGAGGAGGAAGAGGAAGACGACGAAGAGACTGAGAACGAGGAAGAGAAGGACGAGGAATCCGTAGACGACGAGGACGAGGAATCCGTAGACGACGAGGACGAGCAAGCCGTAGACGATGAGGAGGAGGAAGCCGTAGACGATGAGGAGGAGGAGGAAGCTACGCGCGTTCTGGGACTAGGGTTTCACGAAGAAGAAGTGGTACCCAGTGAAATCCGCTCTCTAACCCACGGATCCCCAATCCACCACAGTCGTCAACACGAGGAAGCAACGATCCGTATTTCTTTCCATCATTTATGCCTTGCATGTCTAATTTTTGTAGATTTCGGATATGTAAAACTTTGTAGGAAATAGTGAAACTTGGATTTTGAAAAGACAGAGTACTTGGTAAAACTTAGTGAAACTTGATGTCAACCTTTGTAAAACTCAGTAGAACTTAGTAGAATTTAGTAGAACTTTTCTGTAAAACTTGGTAAAACTTATTAGAACTTCTCTGTAAAACTTCGTAAAACTAAGTAAAACTTGGTAAACCTTGGTAAAACTCGGTAGAACTTTTCTTTAAAACTTGGTAAAACTTAGTAAACCTTGGTAAAACTTAGTAGAACTTCTCTGTACAACTGGGTAAAACTTGGTCAAACTTTTTGTGTGTGTAGAATCCAGAGGATGAAACCGAAGCGATGCAGCCCCTCAAGATGGGTTTCCTTACCACAGAATATGTGAAGACTATAAAGCTCTCTGGTAAGTGCTACATCGCCAAAGCCGTGAAGATGATAGAAGGCATTGTCGAGAAAGATGAGCTTAAGTGGTTCCATGACCATCCCCAATTCAAGCATTTCTTCCACATGGGTAAGAAGACAATCACTAAATGGATGGGATTTTGGATGATTCTTGTTAGGGTCGCGGTTGTTGACAAAAAGTTGGAGCTATGGTTTATTGTCAACGGTGTACCAATCCGCTACTCTATTAGGGAGCATGCTCTCATTTCTGGGCTATTTTGCCACTCCTATCCAAACCGCTACGAAACCCTTGGTGGTGGCTCAAACTTTGTTTCTAAGTATTTCGGTGAAGAGAAGGTTACACATGAAGAAGTTGTGCAGCAGTTCTGAGGTCTGAAAGGGAAACGAAATGTTGGCAATGATCGTTTGAGGATGGCTGTCCTGTACTTCTTGTCATCCGTGATCATTGGGAAGAAGAAGACATGAAAAGGAGCTCCTTCCGTTGAGAGTTTCTTCCTCAGAGCCATTGACGATCTCAAGATGTGCAAGACTTTTCCGTGGGGCGTTTGTCATTCGAAGAGAATGTCAAAGACATATTGCACTTCATTGACCGTAGCGGAGGAGTGGCACCCACTTCATGGGTATTTCCAGGATGCATTGTTCCTCTGGAGGTAAAAAAATTATTTCTAGCAAATTAAATTGACTTTTTCTAGTTGTTTTTAGTTGTCTGACTTGTACAGAATTTGTGTTGTAGGTTCTACCATTTGAGGCCATCCCAGTTCTGAACAACAATTTCCGAGTAAGGGTTCAGGGTGCGGATGAGGATTGCCCGCGAATGTGCAAGATGAGGTACAAAACTGTGGGGACGAGGGGTTGCAGTATCTCAGAGACAAATGAGAAGCTTGGAAACACCAAGGTTAGTATCTCATATCATACTACTAAGGTTAGTATCTCATATCATACTTTGAGCTTGATATTAAATTGTTTCTTTTTTATATTTCCAGGATATTCAAACCATCTTGGAGCCATCTCCCATGGAAATGGCTATGCTTGAGAGAATCATGGACCCTGATTCTGGATGGAATGATGTGGATGACCCAATAGTCGATGGTTGGAACAGGCTTCTCAAGAGGAAGAAGACAATATGGTTTGAAGAACTCTTCAACCAAGATGTGTCTGGTCGTGTATCTCAGGCGGATGCTCAAGAGCAACCTCATGCTATTCATGATGCGGCAAGTATGCATGAGGCTGAGAGTGATGCTGGGGCTCCTACTCCTACTGTTTTAAGCCTTGCGGATGTGGAGGCATTAATCAAGAAGAGAAACGAGGAAACAGAGTCTCGATTGAAGATGTACTATGACGCTCCGTTGAAGGAGTTGACTGAGATGTATGACCGTAGACTAACCGATATGGAATCGGGTTTGAATACACTAAGAGCGGGTATTAAGGAGACAGTACCGAAAGAGCATGAGGCTACTGCCGATGATGGTTTTTTTGAAGGTGTTGGGTTTCTTGGTACCAGCTTTCGTGAGCCGAGTGGTGTTAAGGATAAAGAGGGAAAAAGAAGAAATCGAAGAAAAGCAGTAAGAGGAAGAAGAAGTTAAAAGCAACTGGGGAAGAGATGAAAGTCCAAGCGGAAGAGAAGGAGGAAAAAGAGCAAGAGAAGGGTGAAAAAGAAAAAGAAAAAGGAGAAGAGCAAGACAAGGGAGAAGAGCAAGAGAAGGAAGAAGAGAAGGGAGAGAAAGAGGAAGCGAAGGAAGAAGATAAGGGAGAAAAAGAGGAAGAGAAGGACAGAAAAGGTAAGAAGAGAGCTGTTGAAGGGTCAACAGCTAAACCTGTTAAGGAAGTGTCAGTAAAAAGGATTAAGGTTATCAAGAAGGGGTTGGGGAAAAGGTCTACAACCATGGTTAGGAGTCTCGTGGTTACTAGGAGAATGAACCAAGCTGCTGAAGGAACCACCAAACCATGATCTTTTATGTAATGTCGAATTGTGTTTGGAGTATCCATCGTTTTAGTACTTTTGTTTATGAATTATGTAATGTCGAATTATGTTTGAATACTTTGGATATTTTGGTTTGAATTATCTATGTTTTTTGCATAATAGTTTGTATCATGTTAAGAATTTAGCTTGTATTTGGGTTATATTGCCTTGTTTTACCTTGTTTTACCTTGTTTAACCAAGTTATACTCGGTTTTACTCTACACATTATTTTACCAAGTTTTCCTAAGTCTAACCAAGTTATCCTTGATTTCACTAAGTTGTACCATCCAGAATACATCCATTCAAACTTAAACACTAGCATAAATAAGGATTCAAACATAAATATCTCTTAAACACTAGAAAATCCCATAGAAACAAACACAGAATTCAAACTTAAATATCCTTTAACTTGGCAAACATAGTAGATCTTAAAGCACATCAGCTTTGCAGCCCTTCGATTGTCTCCTTTAACTTGGCAATCTCTCTTTGGTTCCTTAGAATCTCCAGATTCATGGACCCGATTCTAACCTCTTGCATATCAATCTTGTGCAGAATCTTCTCAAACTCTTCCTCGACACCATGCACCCATGGTTGCCGAAAATGGAGTCCATCGGCCTACCAAAAAAAATTCAAAAGATTTCAGAGTTATACCAAATACATGGAAAATGGAGTCCATCATCAAAAAACCAAATCCATTTACCTTGTATTGCTGACAAGTAAAGAAAGTACGGCCCGGTGAAGTATCCACAGGCGTAGCATTATCGACCTCGCGTTTGATTCCGCCACCACATGGGCATTTCTTTGGGATGCCTTATTCCGCATCGGCGACTGCGTAAAGACGATCGGAGTATTCCTTGTGCCTCCTTTCCTCTTCATAGGGATCGAGCATGAAATTCTCTGTACTCATTGGAGATAGATCCGAAAGGGAGAGAGAGAGAGGAACGAAAGGTAGAGAGAGAGAGAAGAGATCCGAAAGAGAGAGAATAGAGAAGAGAGATTCTGGTTAGAGAGAGAAGGAGAGGATCGAAAAATGAGAGAAAAAAAGAAAAATAGATAGATATTAGGTTTTTTTAAAAAGGGGGGGAAATTTAATTTTTGGAATTTGGGAGGCGGGAGTTTCAAATTTTTAGGCGGGAATCAAAGTTTTACCTAGTTTCCAGTTTTACCAAAAACTGTCAAGTTTTACTTCTGCCAAAATTCAGTTTTAATGATTATTCTCTATCTTTAATAAAAACAAATTGGGTATACTCATGATCTATGGTTGTTTATAAGCATTTAAAATTAATTCATGCAATAATATTTGAAAATACATATATTTGGAGATAAAGATGATTCACATAGATAAACAACTCTTAAATGTATATGATATTTGCTTGCTAATAACAAGTCTACAATATTTACCTTAAATTCTAAAAGCGTATATTTTGTTTTAGCAAGAGATATGCTATATAGTTTGTATTTTAGTTTGATTGTAATATTTAACATTATTATAAAAATTGAATTTCACAAAGAATTATAGTTCTACAAATCTTAGTTTTACCAAGTTTTCCAAAGTTACACAACAAATGATAACAAATGTAAATTGAAGAAATAAAAATACAACTAAATTCCTTCTTGGCCGCTTTCACAATTATAGCGTGCAACACAAGTTCCACTTCTGGCACCAATTTTCGCGCGCTCGATCCAGAAACGGAATCTTTCCTATGACTGTTAAACCACTCTGCAAATTTTCCAATAAGTGCATCGATCATAGGTAGTAGATGATACCTTCTGGCCTTCTTAAAAACTGCTTTCATAGACTCCACACAATTAGAGGTGTCTATGTTGTACCTTGCACCGGGAGAATAACACCTTGCCCATTTCTTCACTTCTACACTTTTGTCAAGATATTGAGCTGCTTGAGGATATTTGTTCCTAAAATCGCCGTATTGTCTTAGGAAATCAGCCTCGGAGTATATCCGAGCAATTTCCCTAAATTTTTTTCCAACTTCTTCTTTGTTCTCGTAGGAAACTGCTCCTCTCACATTCTGGGACAGGTGGTAGATGCAATAACCATGATCCGAGAGAGGGTACACTAGACCTATTGCCTTGATGAGACTTGCATTTCTGTCGCTAATAAAAACTAACTCACGACTATCCGGTATTACGGTTTTCAGCGTATTGAAGAACCACATCCAACTTTCTTCCTTTTCACCATCAACTAGAGCAAAAGCAATGGGATAGTGGTGATGATTCGGATCCTGCGCTGTGGCGAATATTAAACAACCTCCATATACATTCTTAATGAAAGTTGCGTCAACGATGAGCACTTTCCTCATGGCTACAAACCCTTCGATGGAAGCTCCCAAAGCCACAAATAGATACTTGAACCTTCTTTGTTCATCCAACACCAAATCGGTTTTTGTTCCATGATTCACCTTCTCCAACATATGCAAATAAGAAGGCAACATCTTGAAACCATCAACTGGACTACCACGGATATCAGAAACATCAAGGTTTTTCCCTCTAAAAGTCGTAGAATACGACACTTCCACACCGGCTCTTCTTTGGACAAGCTGCACAATAGTTTTAGGACATGGAGTATCAAAGTTACCGGGATAGTCTTCGTTTAAGATGCTTGCAACTAACCGTGGTGTACCTTTCCTCTTGTTGCTTACTCCACTAGAACTTGTCCGAGAGCATGAATGCATCTTCGTGTATGTTCGAACCGAGAACATGGTTGAATTCTTAATCTTTACAGCTCTCAACTGCCATTTACAACCTTCTTCGCTTCACGAAATTTTACCACGTATCGACTCTTATCTGAATTGCCTATTAAGATCCCAAAACAGTTCAGATTTGCGGCTTTATCAACCAAATACTGCACATCTTCTTTACATTTAAATTCTTGACCTATTTCAAAACCCAGACCATCTTCCCATTCATCTAAACGCCATGTCTCTTCCACAACCCGGGGAAGCTCAACTGATTCAACCATATCCAAATCATGCATATTATCATGTTGTACAATATCACCATCGCCAATAGCAACATTCTCCAACGGCTCAATCGGCTCAGTTGGCTCAATAGGCTCAATAGGTTGTTCTGTTGATTCCTCGCCAGTAACATGAGTAGCATCACCAGCATTGATTACCCCAATATTATCCCGGGCACTAGAAATAAGCTCACCATAACTCCCACCATCTCGTTTCTGTTGGGAATGTCCTGAAATCTATTGTACTTACTCCAAGTGAAAGTCGTATTGTCGAGATGAGACAATCATATGACACTAGGTAGTCATAATGCTTTTCTAGAAGCCACTTATGATCAATGAGTTTAGAACTCATTGCTAGTGTTATATGATCCTACAGGGTCACACACCTAAGCAAAATGGACGTCAAAGACGAGGTTGATCATTAATGTAATGATCCAGTGAATGCATATTTGATATGCATTCGATATCAATATTCTGGGGCAGTGTCGATCGATGCAGATAGTGCATCGATCGATGCAACTCGCGGATTAATCAGATTAATTCGGTTTAATTGTTGGTTAATTCCGTTATGGTTTAAGTCGACATATATAAGATATATGGTCGACCTAAACTGATTCCAAACCGAATAGACAGCCACCAGAACTTGAATAGAAACCTCTGGAGAGATTGGATCTCTATAGGCACTAGCATCCCTCCTGTTCAGTTCGTGTGCGTGTGGATACCAGTAGAGGCACAGCGTTTGAGGTGCTTCGTGATCTCGATTATCTGCAAATCTTCCGCTGCTAATCACCAGGTAATTCTGAGATCCCTAGATTCAATTACATGAACCCTAGATCCTAGGCTTGGAATTCAAACCAGGGTTGCCTAATTGGATTAGGATCTGCTAGAAATTCCTTCAGTGGTATCAGAGCTTTAGGGTTCCATTGAATCTGTAGCATGTTGATTAGATTGGTTGAATATGGATCTCTGTATGAATGATACAAGCATGCTAAAACTCGTTTTGATCAAAGTAACCTAGTTTAGGGTTTTGTTCGAAAAACGTTTTAGGGTTTTTCGCATGGTGTCGATCGATGCCAATCCGGCATCGATCGACACAGGGCGAAAACCCGAATAAAACTTATGTTTCGCCTAGTGTCGATCGACGCAAGAGTTGTGTCGGTCGACACAGACCTCGCGAGATTGATGAATCGGTTCAATTGGATTGGACCGGTTATCGAGCTTGGTTAATGATGGTTAAACACTAAGAATGGTTTATTGCGATTGGGTTGGTATCGACCGATGCTAATGTAGCATCGATCGACACTGACCGGTACTCAAAACCGGATCAATTGGATTGATCGGTTATCGCAGATTGGGTTTTGGTTATTCTGCATCGATCGACACTATAGTAGTGTCGGTCGACATCAGACTCGATGGTTTAGGTTATGGAACCTAAAATCACAGAACCAAGGCAAGATAAATCAATTAATTATAAGAATTAAAATATAATAAAACTGAACGTTTTAAATGGTTCCGTTCCTCAACCAAATATCAAGTGATACTTGATGTCTTCCCAATCTTGTCAACTTTCAAGACCCATTTAATTGTGCGATAGACTTGCAGTGCAAGATGTCCACAATTTCATGAGTAAGACAGAGGTAATCGTGTTGATGGACTTGCAGTGCAAGACATCAACAATTACATGACTGAAGAGATTGGTTTACTTGACTGGGCCATCAAAATCGTTTTGGGCTCAGAGACATCAGGTGGATTTGACATGATATGTCAATCCACAACCAAGAGTTATATTGGATATAACTAGCAAGGTTGTTGCTTACCTAGATAGCAAAAATTTGGGTGATAGCCAGTGGCTCACTCAAGTTTAGTGAAGTATGGGTCTTGGATCATTATATTCATCTGAGGAAACATTGTTTGAATATAATGCGAGTTTTCTTAATAGTTAAGACTTCTCATTTCTTGAACATCATAACTAAAACCTCCCTCGTTTTTCAGCTATGTCTAGCACAAACCATCGTAACAATTTCTCCCTACGATCCGTCCTTGAGAAGGACAAGTTAAATGGATCCAACTTTCTTGAATGGTATCGGAACTTGAGAATTGTTCTCAAACAGGAGAAAAAGGACTATGTCCTTGAGAAAGTTCTCCCCAAGAAGTACCGAGCCAATGCCTGGCAGTCAGATAAGGATGCTTGGGATAAGCATTCTAATGATGCGGTGGATGTGAGTTGTCTCATGTTGGCTACCATGAACTCGAAATTGCAGAAGCAATATGAGTACGTGGAGTCGCCAAAAGAGATGATCACTGGCCTGAAAAGTATGTTTCAGGAGCAGGCACGAACTCAGAGATACCAGACGGTAAGGTCTCTGATTGAGTGCAAGCTACCAAAGGGCGAACCAGTTAGTCCTCATGTCATTAAGATGATGGGTTATATTGATAACCTGGGGAAACTGGACTGTCCCATTAGCCAAGAGTTGGCTACTGACATCATTCTTCAGTCACTGCCGTTAAGCTATGATCAATTTGTTATGAACTATAACATGAACAACTTGACGAAGACGTTGACTGAATTGCATGGGATGCTTAAGACTGCTGAACCTAACATCAAGAAGGACACCCCCAAGGTCCTTATGGTACAAAAGGGTAAAAAATTTAAGAAACTTGGTAAAAACAAAGGTGATGGCAAGACAAACTCGATTGTGAATCCAAGCGAGTCTGGCCATGTTCCTAAGGTTAAAACCAGTCCTTCTGAAGATGTTAAGTGCCGTTATTGTAATGGTTATGGGCATTTGAAAAGAAACTGCAATAAATTCTTGGAAGATTATGAGAAGCTGAAGAAGACGTACGAGACTTCTTCTTCAGGTATTATGTTATAGAAGTAAATGTTACTTCTTATTGTCCTACTTATTGGGTATTGAATACCAGCTGTGGTACTCATATTTTGTGAAAAATGTGCAGGGCCTGAGCAAAAGTAGGACTATGGAGAAACGACAAGTGGACCTATGAGTGGGAATGGAGCAAGAGTTGATGCATTAACCGTAGGAGTATTTCATTTGTTTTTCTCTTTATGGCATGTTTTGAACTTAAGACTGCTACTATGTACCTGCTATGAGCAGAAAGATTATTTCTATTCCTTGTTTGGATATGGAAGGATATCAGTTTTCAAGTTAAGAATAAGTGTTATTCATTTGATTACAGTGATATATTTTATAGTAGCAATCCATTAGAGAATGGACTTTATGTTCTAAACAAGAATGTACCTAACTATAACATTAATACCAAGAGATTGAAGTCAAATGATACGAATCAAATCTTTTCCCTGGCATTGTCGTTTGGGCAACATAAATGAGAAACAGATTCAGAAGCTCCATAGTGATGGGCTTTTGGGCTCATTTGATTATGAATCATAATGAGTATAGTGAATCTTGTTTATAGGGTTAAACGACGAAGGCTCCTTTCAACAAAAGAAGTGTCGATCGACACAAACGGTGCGTCGGTCGATACAAGTTGCGAACGAACAAAATGAAAGGACCAGAGGCTTATTGGGCTTTATACATACGGATGTATATGGGCCAATGAGCACTAGTGCTAGAGGAAACTTACAGTACTTCATTACCTTTACTGATATTTTCAGTAGGTACAGTTATGTCTTATTAATAAGACATAAATCAGAATCTTTTGAAAAGTTCAAAGAGCTCCAGAATGAAGTACATAATCAATTTGGCAAAGGTATTAAACCTCTACGATGAGATCATGGAGGTGAATACTTAGGTCAAGAATTGAGTGATCATCTGAGAGATTGTGAAAGTGTTTCACAATTCACTCCTCCTGTATCGGACTTTATTAGATATGGTTCAATCAATGATGAGTCACTTAGATCTTCCATTATCCTTCTAAGAATACGCTCTAGAAATGTCTGAGTTTACTTTAATTAGAGTTCCATCAAAATCAGTTACAGAGATACCACATGAGATGTGGAATGTAAATGTTTCTGATTTATCCATCATGGAGATTTGGAGTTGCGAGACTTATATAAAACGTTTAATCTCTGATAAGCTCACACCCAAATCTGATAAGTGCTACTTCATTGGTTGTCCTAACAAAACCAAGGCATGTTACTTTTACAACCAGTTCGAGAACAAATTGTTTGTTGCTCGGGACTATGTTTTCTTGAGAAAGACTTTCTTTCAAGAAGAACAGTGGGAGTAAAAGTACAACTCGAAGAAATTCGAAGAAATTCGAAAAACACAGGAGACTGCTCAACCTGATGAGGAAGAGCAGCAGTTGGATCTACAAAGAGTTGTAGAACCTGCACCCGTGGTGCCTAGAGTTTATAAAGGATCTGGTGAATGTATATTCGATATACATTTAAATGGCGAGTTTCTGAAGAAGTGTCGATCGACACAAAATTTGCATCGATCGACACAGATCGCAAACCAAATATTGATTTTGGTTTATGACTTAATTAACTACGGTTTGATTCTTGGTTAATTAGGTCGTGGTAAAAGTATACATATGAGATATGTGTGCGCGACTTTTACAGAAAACTGAAGCTCGCAGATCCAAAAGGATCGGTCACGAACCCGAGAAATATGGATTTCTCGTAACTAATTGCCGTGATCTACTGATCATTGAAAGTGATGGGCCTGCGAATTTTGAAGAAGCAATGATGGGCCTTGACTCCGAAAATGGTTGAAAGCCGCTGAATCCGAAATGGGATCCATGTCACAGAACCAAGCATGACTTGGGTTGATTTACCCGATGGTGTAGAAACCATTGTGAGTAAATGGATTTTCAAGAAGAAAAGTTGACATGGTTAGTAGTATTCAAATGTACAAAGCAAGGTTGGTGGGAAAAGGTTTCAAGTAAATTCATGGTATTGATTGTGAAGAAACCTAATCCCAGACACCATGCTTATGTCCATCCGGATTCTCCTAGTAACCGCCACTCATAATAGTTATGAGATCTGGCAGATGGATGTGAAAACAGTTTTCCTTAATGGAATTCTGAAAAAGGATGTGTACCTGACACAACCTGAAGTTTTCATTGATCCTAATGAAGCTAGGAAGATATGCAAGCTTCATCGGTCCATTTATGGACTGAAGCAAGCATCTCGGAGTTGGAATCTTCGTTTTGATGAAGCAGTCAAAAGGTTTGACTTCGTCAAGAACGAAGAGGAACCGAATGTTTACAAGATGACTAGTGGGAGCGCAGTTGCATTTCTGGTATTGTATGTTGATAACATACCACTTCTCGGAAATGAAGTTCCATTGTTTCAGTCTGTTAAGATTTGATTCGAAAGTTGTTTTTCGATAAAACTATGGGAGAAACCATATACATTCTTGGAATAAGAATCTATAGAGATAGATTGGATAAGCTAATTGGATTGTGTCAAGATACTTATAGTGATAAGGCCTTGCACATGTCCAATATGCAGGATTCCAAGAAAGGGCTTCGTGCAAATGACTCTTGGTATTACTCTTAGCAAGACGCAGTGTCTTTCGACACACGCTGAGCAAGGGCGAATGAGGGTCAGGCTACTGCTAAAGGCATTAGATGTCTTAAGATGTGATCTTAATTTTAGTGGGAGTCATTGTTATTAATTTTAGTTATGATATGATTTGATTATGTTATTGAAATTTGACATCTGTATTATTTAATAATGGTTATTAAATAATAGTCCCAAAGTAATTTATGACATTTTATAGGTCATCAAGTATGTGACTTGATCATGAAACCCTATAGATAATAAATGACATAAATTATGTTGGTCCCTGGTCGAGGTTGTTAAAGTGAGACATTAACAACCGCGTGAGACTAGTATGTGAGGTGATTGATGACTAAGTTTCATGGAGTCATTAATAAGAGTATTAAAGTCAATCACATAGATATGTGTTGGAGAACACAGGATCGGACATGACCCACTGATGAGAACTCTACGGGATAGTTATATAAGTGTCATGAGAGTTTTCATTACGACTATAGAGTATACTCCTTAGACCTGAGTTCATCATGTTTTCTTACATGTGAATTGGTCCGCTTTAACCTTGTCAAACGTCAGCCGTAACTGGTGACTATAAAGGCATTGATTGGGCGTATCATGAAGCGTGTGAAGAGACAGGGATGGAACAAGATGGGATTTGTCCCTCCTATATAACAGGAGATAAATATCTCAGGGCCCATCGAAGATTTGATACTGAGAAATGTGTGGCCACACTCAAACGAGGTGATTGTCAGTCGTTTGTCTTGTCAGTATAAATCGGAGTTCGATGAACATGATCTTGGCTAAATAAGGGTGACACAGATCTTGCCTTATGCCAGATCGAGATATAAGGACGAAGGGATTGAAGGAATAGATGATTCCAGTACAAGTGGGAGATTGTTGGGAATGTCCTGAAATTTATTGTACTTACTCCAAGTGAAAGTCGTATTGTCAAGATGAGACAATCATATGACACTAGGTAGTCATAATGCTTTGCTAGAAGCCACTTATGATCAATGAGTTTAGAACTCATTGCTAGTGTTATATGATCCTACAAGGTCACACACCTAAGCAAACTGGACGTCAAAGACGAGGTTGATCATTAATGTAATGATCCAGTGAATGCATATTTGATATGCATTCGATATCAATATTCTAGGGCAGTGTCGATCGATGCAACTCGCAGATTAATCAGATTAATTCGGTTTAATCGTTGGTTAATTCCGTTATGGTTTAAGTCGACATATATAAGATATATGGTTGACCTAAACTGATTCCAAACCGAATAGACATCCACCATAACTTGAATAGAAACCTCTGAAGAGATTGGATCTCTATATGCACTAGCATCCCTCATGTTCAGTTCGTGTGCGTGTGGATACCAGTAGAGGCACAGCGTTTGAGGTGCTTCGTGATCTCGATTATCTGCAAATCTTCCGCTGCTAATCACCAGGTAATTCTGAGATCCCTAGATTCAATTACATGAACCCTAGATCCTAGGCTTGGAATTCAGACCAGGGTTGCCTAATTGGATTAGGATCTGCTAGAAATTCCTTCAGTTTCCTCCTCTCTACTCTTGAAAGTTGCTCGGTAATCGGAAATATTTCCAAATCTGTGACAACCTCTACATGCAAAACACTTCTTCGTTGCTCTTTATCCAAAGAGGTTAGATACACGTAAACATCCTCGTCATCAAAAATATACGACTGCCTTTGAGGTTTCACTACCAATGGAATATAACTCAAATTCAGCCTCTTTGTAGAATCATCTATTGAAATCTTTCTGCGTATCCTATCCACTAGCAATGAATACGTTATCTCCTCCATAGATGATGTCTTAAACGATATACCATACAACCGAGCTTCTCTAGGAATCAATTCATAGTCATCTCCGATCTTTGAATAATGTCCTTCATAATCAAAATGTATGTTTATGAAATGAGAACCCATCCTCTTCTGAAAATGACATAAAAATATGCATTAGCACTCAAATTTCAATAGTAATACCAAGTTATACCAGTTATACCATAGTAGTTTTACCAAGTTGTACCAGTTCTACCAGAGTAGTTTTACCAAGTTTTACCAAGTTGTACCAATTCTACCAAAGTAGTTTTACCAAGTTGTATCAGTTCCACCACAGTAGTTTTACTAAGTTGTACTAAGTTTTACCAGTTCAACCACAATAGTTTTACCAAGTTGTACTGATTCTTACGAATCTATTATTACCAAGTTTTACTAAGTTGAGCAACTTTATCAGACCCAAAATATCCCCAAATTGCCAAATCGCCAAATGCGATAACACCAATAGGATTCAGTACGATTAAACCACAAATTTCGATTAATTATCGATTCAGTTGTCTAATTCACCAAAAAACACGGATACAAACACAATGTTCTTAAGAAATTAAAATCGACCTCCAATCGAGCTCAAGCAAAAAAGAGAAAAAATAGAGAAACGAACGACAAGAAAAGGGAGGAACTTACCTGGGATGATCGGAATCCCGAATAGAAGTGGCTGGGATGGTAGAATTGGGATAGATTTGAGGAAATCGAATTCAAAATAGCTGCAAAACCCAACTGAAATCGAACAGGAGAGAGAGAGAACGTGGTCGAGATGGAGGAGGAGAGAGAAGCTCTTCTTTGATTGGTTGATTATTTAATTTATTTTAGATTTTTTTAATTGATTCATTAAGGGTAGAATGGGGATAACATTAAAAGGGAGGAGTAGGGGAGTATGGTAGATTAGGCAAGAGTATGTGGGAAATTGACTTTGAGTCAAGGAGCTTTTGAGAATTTGACCCCCTATAAACAAACTTTGATATTGAACTAATCATATCATATGAAATGTGCGAATTATGAATAAATACTATACTCCAGTGGCGGAGCCAGATTTTTTTTCAACCGGGACAGAAATAATTATATAAAAATTAAAGTTTGTAAATTCCCAAAAATAATTATAAATGTATTCTACGTTCAAATGTAATTTAAAATATTTTATCAATTTTATTTTCAAAACAATTTTTTTGATAAAACAAATAAAATAATCACTTCAAAATTGGTCACAAATACAATTTTTGCATGGTCATAATGAATTTTTTTCTCCTATCCATTAATTATCTGATAAAATTAACAAACTAAAAAAATTAAATACATCAAATTCATAGGTTATAAATATAAAAGTTAATTTTTATGAGTTTAAATCATATCATATATAACATAATAAAAATATAAAACATAATCTAAATAGATCAAATAAAATTAATTTTTAAAACATAAAAAAAACAAACGTAAATTGTTGTGTTTTTAGTTCTTTGGTGAATAATAAAAAATAAAAACATAAAACACAGGCAACGAAATGGAATAAAGGAAGAGTGTTAAGAATAACTTGTTACTCTACAAGTGATGATTTTGTTTTTGCATGTAAAATGGGTTTAAACTAAACTTGAGCCAAAATCAAAATAGAATCAACTATTGTTTTCTTTCATATTTTTTATGGGATCAATTAATTTTTTTAATGGGATCATTAACAATTTAAATAAATGAAAAACATATAAATTTTTTAATTAGATGGGGTCAGCTGACCCCATTACCACCTAACTAGCTCCGCCCTACTACACTCATATCGAACATACAATTAAAACTAAAATATCTGCCGTCAACCCCCTAATTCAGCCAAATTATTTAAAATATAAATTTATATATTATTCCACCAATTATTTATCAATTATATTTCATTAGAATACTGCCTAATTTGAAGGTTCGAATGGTGACTGCGGTTTTAGATGTGCGGGAAAAGCGGTTTTAAAGTGCGGTATGGTTCAACTGCGGTACATGCGGATTGTGGGACAAGTGCGGTTTAAATATAATAAGCGGTGCGGAATACATGTTGATTGGTGAAAAATGATATTCGGGACATATGCGGTTTTTAAGAAAAAATGATTAATTTTAGGTAAATTCGATTAATTCATTTATTTCAAATCGATTTGGTTCGGTTTGGTAATTTTTAATTTTTGTTAAATTTGATTATTTCGGATTATTTGGTTCAAAATTTTGATATAAATTCGGTTTGGTTTGGTATAAATCGTCATGATTTGGTTTACTTTTTATTTTTATTTTGGAAAAGCCAAACTAACCGGCTACCGATTACCGAACCGATAACTGATTTTATTTAATCTACCAAATCCAAATAGGCCTACTCTATTTATATGGAATACTTTAACCATATTTGAATAAAAATTGACTGTAGTTTCTATATTTTATAAGTTGTAAGGAAATAATAAATTATATTTATTGTGCTCTAAAATACACATTTAAAAATAATCATTCATAAAAATTATTAGCAACTTAAAATATAGAATATGTCTACCTTAGAATATGTGATGTTTTAAAAATCTTCCTATTAATTAAAAAATAAAATTGCTTTATGAGTGCGGTATTTAAGTGAACCGCGGGGTATGTTGTAGTTGCACAAATCAATGTGCGTTATTAGTTAATCACTTGTTTTTTAAAAAAAACGCACATACCTTTTTTCAGTTTGAAAAACGCCATTTACAAACTGAAATACATGAATGGTGACAAAATGCGTTTTTCAGAAAAACGCAGATGAAATCCGCACTTTAAATGTCTCCATTCACTGCCTGAGAAAATGTAATTTGAGAGAGTAGATTGAATAAGTCAAATAAATTGGAGCTAAAGTGAATTCTTAATAGTTGACCAACAAAAAAAAAAGTAAGTTCTTAAAAGTTGACTTAGAAATAAGCAAATTGTTAAAAACTTTTCAAACCAAATGTATAAAAGCTGCAAAAACCCAAAATCCCATAAATGGTAAAAAGTTAAAACTTCATCAAACCGTTAATCATTGTTAATAAAAGAAATCGTTAGGAAAAATAAATTCATCAGAAATCTCTCTATCTCTGCACTTTCTCCGCCCATTGGCAGGCACAGATTCTGAAACAAGAAACCCCATAAACTGAAAAACAAAGCCTCTGGTCTGTTGTTTTTACCAGAACCTCAAATCCTCACAAAGCCCATAAAAGAAAATGTCACTGGATTTTATGTATTTTTAACATTTACTACTTTCTGTATAAAATCTCGATAAAAAAATCAACCAAAAAAAGGAAAAATATCTCACAAATAAAGAAATAAAATAAAAATAAAGTGAAAACAAATATTTCACCATTTATATTCCTGGTTTATCCCTTCTCTTTCTCTTCTCCATTAACCTTCACGTTCTGCTCTCTCTCTCTCCCCTTAAGTTCTCTCTCTCTATAGAACTGTAGAGAGAGAAAATCCTCCATTTTTCATCTCCCTCTCTCCTTCGCTTCATAAACCTTACCATTACACAGAACTGAGCAAAGACCTTACCATAACATTCTAGAGAGAGACACAAAGCCATTGTTACACTGTAAGAGAGAGAGGTAGAGAGAGAGAAGGAAAATGGATGGTGTTACACCAAAGTTTGTGTTGCCGGAGACATTCGACGGCGTGAAGATGGAGATCACAGGCCAACTAGGCATGATCTGGGAGCTTGTTAAAGCACCAGTGATTGTCCCTCTTCTTCAATTAGCGGTTTACATCTGCTTGTTAATGTCTGTCATGCTTTTATGTGAGAGGGTTTACATGGGAATCGTCATCGTCCTCGTCAAGCTTTTCTGGAAAAAGCCCCACAAACGCTACAAGTTCGAGTCCATTCAGGATGATGAAGAGCTTGGAAGCTCCAATTTCCCAGTGGTCCTCGTCCAAATCCCCATGTTCAACGAACGAGAGGTATCTTTCGTCTCTCTCTCTCTCTCCATTGCTCTGTTTTTTCCTCTGTTTCTTTCTCATCAAAAAGAATTTTTCTTACTTTCTTAACCCCAAGTTTTAAAATTTCGAGAAAGTAGCTTCAGATTTTACGGAAACTCACTTTTCCCCACGTATCCTCCGCCGTTACAAATCCCGAAACAGCGATTGTCGTGACTCCGTATATCGTTAAATGTTCTACGGATTTTTTGTTTGGGTTTTTTTCTGTTTAAACCAATAGTTTAGGGGTTAATTATAGTAAATCGCTGTTTATAGGGCTAAAAAGTGAAAAAGTTCCCCGTGATTTTTGCCATCAGGTTTACAAGCTATCAATAGGAGCGGCGAGTGGACTAGCGTGGCCGTCCGATCGTCTCGTGATTCAAGTGTTGGATGACTCAACAGATCCTACTGTTAAGGTATTCTTATTTTTACTTAGTAAATTTTTATCCAGAAAATATAGCTTCCATTTTTTTCCACAACTCTCTCTAAATAAAATTACCTTCTTTTTAAATGTTTGATTTAAATTACTTACTTAAAAGTAAGAAGGTATTCTTATTTTTACTTCCACAACTTTCTCTAAATAAAATTACCTTCTTCTTAAATGTTTGATTTAAATTACTTACTTAAAAATATTCTTATTTTTAACTTAGTCCATTTTTTTATCCAGAAAATATAGCTTCCATTTTTTCCAACAACTTTCTCTAAATAAAATTACCTTCTTCTTAAATGTTTGATTTAAATTACTTACTTAAAATGAGCAGCAAATGGTGGAAATGGAGTGTCAAAGATGGGCAAGTAAAGGAATCAATATAAGGTATCAAATCAGAGAGAATCGAGTTGGTTATAAAGCCGGTGCGTTAAAGGAAGGACTCAAACGCAGTTATGTCAAACATTGTGAATATGTTGTCATCTTCGACGCTGATTTTCAGCCCGAACCGGATTTTCTTCGCCGGAGCATCCCATTTCTAGTCCACAATCCCAACATTGCCCTCGTCCAGGCCCGATGGAGATTCGGTAATAATAATATTAATTCAATTTTAACATATTCTTAAATTTTGATAATTCAGATAGATCTTCATTTATGGGGTTTGTCATATAGGTTGTGAGTATCTTAGATTTGCATCATTGCCCATCTATAAGACGGGTAGTTAGTTATAATACAAAATTGACATATGATAATGTTGTGAAGTGTCAGGGTCAGAAGGACTACTGAACCGGTGTCTTTGTTTATGTTTTATTACAAAAATATTAATGTTGTTTCGATCATTTAATGAAAGCTCGTGGTTTTGGTTTTCTAGCTACATTAGTGGTGTCGGTGGTATATATATGTCCTTCACTGTTTTTTTTTTTTAAACATGATTTTTAGCATTTCCTTTTTCCTGCTTTTCTCGTTTATCACTTTATATTTTGGCTTTTAGAAATGGTCTTTTCGTATTATTATCGTTTTTTTCTAGTGACTGATTGTAGAAGTTGGGTTAGCTCTGTTTGTGTCGGCGGAGTAGCTGAGTACGTCTACTAAGCCAATAGAAATTAGACACGTGTGAAAATCGTTGCCCTTCGTTTAGGTCAAAGTCTTGTACACCTTGTTACACTGGATTAAATAAAACTACTATCGTCAATACCGGGTCGGATTAGTTGTGCGTTTCTGGGTCAACGGATTTTAGCATAAATGCGGAAAATATCATTCTTGTATAATTATGCTAGCGTCATGTTTTCATATCTGCTCCGAAATTCCGGATCCGTCGGTCAGTGAAATCGAATCTGTTTGACCCGGTTGTATGACCCGGGGGCCCGGATTTTTGACTAAAGAAGGCGAGTGATAACTGTTCGTCTTAGAAATTGTCGGGTCCCTGGTACTTTCCACGTGCTTTTTGCCTTTCTTTAAAATGCTCAAAGTGTGGGGCCCCATTCTTTGTCAGTAATAGTAAAGTGTTAGTATACAGCATGAGTATCGAGTTTACTGTGGACCGACCTTTTCTTGCCGACACTTGTTTTGTGTATTTTGTAATTATTTTTCATTTTTGTTTTTTATAAGCATGAGTCCAACTTAGTGAATTTAATAATGCGAAAGCTTTATGAGTATGATTGATTATTAAAGCTAAAAACAAAAGAAAAGGACGTTACTTCCTGATAGTGCCACATTTAGGCAATTCGTTTATTAAAATATTAGATTTGGTTATCCCTATGATTTATATGCACTAATTAATTGATATTTTTGTAGTAAATTCGGATGAATGCTTATTGACGAGGATGCAAGAAATGTCTTTGGATTACCATTTCACTGTTGAGCAAGAAGTCGGTTCATCAACACATGCTTTCTTCGGTTTTAACGGTAAAAAATAATAATTTATATAATGATTATTAAAACTTCATTTAATTTTTCTATAATGGGCAAAATTAAGGAGTTGGCTATTGATATGGTCGAGTTTAGTGTGATGGAGTTGGTATGTTGTCTGACCAATTGAAGCACGGTATGTGGACCCATATTGTACAAGTGTTACTAGAAAACTGATGCAAAAATATTCTATATTATACGGAATCAAATTAATTAATAATAAATTAATCAATAATGGATGGTGAGGAGTGGGATTCTGAAAGTGAAGCAGGTAGGTGTAGTTATTGTCATATCCCTTGTCTGATAAGTAAGATCTTATAGCTTAATAAATTAGTTGTTTCATTCTTAAATCATGTGTTTAATTAATTAAGTTGTGTTAGGGGACACATTCATTACATTATGACTTGTACTCGAAGCAAATGAAGCTCAGATCTTAAATTTTCTGGACACTATATAGATTTGTGGTTGTTTTGTTTATCGAAAATTTTTTTGGTACTGTAATTTATAAAACACGAATGTATATTTTTATCAAAAATGTTTTATAGGAACCGCCGGAATATGGAGAATAGCGGCAATAAATGAAGCCGGTGGATGGAAAGATAGGACCACCGTGGAAGACATGGACCTAGCTGTCCGAGCAAGTCTCCGTGGCTGGAAATTTCTATACCTCGGTGACCTTCAGGTTTTATTATTTACTTATTTTCTGATTTTTTTTCCTTCCATAAATTAAAATTAAATAGTTAGAATTATTTTAAATCAAAGTACAAAAAGTAGTTGGTGAACAAGATACTTGTTTCATTAACCACATGACAGCTGATTCAGAAGCTATGTTATAATCATTTAGCCTTTTAAGAACTAAAGATATACTATTGTTATTACTTGTGAAAATTGGTATATGTAAATATACTTTTATTTTCGGGTTTAATTGTAAGTTTCATCTGTCTTTCGTGATTGATCTTTCACTTTTGGATTCTTTCCTTTTTAGTAAAAATGTAGATGAAAAAAACGTATAAATACTTTTATTTTTATATATGCATTAGGTGAAAAGTGAGCTTCCAAGTACTTTTAGAGCCTTCCGTTTCCAGCAACATAGATGGTCTTGTGGACCTGCAAATCTCTTTAGGAAAATGGTTATGGAGATCATCAAAAACAAGGTAATAAAAAGATTTAAAAACTACCTCTGATTCTTTAATCTAACTGTCACTGATCTCTGGCGCAGAAAGTGAGATTCTGGAAGAAAGTGTATGTGATCTACAGCTTCTTCTTCGTGAGGAAAATCATTGCACATTGGGTCACTTTTTGTTTTTACTGCGTTGTTCTTCCTCTCACCATTCTTGTCCCCGAAGTTAAAGTTCCCATTTGGGGTTCTGTCTATATCCCTTCCATCATTACTATCCTCAACTCGGTCGGTACCCCCAGGTAAACTGATTACTTGTATCTCAAGTCACCTACCTTGGGTTCTGTAATTTTCTTGATTCGTTAATTGTATGTCAAGTAACTGCCTTTGCTTATGCTGAATCTTTTTTCTTTTTCTTTCAAAAGGTCGATTCATCTGCTGTTCTATTGGATTCTATTCGAGAATGTGATGTCCTTGCACCGGACAAAGGCCACTCTCATTGGTCTGTTCGAGGCAGGTAGAGCTAACGAATGGGTCGTGACTGCTAAGCTTGGAAGCGGTCAAAGCGCTAAAGGGAACACAAAAGGGCTTAAAAGGTTCCCCAGAATCTTCAAACTACCTGATCGGTATGTGTACTTCTTTGAAAATGTCTTATTAGAAAAGTGTATATAGACACTTGTTGAAGATGATGATTATGAGTTATTTTGTCTCAGTTTGAATACATTGGAGCTGGGATTCGCGGCATTCTTGTTCGTGTGTGGATGCTATGACTTTGTGCATGGGAAGAACAACTACTTCATCTACTTGTTTCTTCAGACCATGTCATTCTTCATCAGTGGGCTTGGCTGGATTGGGACTTATGTCCCGAGTTAGTACTCGTGTTTCAGGGGAAAAGAGAAGGTTATTAATTTTCTGCATAAATAAAAAACACAATTTTTCATGGAAAATCACAAGGAAAATTGATACAGAAAATGGTTTGAGAAGAGGATAGAGAGACGTATCGGTAACAAAGTAGGAACAAAGGAAACGACTTGTATCAGAAAAAAAAAAACAGGAAAGAGACTCGAAGGGTTCTTTTGTGATTTGATTTCATTTCTCTGCCATTTTTTTGTTTTTATTTTATTTTACATTTAGCTAGTTGTGAGATTTTATTTTTATTTTGTTATCTTTTTGTTTTTTATGTTTTTTTTGTTTCTTTCCTTAAAAGTGTGTATCACAGTCATCATTAGGGATATGTTTGCTTGCAATATGGCCTTCTCAAAAATATGAAGAGTACTCTTTAAGCTCTATTTTTCTGTTATTATCAAAGAAGAGTTCATATAAACCAATCTCTAAAACAGAGCAAAAGAATCATAAATAAAAAGCGACAGCACCAAAATCCCAAAGAAGGATGTAAAGATGCTCCTCATTTCTCCTGCTGCATTCTGGATTGCAGCTATGAAGGACCTCCCATTGCTATTGCTAGATACGATTGTAATCAGCTCTCTCTAGTGATGCCCTTAGGAATGTCTCGTGCAATCGAGTTGCATAAGACTGCATCCTCCAAAATGCAACTTTGAAACTTGTTCCGCAGCTGCAGGATGAACTAGCTTAGCACTCTGCATAAAACTGCTTATATATATATGTGAACCCCATTTCGAGCCGGGACGCTTAATATAGCAGATGCTTTGTTCCTAACATATAGGTCAATGATTTTGAAGATGGTAGAAGAATGAGAGGTAAGCCATTGTACAGACTCCATTTCCACCAATATTAGATACATTTTGTTAATTCTATAGTATGTATTTTGTACAAATGCACATGTTAAAACGGGTAGTAGCAAGACCTCTAAGCACATTAATTCGTAATATAAAAGCTTAGAAATATAAAACTAATGCTTATACTAAACTGAATTTTAGCAACTATTTTTTTTTTCATAATCAAAGTTACTATGTGCAATTCCACAATTTTATATAGTAACATAATATGAAAAGTCTTTTACGCATGTTTATACAATTTTTACAAACTTCTCACAATTTTAAGTTTTTAGCCTACTAACACATAAAAATATATATATATATATATATATATATATATATATATATATATATATATATATATATATATACGTACTAGGTTTTGACCCACAATACAATGTGGAATTAATATTTTTACTATATATTTTGCTTAAGTTAATATAATTTAGTTTGATTTTATATATTGAAAATTGTCATATTCGATACAAGATTGCTTTTTTGGTAATGAAATATATGATATAAACTTAAGAATTATCATATTAGTTAAAAGTTATTATGAGACACAATATGCACATGTAGGTTATTCATTTAACTACTATTTAGATATTCTAAAAACAAAAGTGAAACACGACATGTATATGTAAATAATTTAATTAGTAATTTAGTATACATATAACTCATATAATAGTATATTGAGTTAAATAATATAATTGGTTAAAAATGACAGAAACTTAATAAGCAATTATAATGTCGAAAGAATCTCTATTTATGTTCATCACATATCTTCAGGAATGTAACACCTTAATATGAATATACCATTTATCTTTCATGGCTTAAATTAATTGAGGGAAGCAAGAGACAATTGGGAAGCCATATGAAGGAAAAAATCAAAATGTTAAGATTTAGAAAGTTTGTTTGGCGTGTTAAAAATGTGTATAATAATAATAATGTATATATAATGTTTCGAATATGTATGACTAATTATTTAAATTAATAATTTATTAAATAAACAATATTATGATCGATAGAAATATATAGGATCCCAAAATACTATATTTTTCTTAAAAAGTGGAACACATATTTGTTTATGTATATAGTTATATTTTTGATAATTATTGTGTGAAAAGTAATTCATAAATAATATTAGTAAATAGTTATTAATATGTAAATAATATTTATTGCTAATAGTTATATTCTTTTTGTTTGAGTTTTCAAAATGACTAAAGAGATAACTTGTACATAATAAATTAAATATATTTTAATATTATAGTTTCCTAAAATGTATATAAAATATTTTTTTTGGTTCTAAAACAAAAAGTGATATATTTTGATAATATCTAAATATGAAGTAAACAAATATCTCGTTTTATATAATGTTTTAGTAATATTATCTAAACGAATATCTAAATACTACTATTTTCTTTTAGGATATACTGTTTTGGAAATATTATTTTTGAAATATATAAAATCTCAACTGTGGTGGCATATAATTATAAATCAGGATTAACTTAATATTTTTTTGGAAATATCCAATAAATTAAATAATTAGAATATTTTATGTTTTATTAAAATTAAGAATAAAAAAGAAATTCCGTATTGAAATTTTAATGTTTATAGAAAATGCAATAAATAACCATATATATTGAATTATATATATGTATATACTAAGAAAGAGAAAAACTATATTCTTTGGTGAAATCTAAAATATGTTTAATATGGTTGCTATAATAACAAATGTTTGTTAGCAAATAACATAATAATTGAGTTAGAAATAGCACATAAATTCTTATATTCATTAAAATTTTGAAAATGTAAAATTATTTATTATGCAGTTAAAAGGAATTCTAAATACATGTAAAGTAAAAGTACACAATTAGAGTATTTTTTTATTTTTATTTTGTTTAATCTGGGGTATCATAAGCTTATGGAAGGGCTCAGACTAATCTTTAAGGGGAAGTGCAATCCATAGATAGACATACTCTTCGGATATTCAAATAGACCACTAAAGCAAGGCTCATATCCTTGTGGATGTCAGAAATAATTGTATGGTAGTTTCGCATAGTAGAAGGATCGAGCCCGAAATGTGGTAGCGTCCAAGACCCGTCCTCTACCACTTGAACACAAGCGTACGGACACAAAATTAGAGTATTTAAACTTAGTAAATGGATAATATGAGTGAATTTAAATCTAAAATTCAAAATTTAAAAATATATACAAATATTTATAGCAAAATGATAACAAGAGTAAAAGAAAAATACAAATAAAATTTCAATTTGAATATTTGATAACAAAAATTAAAAAGTGTTAGAGGTATGAAAAATTAGTCACTATTCAGATTTAAATTCAAACTTTAGATGATATGGATCACTTGGCCCAGTTTTATGGATGATTTCCAAATCCTCGCAATTTGTATGCAACCAATCAAATCTATTAAATAACAAAATCGTTAAAGTGAAGTAAATAGTATTTGCGAAAAATAATTAATATATTTCAACGAAAAATTGATATGTACTTATAAGGAAATTGTCATAAAAATGTTAATGTCCTAAAAACTTATGAAATCGAAAAATATTTGTTTTAGAAAGATCTTAGATGGGTGTTACCATAATTATGATGCAAATTTGTTTTTATTGAATTGTGATTGATAATTCTTGCCTTTCTGATAACAAGGATTTTGCAATCCTTTGAGGTACCAATTCCTCAAGCTTATCGTAGTAGTTTTGAGGTATCGAACCTATTCTGGGACGGATAAAATCAATAAGCAAACACTAAACCTTCAGAGTCAAATCAAACAATTTGGTTTTTAGTTTCTAACAATCCTAACAAAAACAAATCAAACCGAAGTAAACAAAAGCAAATAAACAAACGATTCAATCAATGACAAGAATAAGGCCCAATGGTTAAGGTCAACGGATAGGTGACTCGGGATGATCAAGGAATCCTAATTCAAACTTCTAAAAGCTAATCTCCTAGCAAGGAACACACCAAGTAAATCAGTTTAATCTCTTAATACCAATTCTTCACTTAATCTTAACTCAAGAACAAATCATCATTTGTGAATTAAAATCAAACGAGCATTCAAACAGGTTCCAATCAGCAAACAATCACTCTAGACATACATTTTCATGTGCTAGAATGTGAAAGTCCTAACAAAGTTAAATACTGGAATTTCATCGAACATGTTGTGAACAAGAAATTCTAAACACCCTAACCAATGTGATCAAGATTAATTAGGCATTAAGCACACTTTTCTAGATGAGATCTTAAACAATTAACCACTAGAAATCTATTGATCACCCCAAATCAACCTAATCCTACCTAACCCATAAGCCTATGGAGAACTACTCACTAATCATAACTAGATCAACAAAACTCATAAGAATAGAGTTGATCATGGAGATTGGTGAGGGATTGAGAGATTTGTAGAAGGAATAACAAAGAAAAATACTAGATTAATCTCAAGAATCAAATTTGTTCTTACAAAAGAGTTTAGAACATCAAAAACAGCTTAAGGAACAAAAAGAAATAGGTTTTTGGCTTAAATAGTCTAAAGGGTGCGAGCCGGGTCAACCCGGAACAAACCGGGTGTTGACCCGGATCCGGTACATCTTCTGGGACGTGTATCGGCCCGGCCAGCCGATATCCGGGCCGATATCAAGTCTCGGATTTATTTGGCACAAAACGTATCGGTTGGCTGAACCGATATGCCAACCGATATTGAATCAACGAATTTAATCCGAGAGTTTCATATCGGTTGAGCCAACCGATATCGAACCCGATATGAACTCTCGGATTTTTGCCCGAACAAACGTATCGGCTCATCCACCCGATATCCCGGCCGATATGACCGCCTGCTGCCTCTTTCTTGGTCCTTTAAGCTCCAAACTCCCCATCCAACTCCAAATCATCTGCAAAAACACAAGGAAACACTCCAAATGCAAGCATAAAGTGCCTACTCCTAGTCCTAAACAACTCTAGACTCTAGATGTGACAATGACTCGACAAAATTGTATGAATGATGGAGAAAAGAAGTCAAAACAAGAACTATACACAAGCCTAAATGCATGAAAATGTATGAATATCAATTCCCCCAAACTTGAATCTTGCTTGTCCACAAGCAAGCATAAGTCAATCACAACAGGTTGGGGAAAAGGTTTGAAAGTGGGAGCTCATATCCAAAGACAAAACCGAGATCAACAAGTTCCAATCCGATTCAACGTCACCAAGATGCAATCAAGTTAGGCTTACTCCAAAAATTTAGCCATGCTCATCAAGACAAAACTCTTAGCTCAATTCTCAACCTAGACAAGCATTCCTATCAACTAGCTCTTTAACATTCATTAGGTTTTCAAGCTGATCATACTCAATACAAGGTGACCAAACTCATTTGGAAAAGGGACAAGTTTTTGAGATTAAAGTGATCTCAATCAAAAGAGGGGTTCATTCCAAAAGCATGAAGGTTCTCTCATAAAGAAGTGAATGAGCTATAGTAAAATGCTAAGAGTTAGAGGCAATTGGTGCATACTAGGTTGATTTCCATCTACCCATGCCCCAATTACTTCTTCTCCTAATCTAGCCCACCTAAATGGATACTACCCTTGATCAAGGCTATTGTTGCCTCATCCCCTTTTTTTAATCAGACACTTTTCAAAGAAACACCCCAAGGATCAATAAAGACTTTTCAAAACAGTGGCAAATCTCTTCTTTTTACTAAGCTCAAATTTTTCTTTAGCAATGGTCTCTTTTCTTTCTTAAAGGTGAGCCTTTGGCTTCTTTTCATTTCAAAATATGAGACATTTTTCTTTTCTTTTAATTAATTAAAAGTCCAACTGATCACCACGTCTGTATTGTAAATAAGCAGTTACGAATAATCCAGCCAAAGTAATAGGAATTAAACACATAAGAGATTTTCTTATTTTAAAAAACTTTGCCAATAAGGATAAGATCCCAACCAAAATCTCTTTTCATTCTTCCTTTTCTTTACTCTCTCTCTCTCTCCTTTCCCAACTCATCCCCCAAACTTCGATCCTAGCCTATTGCAAAGCCAAAGATGTTGAGCTTGCATCTATGTGGAAATTTTTCCTAGTCGCCTCATACTCAACACTTTTTACCTAGCTCATTCAAGAAAATAGGCCTACCTCTCAACAAGAGTGTTTATGGTTTGAAAGAAGGGTGGTAAAAGATGTGGAGTCTATTCAAGCAAGCGAGAGTGGTAGAAGGGACAAGAATGCTTGAATATTTTCAGAGTATCCATGAGTTTAGCACGCAAGCATGAGTAAGATAATTAGATGTCATCATTAAAGTTCTCACTTAGGTAGAGCTAGTGTCAATTCGAAGCCTATTTCAGTTTCAAATCAAGTTTCAAAGCAAGCAATCCTAGCATGGTTCGTCTTAACTTTCTAGCCCTTCTTGAATTACAATCTTATGACAATCAACTAGCTTAAACAACTAGCATAAAGAACAAGTCATCACTCAATAAATCTTACAAGGAAATTCAATCATTGCTCCCTATGCATGCGTCCTATATGATGCAACTAGACTCAATCCTATTATGCTATTGCAACTACATATTTTTCTTTTTGAAATTTTTTGAAATTTTTCAATTTTTTTGGATTTTCTATGCCTTAGATGAATGCATGAGACTCAAGTGTAAAAATCGAAAATAAGAAACAAAACAAACCAAATTAGCAACTGGTCTCTCCCCCAAACTTAAATCACACGGTCCCTTGTGTGATTTAGGCAAGGAAGAAAGACCGAAAACACACAAAAATCAAACAAAAAGAAGGAAGAGAACTATGTACAAAGGTGGAGTGTAACCTGGCTAGTAGTGGAGGTACGGAGGTGATGAGTCCCCCATGGAGTAAGTCGGGTTGGATGAAGAGCAGGAAGGTGTCCTCATGGCTCTCCTCTTCTTCCTTCTGTCCTCGCGAGTAGAGTGGCGGTGAGGATCCTCATAGTAGGAGTCGTGAGCCATGCGTGCAGATCCTGATGTCTCGTGTCCAGCAACCGAGTACCTGCCCTGCTCCAACTCAGCCTGCTCAACCAGATCATCGGCCTCATCTATCACCTCCTCAGTAGCTGCCTGAATCTCCTCATCTACGCCAGCCTGAGCCTCTCGGGATGTGGATGCCTGTCCCGCAGCGCTACTCTTGTCCTTCTTCCCCACAATCATCTTAAGAACCTTGGTCACTTTCTTCAAGCAGGAAGCCATCTTCTTAATGTTCCTACCGTGCCATTTACTCTGCCTCTGGAGGTCCCGGTTCTGGTCCCTCAGTGCTCTGACTGTCTTGTTCGCGATATGATCATCTAGAGGCTCGATAAGGTATCTGTGCAGCCCATACACCCCAGCAGGTGCGTCGGAAGTATCATGTTCTGCTGCAGTCGCTCTCTGTGACCCGTGAGGTCCAAACACATGCTCTACCCCCGGTAAAAATCTGATATGAGCTCTGTTGGCAAAGCTTGTAATGTCGGGATTTGGGAGGAGATACCCTTCTTCGTGGGAAGTACCCGAGCACATCCGGTAGAGATGGCGCTCTGGAGGCGGCTTGGAGGCGAGGTAGTGAGTTCGGACAAGCTGTGGAACATCCAGCCATGCTACTGGTGTAGGCTCCCCAAATGTCTTCTCATCCAGACTTCCTTCCAGTTTTACCTTATTCTTCACAAGCAACGGCGTGATCAAGCCAAATTAAAAATCCCCGGCAACGGCGCCAAATTGATAACAAGGATTTTGCAATCCTTTGAGGTACCAATTCCTCAAGCTTATCGTAGTAGCTTTGAGGTATCGAACCTATTCTGGGACGGATAAAACCAATAAGCAAACAATAAACCTTCAGAGTCAAATCAAACAATTTGGTTTTTAGTTTCTAACAATCCTAACAAAAACAAATCAAACTGAAGTAAACAAAAGCAAATAAACAAACGATTCAATCAATGACAAGAATAAGGCCCAAGGGTTAAGGTCAACGGATAGGTGACTAGAGATGATCAAGGAATCCTAATTCAAACTTCTAAAAGCTAATCTCCTAGCAAGGAACACACCAAGTAAATCAGTTTAATCTCTTAATACCAATTCTTCACTTAATCTTAACTCAAGAACAAATCATCATTTGTGAATTAAAATCAAACGAGCATTCAAACAGGTTCCAATCAGCAAACAATCACTCTAGACATACATTTTCATGTGCTAGAATGTGAAAGTCCTAACAAAGTTAAATACTGGAATTTCATCGAACATGTTGTGAACAAGAAATTCTAAACACCCTAACCAATGTGATCAAGATTAATTAGGCATTAAGCACACTTTGCTAGATGAGATCTTAAACAATTAACCACTAGAAATCTATTGATCACCCCAAATCAACCTAATCCTACCTAACCCATAAGCCTATGGAGAACTACTCACTAATCATAACTAGATCAACAAAACTCATAAGAATAGAGTTGATCATGGAGATTGGTGAGGGATTGAGAGATTTGTAGAAGGAATAACAAAGAAAAATACTAGATTAATCTCAAGAATCAAATTTGTTCTTACAAAAGAGTTTAGAACATCAAAAACAGCTTAAGGAACCAAAAGAAATAGGTTTTTGACTTAAATAGTCTAAAGGGTGCGAGCCGGGTCAACCCGGAACAAACCGGGTGTTGACCCGGATCCGGTACATCTTCTGGGACGCGTATCGGCCCGGCCAGCCGATATCCGGGCCGATATCAAGTCTCGGATTTATTTGGCACAAAACGTATCGGTTGGCTGAACCGATATGCCAACCGATATTGAATCAACGAAATTAATCCAAGAGTTTCATATCGGTTGAGCCAACCGATATCGAACCCGATATGAACTCTCGGATTTTTGCCCGAACAAACGTATCGGCTCATCCACCCAATATCCCGGCCGATATGACCGCCTGCTGCCTCTTTCTTGGTCCTTTAAGCTCCAAACTCCCCATCCAACTCCAAATCATCTGCAAAAACACAAGGAAACACTCCAAATGCAAGCCTAAAGTGCCTACTCCTAGTCCTAAACAACTCTAGACTCTAGATGTGACAATGACTCGACAAAATGGTATGAATGATGGAGAAAAGAAGTCAAAACAAGAACTATACACAAGCCTAAATGCATGAAAATGTATGAATATCACTTTCCTGTTTGAGGGATTATATAAAACTTTGACAAATAAACAGAATTAAACTTTTATTGAACAATACATTATATTGTATTATTGTAAGTTTTTCGACAATAGTTTTATCTTATCACCCTGCAAAAATAAATGTGAAGAAAGGAATGATGTGGATGATCAAATTATATTATAAATAGCAAAAAGTTAATCTTACAAATTTATTGTCAAGAATTAAATTATTCAAATGATAATATGCATTCATAGACCATTTTTTCGTAATTGTTACACAAATGGTTGGATTAGTTTGAGTAAACCCTGAATCCTTAATATTGACATAATATTATACTAGACTCTGATCCGCGCTTAGGGCGGGTATTTTTTTATTATTAAGAAAAGATTTGTAAATATTTTGAACAATAATTTTTTCGTTGTAAAAGTTTTGGAGAATAATTGTCAATTCTAACATACAATTCAGTGTTTTTGTAGCAAGTTAATATTTTTGTTTAGGTTTTCTAGTTTATATTTGTTTAAGCTTATTTTTTTTTAACCGTGGTTTATTTGTATTACATATTTATAAAATTGTTTTTTAAATATCATCAATTTGTTTTTCTTTATTTTTAATAATATTATTTGATTTCGAGATTTTTATTTTGGTTTATCGTGGTATATAACTTGATTATTATGATTTCTAAATAAAAAACTATCTTGTGGTTGAATAATTTTTTTTTTTTTGTTTTAATTTTTCAGAATAAAAATATTTTATATTAATAGTTTTATAACGAAGAATCATATTACTATATCGAATTTATATAAAGTCATAGTTAAATTATAGTATATATATATATGTAGATATAGAAAAGAATATTAACAATACATGGTTATATTTATTGTAATAAAATAAATAAAATATAATATTATGTTAAATATATTGATTATCAATATTATTATTTAGTTTAAACTATTATTTCAATATTATATAATAATTTATTAATTTTAATGATTATATAATTTATAAAATAATTATGTATTAAATTATATAATTATATGTACCAATTGATTTAGTAACTTAATTATGCTTGATTTTATTTCTATAAATCAAATTTTAGTTAATAATAATTTATAATATGTATTTTAATATTAATTTCGAAATTAATTATTATTTTTACTAATTTTTGAAAAAAAATTTTGTTAGATATGATTAAAATAGAAAAAGGAAAACAAAAAATATTATAAGATATTATGAATAAATCAAATATAAATTGTTTTACAGTTTTACCTTTAATGAAGGATACAATTCCTAATAAAATTAAGGGCAAATTTTGGAAACAACATTTATGTACCATGGTCAATATCCTGTTTTAAGGTATCTGTGCAGCCCATACAACCCAGCAGGTGCGTCGGAAGTATCATGTTCTGCTGCAGTCGCTCTCTGTGACCCGTGAGGTCCAAACACATGCTCTACCCCCGGTAAAAATCTGATATGAGCTCTGTTGGCAAAGCTTGTAATGTCGGGGTTTGGGAGGAGATACCCTTCTTCGTGGGAAGTACCCGAGCACATCCGGTAGAGATGGCGCTCTGGAGGCGGCTTGGAGGCGAGGTAGTGAGTTCGGACAAGCTGTGGAACATCCAGCCATGCTACTGGTGTAGGCTCCCCAAATGTCTTCTCATCCAGACTTCCTTCCAGTTTTACCTTCTTCTTCACAAGCAACGGCGTGATCAAGCCAAATTGAAAATCCCCGGCAACGGCGCCAAGTTGATAACACGGATTTTGCAATCCTTTGAGGTACCAATTCCTCAAGCTTATCGTAGTAGCTTTGAGGTATCGAACCTATTCTGGGACGGATAAAACCAATAAGCAAACAATAAACCTTCAGAGTCAAATCAAACAATTTAGTTTTTAGTTTCTAACAATCCTAACAAAAACAAATCAAACTGAAGTAAACAAAAGCAAATAAACAAACGATTCAATCAATGACAAGAATAAGGCCCAAGGGTTAAGGTCAACGGATAGGTGACTCGGGATGATCAAGGAATCCTAATTCAAACTTCTAAAAGCTAATCTCCTAGCAAGGAACACACCAAGTAAATCAGTTTAATCTCTTAATACCAATTCTTCACTTAATCTTAACTCAAGAACAAATCATCATTTGTGAATTAAAATCAAACGAGCATTCAAACATGTTCCAATCAGCAAACAATCACTTTAGACATACATTTTCATGTGCTAGAATGTGAAAGTCCTAACAAAGTTAAATACTGGAATTTCATCGAACATGTTGTGAACAAGAAATTCTAAACACCCTAACCAATGTGATCAAGATTAATTAGGCATTAAGCACACTTTGCTAGATGAGATCTTAAACAATTAACCACTAGAAATCTATTGATCACCCCAAATCAACCTAATCCTACCTAACCCATAAGCCTATGGAGAACTACTCACTAATCATAACTAGATCAACAAAACTCATAAGAATAGAGTTGATCATGGAGATTGGTGAGGGATTGAGAGATTTGTAGAAGGAATAACAAAGAAAAATACTAGATTAATCTCAAGAATCAAATTTGTTCTTACAAAAGAGTTTAGAACATAAAAAACAGCTTAAGGAACCAAAAGAAATAGGTTTTTGGCTTAAATAGTCTAAAGGGTGCGAGCCGGGTCAACCCGGAACAAACCGGGTGTTGACCCGGATCCGGTACATCTTCTGGGACGCGTATCGGCCCGGCCAGCCGATATCCGGGCCGATATCAAGTCTCGGATTTATTTGGCACAAAACGTATCGGTTGGCTGAACCGATATGCCAACCGATATTGAATCAACGAATTTAATCCGAGAGTTTCATATCGGTTGAGCCAACCGATATCGAACCCGATATGAACTCTCGGATTTTTGCCCGAACAAACGTATCGGCTCATCCACCCGATATCCCGGCCGATATGACCGCATGCTGCCTCTTTCTTTGTCCTTTAAGCTCCAAACTCCCCATCCAACTCCAAATCATCTGCAAAAACACAAGGAAACACTCCAAATGCAAGCCTAAAGTGCCTACTCCTAGTCCTAAACAACTCTAGACTCTAGATGTGACAATGACTCGACAAAATGGTATGAATGATGGAGAAAAGAAGTCAAAACAAGAACTATACACAAGCCTAAATACATGAAAATGTATGAATATCACTTTCCTGTTTGAGGGATTATAAAAAACTTTGACAAATAAACAGAATTAAACTTTTATTGAACAATACATTATATTGTATTATTGTAAGTTTTTCGACAATAGTTTTATCTTATCACCCTGCAAAAATAAATGTGAAGAAAGGAATGATGTGGATGATCAAATTATATTATAAATAGCAAAAAGTTAATCTTTATTGTCAAGAATTAAATTATTCGAATGATAATATGCATTCATAGACCATTTTTTCGTAATTGTTACACAAATGGTTGGATTAGTTTGAGTAAACCCTGAATCCTTAATATTGACATAATATTATACTAGACTCTGATCCGCGCTTAGGGCGGGTATTTTTTTATTATTAAGATAAGATTTGTAAATATTTTGAACAATAATTTTTTCGTTGTAAAAGTTTTGGAGAATAATTGTCAATTCTAACATACAATTCAGTGTTTTTGTAGCAAGTTAATATTTTGTTTAGGTTTTCTAGTTTATATTTGTTTAAGCTTATTTTTTTAACCGTGGTTTATTTGTATTACATATTTATAAAATTGTTTTTTAAATATCATCAATTTGTTTTTCTTTATTTTTAATAATATTATTTGATTTCGAGATTTTTATTTTGGTTTATCGTGGTATATAACTTGATTATTATGATTTCTAAATAAAAAAACTATCTTGTGGTTGAATAATTTTTTTTTGTTTTAATTTTTCAGAATAAAAATATTTTATATTTATAGTTTTATAACGAAGAATCATATTACTATATCGAATTTATATAAAGTCATAGTTAAATTATAGTATATATATATGTAGATATAGAAAAGAATATTAACAATACATGGTTATATTTATTGTAATAAAATAAATAAAATATAATATTATGTTAAATATTTTGATTATCAATATTATTATTTAGTTTAAACTATTATTTCAATATTATATAATAATTTATTAATTTTAATGATTATATAATTTATAAAATAATTATGTATTAAATTATATGTACCAATTGATTTAGTAACTTAATTATGCTTGATTTTATTTCTATAAATCAAATTTTAGTTAATAATAATTTATAATATGTATTTAATATTAATTTCGAAATTAATTATTATTTTTAGTAATTTTTGAAATTTTTTTTTGTTAGATATGATTAAAATAGAAAAAGGAAAACAAAAGATATTATAAGATATTATGAATAAATCAAATATAAATTGTTTTACAGTTTTACCCTTAATGAAGGATACAATTCCTAATAAAATTAAGGGCAAATTTTGGAAACAACATTTATGTACCATGGTCAATATTCTGTTTTAATAGGTAACTAGATTTTGACCCGCACTTAGAAAGTGCGGGTTTAATTTTCTTTATAAATTTTACTTTTTATTCATTTTGTTAATAGTAGTTTAGATTTTTAATTATGTAATCTAATTTTGATTATAATTGTTTAACCAACATTATAAACAGTGAGTTAGCAATTTACTTTTTTTTTTAAATGAATTATGTATTATTTGGAGGAGATATATCGTATCGGATTAAGAGATTAAAATAACGATTTCGCATTATATATTTTAATCTGTGTTGTATCGTAAGATCATAGTTTGGAAAAATATATATGTGAAAACAACTATTGTAAAAGTTATGTGGTATATGTTTAATTGTTATTTTATTTATCTAAAATATTATTTTATAAAATACATGTTTTAGTCGTATATATAATTTGCAAATTTGATGGAACTATCCGTTAAAAACTTCATTCAAACATAAAGCATAATTTGACGCTTCAAATATTTGAATAATATAAGTATGAAATCATTTTAATATTTTATTAATTTTAAAATATATCAGCTGAAATTATTTACTATATGCGAATTTATTTTAGAAAATTTATAATCGAGATTGGCTAATTAATTTTTCAACCCGTTTAATTAATTAAATATTTTTCAGTTTGATGAAAAAACCTGCTAAAAAGTACAATCGTAAAAACATCAATCGTAATATGCGTATATATATATATATATATATTTGAAACAAAATAAAAAGATATTAAAATACATTATAAATATATTTTAAATTAAATCAGAAATTAGAAAATCTTAATTTATATATAATAGTTGATGTATAAATTATTCATTATATTTATCAATTAATTTGTTTTGATTTTAATTAATTAGGAAAGTGGAACCCATTAGATTTTGGTTGTTTGGCTACATGTTTAATAATTGTCTTGTTTGGAAACATGGATTGTAGAGATAATGTTATATTCCCTAATTACCCTTAATGAAGGTTACAAATCCTAATAATATCAAGGAAAAATTTTGGGAACAACATTTATGTACCATGACCAAACTCCAATTTTTTAATAGTATTGATATTTTGCTTAAAGCTAAAATGATTTGTGTTTAAGAATGTTTTGAATGGAATGTGCGAGATAAATATATATAAAATATTTATCTAAAATAATTGAGATAAAGTAGCTATAATAGATTTATTAAAATTATTAACAATATTCTCACATGCCAACCAAAAACTACCAATTGAATTTAAGTTAGTTATGTCGATGAACTGATTTTTTATTGTGTATTTAAAAGCGGTTTAATACTAAAGTGGTTAAGATAGGATTTAATATTCACGGTTCCTAAATTATAAAATATTCATAAAATACCTATCATATTAAACCACTTTTAAATTATATACTTAAACTGCTTTTAGATACACAAACATAAAATCACTTTATCGAATCCTAGTAAATTTACATTTTTATAAAACTTTATCAAACAATGTTTATACTTTTAAAATATCTATATAATATATTTTAGATTTCTATTAAATTTACCTTCTTTTAGCTAAATTATAATAGGATTTAAATTCATGGGTCTAATACTAAAAATTATGTTCGTGTATTAAAATGGTTATAATAGATCATTAAGGAGTATTCATGCAAATCCCAATAAAATCTGTCAATAAAATATTCTAATTATATTTAGAAACAATGAAAATTTAATTTGTAATGTTTTCAATACAAAACCAATTTTAATGATTTTAATAATTGATTGTAAATTAAATTTCATTGATCTAAGGTAAGTTTTCTTTCTAAAATATATTCTAAATTAATAAAATACAAACGTCTCTCCCAACGAAGCGACGTTAAAAGCAATTTGCCAAAGTCCACACTTTCGTTACAATCTCTTTGGTTGACGCCGTCGGTCATACTTTTCCTTACAATTATTCTCTATCCACGCTGGATTATAAGGCTTTCAAGAAGAAATTGATGCGTATTCTTCTGAAACATCAATTTGATCCCTTCAAATGGTTATGCCTCCTTGCTTTTATGGTACTAAGACCATCAATTTGTATCCAATCTCCGAGTTCCTCGATATCATATGGTGGGGCGATTCAACATATATTGTTGTCATTGAAGGAAAATAAAGCAGATCTATGCAGATCTATTAAAGGCTCCATTGCGCTGGTTTCGTCTCATTGGTTGTCTCTCGTGATGAAGAATTTTTTGACGATCAAACCGATGTTGTTCCGGTATGTTTCACTGAGTTTTTGTCAAATCTAACATTGTTTTGTTAGTTTTGTGGCAGTTTCCAAGGTTTCCATAATCGTTGGATGACATTTCGATAGTTAATAAAAATCTGTTCGGATTTGTTGTGGAAACGAAGACCATCGCGAAAACCTCCATGAAATGATTACGCCGTGGAGAAGATAAATACAAAAAAGGAAGTTAGGCGTTGGAAACAAGTTTCATAGATAATTTTTCTCATAAAGATCTTGGTACAGAATTGTTGGTATCATTGTGTTTACTTTCCAGAGTTACAGTTCGACACATCAGGTTCGGAGATGAGTTTTGTAAAATAAAAATTCAGCCAAAACATTAACCGATACAATGATCGGTTAGCGAGTAAAACTATTTTTCAGAAAATATGGTTAAACTCTCTTTCACTATATAATATGTAATAATTGTGTTGATGTAATTATATATAACTAGGTTTTTGGCCCATGCGTATGCACAGGCTTATAATTTGCTGAGCATAAATATTTGTGGCTTTAGTTAATGACATGCTTTAATTAAACATTAACTCAGAAAATTCAAAGTATAATAATATTTCAAAAAATTTAGATAAGATAAGGGTAAATAAAATTATATGTTTGACATGGGAATAAGTTGAGATTTAAAAAATATGAGGAAGCTGGCTTTTAGGAAAAGAAAAAAAACCAGCTCACAACTTTAACCTCGTATCCATTGACGATCGAACACTATACCTACTCGAAATCCACGATCACAACATCGACGATCGAACACTATACCTACTCGAAATCCACGATCACAACTACTTGTATCAAAACAGAATCATTCGATGTTTCAAAGATTGGAATTCATCAAAATTTTACTGGTTTGTGGATGTTGTTCATGTCTGATAACCCAAATTTACCTGTTTTTATAGATCTAAATTGACAAAGATTGGTGGCTATATACTTGATCTCATGCTGTGATACATATGCAGGATCACACTATGGAACTCAAAAGCATTTAGTCTTACGGCTGCATCTATGGATTTAATCCTCTGTAGTCAATAACTGTAGTACCATGTTGGTATAATGATATAGTCTGACATTCTATTTGCTGAGGACAGATGATGGTATTGCACGGAAATTCATTTATTAAATTCTAAAATTGTGTGTATTTGCAGCACACATGAACACTAAAAATGGAGTTGGAACAACAACATTGACAAATAAGTCTAGTAAATCATGTGAATTGCACAGTGGTAAATTTGTTGTCAATTCCTGATGTTCCTTCAAAAACCTGAAACCATTAGATGAATATGAACATGTTACCTGAAACAATAAATTGCATTGTACACCTTGATTTGAAAAATGAATTAAAGCTAGAGAAATACGAAAAAAATCATTAACCTGAACAACTGCTTTCTCCCCATCAACTTCCAAGACCTGACCACGTCTCATTGATCCATCACCTAAGCGAATATTAACAATCTCCTTGTACTTGTGGCCCCTAGTAACAGTTCAATAAAACTTCAGAGTCAGTAAGATTTTCCTGGAAAAGAAAAATTTATATTCGATGGCAAAGCTTCTTGTTATCAATGTTTATTACCTTCACTTTTTCAAGGATGACTAAGGGTCCAGCAACCCCTGAGACAGTTCTGTACTCTACAGTTCAAAGATTCTCAACTCAGTCTCTTACAAAGATTACATAGGAAGAAAGCTAATAACAAATAACATCAGTTACAAAAACGATTGATAATACATAAATCCACAAAGTAAAAGGATTATGACGCAACACTCCTCTAAATTACGTGAAATTAACCTACTATTCAATTAGAGGCTAGATCGATCACTAACTTGAACCAAACGAAGAAAGCCATCTCCCTCATTCGTTAGTCACCAGCGTTTTCGAGAAAGAAGAAAACTAAGAATATTTGTGATCCATGATCGGTGACTTACCCATTCCAATCTCGAGAGCTCCTTCATCCATGTCAATACCAGTCGCTCCCATTTTCACAGATCAAAATCAAATCAATACCGATCTATGATCCCTGGAAATAGAAAAAGTCGCAACGCGAGGCGCGATGTCAAAATGAAACAAAATCAGTTGACATTCGATCCAATCATACAACTCGATCCCGTGGAAGAGAAGAAGATGAGACGAAAATCGAACAGTGATGAAAGATCTGATGAATAAAATCAGTACCTAGAACGAATGAAGAGACGGATTGTGTGATCTCCGAGTTGTGTTGAACTATGATGCTATGGCTCTGTGAAAACGTGGTTGGAGGATATCTGACATCTAATTATTTGAGTATTACGGTAAAAATTAGACCGTAGAAACTTATGCGAAAGATGGATAAGAGATTAGTTTTATCCCCAAACGATTTTATGGTCGTTGAAAGAGGGGATTGAGATTGGAGTGGAGGTAGTGGGAGAGAGATGAAGAATACGGTTTTCATAAATTTTATTTAAAAAAATGGTAAACTGTGCTTAAAGCTCGGTCAAAAAAAAAAGTAGGGAAAATATTTTGTTTTTAAATTGGCCAAAAAGGAGAAAATAACACATAGGATTTGTATATGTGTCTGGAGTTTAGATAGACAGGTTTCAAGAAAAGTGCTAGTGACTTATAGATATAATAATAATAAAGATGTGGAACAATGTATGTATTTGTTAATTAATAAAGTATGATTTGGAAGGAAAAATAAACGGCCATAGGAGCTCTTTAACGCGGCAAAGGAGCCTCCTCAACGCCACAGTTACCACCGTCTAAGGTCCCTCGACCAGACCGACATCAACCATCACCAAAGCTCAGCAACAAGCATACCAATCACCAACTCAACAAGAACACAATGGAGAAGAGGGGGAACCAGTGAAGCAAACGTACAACACACTACACTAGCAAGAGCTATAAACGCTTAAGCTTGGAATACACCAGAAACACTCTCTTCAGTCTTATCAACCCTGAAACAAACCGGAAACCTCTCACAGAAACTGTTTCTCTTCTCAAAGCTTCGCTCGGTAAGATGGAAAGGAGATTCACATACGCAGAAAAAGGAAAAGCAGTAGCCACATCGCAGGGAAGCGGTTCAAGGTTACGGATCTCAGCTCCGGAAGTGGACACCTCTGAACTGATCAGAGAAAACAACCTCACCTTGGTGGGACGAGTGACAAATCCCCGGATGCAAAGAGTTAACGACCTTATCACAACACTGATAAGCAGATGGAACCTGCAAGGGAGAGCAAATGGGTCAGATCTAGGAAACACCTGCTTCCAGATACGCTTTCAAGACGAAAGGGACCTTATCCGAGTGCTGGATAACAGACCATACCAATACAACTTTTGGATGGTTATATTAGAGAGGTGGGAACCTGTCATCTCGGATTCCTTCCCCTCCTTGATCCCATTTTGGATTCAGATCCAAGGTCTACCGCTCCACTACTGGCATGAGAAAGTGGTCAAAAATATTGGAGGAGCACTAGGGAATGTAGAAAATTGGGAAGTCACACGAACGACAGTAAGGGTGAGAGTAGCCATCAATGGGCTGAACCCCATCATAAAGGAAACGATCCTTGACTTCTCAAATGGCCAAGAAACAACGCTGCACCTCAAATACGAAAGACTGGAAAAGCACTGCAGCTGGTGCAATCGACTGTCTCATGAAAGGAAAACATGTCCAGAAGCAACGATGAAGGAAGCACAAAACCTCAAGAGAAGATCACCTTCAAGAGACAGAGAGGGGGATCACAGACAAAATCCCAACCAACAGCGCAGAAGTGAACACCACAGAGACAGGACCGACTTCCACCAAAGGCAAGACAGGCATGGAAAGACCTTTGGGGACCGTATCACATACAGAACAAACCAAGAACAGTCCAGGAGGGTACACTCTCCAAGCAGCCTGGAAAACAGAGGAAATAAACACGAGGCTCGGTTACAAAAGGCTCCCGACTCTTATCACAAAAACACGAGTTATCACCAACAAGGGTCAGAGGGGCACGAAAAAAACTACCAGAGCAAGACCCACAGGAACATGAAAATGTTCTTCAGAACACCAATTGACCAGCAATGGGTCCAAAAACGAAACTCAAGGGAAGAGAATCAAAATGAGGCCACAAGCAAAGAGACCTTCCCAATACCTATTGAGAGAAATTTGGCACTCACTGACTTCCCAGCTCATACTTCTCCGGGGAATGATATCGTCGACGAGGAGTCGAGGAGAGCCACTTTCCGTTATACAAACCACCCGGATCCACAGGAAGCCTCGGCGAGAAAACTACGAGCAGTACAGGGAGAAGTAAGAGAATTTCACCGGCAACAAAACCCTTATGAATCAGCGAACCAACAACAGGAGTTAACAAGAGCTGAGATTCTGGCAGAGATAGAGGAAACTGTTGGAATTATGTCCAGTAATCTCTGTACTGTCTCTAGAAAGTAAGAGTATGTCAATGATCAGACATAAGTCATATAATTCTGGGGGTCATGATGGCTTGCTAGAGTCCGCTCATGATCTATAAATCTTGGATTTATTGCCTTTATTATATGATCCCATATGGGTCACACGCCTAAGCTAACAGGAAAATGTGAAGGAACGGTTTAGCAGATGTACGGTAAAAGTGCTAGGCATTTACTGTGCTTGGAGAGATAGAAGGGCCTGATTAAATCCAAGGGATTTAATCAAACTGGGAATTGGGCCCAAAAGGCCCAATAGAACTAGACAAGGGTTTTATGAATAAAACTTGCCCTAGCTCTTTTTCCCCAGCCAACTTCTGCGCCTCCCTCTCTCTCTTTCTGCGCCTCTCTCCTCTTGGTCTAGCAGCCAATTTCCTGCAGTGTGCGTGTGTGAGCCTTTGGAGGAGCTATCTCTTGGTGGTTCTGCTGATCTCTGACCCGTACCTCCTCTTTCCGCTGCAAAACAAGGTAACAGGTGAGATCCTTTATGATTCTAGCAAGAGAACCTAGATCTGGCATGTTTAGTAGGATCAATTAATCTGATGAATTGAACCAGGAAATACTAAACGAATCCTTCAGTGGTATCAGAGCCAGGTTCTATTAGGATTTCTTGTTTAGAATCATGTTTAGGTTGTTTAGACGTGTTTGAATCAATCTATTGATAAGAAAAACACTTAAGAAACAAAGAATTAAAACCTAAACTAATAGAAATCGCATGATCCGATCTATATGAATCGGTATGCGTCGGAGTGTTGATCGGTTTCGGATCACACGTCTGGATCGGTTGACGCACGAACCGATCATGGATCGGGTTGTGTTGTCGACACGATCGGCGACTTGGCGCAAGAAGATCGCATGGATCGGCCGATAACGATCGCATGGATCCGATCGGTACGATCGCATGGATCCGATCGGTACGATCGCATGGATCGAAGCCGTACGCGTCCCGTCCGATCGCGAGAGATGGGCCGATCAATCGCATGGATCGCACGATCGCCGATCGCATGGATCGCGTCTCGTCCCGATCGCACGGCCCGGCTGTCCCGATCGTCCCGTCCCGTCCGGCTTCACGTCCCGACTATCGACCCGCCGCGGAAGCGTGATGCTTGCGGCTGCGGCTGCCTCGACCGCCAAGCTAGGTCACGACCGTGATCGGTTCGTGACCAATCGGTTCGGTTCGGTTTAAAACTTATTAAAACTTAATCGTCACGGTTTAATAAACAGACTTAATAAAATTTATTAAGTTCTGGTTAAACCGGGATAAGAAATCCAAAGTCATAAAATTGGATTTAGTGCCTAAACCAGTGATTTTCTAATTTGATTTGGTTGGACCAAATAAATTGAGAAAATCCGGTTTAGTAAATAACCGGTTGACAATTGTGGTCATCGTAGTAATTAATTTTGGTTAGACCAATTTTAATGAACCAGACCGGTTATGTCATTTAATTGGGCAATTGGGTTATGTCTTGGACATAGACCAATTCTTAGGCCTTGGGCTAAGAAGTTAAAACAATTGGGCCAATTATTTGAGTCTCTTCTTCAGATTTAATTTAAAATTTATTTATATAAAATTAAAATCGATTTTAAAATTAATCTGTTTTTCAAAAATCTGAAATTAGAAAGTTTCTTAGAATAGAAGTTTCTAGATTTGCATGTTTTGGATTTTAGGAAATTTCCATAGTTAGAAAGTTTCCAATTTTAGGAAGTTTCCAATTTTAGAAAGTTTCCAAAATAGTAGGTTTCCCAAAAAGAAAAGTTTCCCAAAATAGTAATCTTCTATTTTGGGATAAAATTTTAATAAACCTACAAACCTCAAACAATATCAAGCGTTGAATGTCTTGTCCAGTCTATGTCAGCTGTCGAAGCCCATTCAATTGTACTCATGGCCTTACAGTGTGAGGGTGTCTACTTTTTGCGTGGGTAAGACGGTTTGTGATTCATAAATGTCATTGGGAGTCCCAGACATTAGTGATTACATGACTGTATAGTCTGATTTTCTTGACTAGGCCATCGGGAGTCCCGGGCCTTGAGACATCAGAGTGGATTGGGCCTCGGGCCCAGATTCACAACCAAGAGTTATATCACGGATATAATTAGCCGAGATAGGGCTTACCGATATAAGCTAAGGTTGAGTGACGGCCAGTGGCCCACTTTGATCTTAGTTATATGTGGATCTTGGAATCATTATATTCTATTGAGGATAACTGATGTTATGGAATATAATGCGAGATTAATCATATTAAGTATAATACGAGATTAATCATATTGAACATATTAACTAAAATCCTTTTATCTTATATTTCAGCTATGACTACAACAAGCACACAAAACACATTCTCAATCCGGTCTGTTCTCGACAAGGAGAAGCTGACTGGAACGAACTTCCTGACGTGGTCAAGGAACTTGAGGCTGGTCCTCAAGCAGGAGAAGAAGGATTATGTCCTTCGTGATCCCCTCCCCGAGAGACCTCCTAACAATGCCGTCAGGACTCTGCATAATGCTTGGGAAAAGCATTCGTCAGATGAAAATGATGTCTATTGCCTGATGTTGGCGACCATGACTGCTGAGCTGCAAATGCAGTTCGAGAGTGTGTTGTCGCCCATCGAGGTAATGGCAAGCCTGAAATCGCTTTTTCAGGAGCAGGCAAGGACTGAGAGGTTCCAGACAGTTAAGAACCTCTTAAACTGTAAGTTGGCTGCAAATGCGGCAGTGAGTCCTCATGTCTTGAAGATGATGGGTTATCTCGATCATCTTCAGAAACTCGACTGCCCTATCAGCCAGGAACTTGCCTGCGACATCGTTCTGCAGTCTTTACCTGCAAGCTATGATCAGTTCATCCTGAACTTCAATATGCATGGCTTGAGTAAGACATTGCCTGAGCTTCACGGAATGCTCAAGACTGCAGAGCCCAACTTGAGGAAAGCCAAGGACCCCAATGTGCTTATGGTGCAAAAGGGCAAGGGCTTTAAGAAATCCTCTGCCAAGGACAAGGGAAAGGCTAAGGCTGTTCAAGTCTCGGACAAGGACACGCCAAAGCCCAAGCCCAAATCCAAGGCTGGGCCTACTGACATCTGCAGGTTCTGTAAAGAACCAGGGCATTGGAGGAGAGAATGTAAGAAATTCCTGGAAGGTCTAAAGGAATTGAAGAAGAAGACTCTCGAGACTTCTTCATCAAGTATTTTTGTTATAGAAGTTAATACAACTACTTCTGATAATACCTCATGGGTTATGGATACTGGTTGTGGGGCTCATATTTGTACTAATATGCAGGCACTCAGCAACAGTAGGAGGCTGAAGCAAGGACAAGTGGAGCTACGAGTTGGGAATGGAGCGAAAGTTCCTGCACTAGCTGTAGGCACATACTTGTTGTCTTTACCTTCGGGATTGGTTTTAGAACTCAATAATTGTTATTTTGTACCTGCGATAAGCAGAAATATTATTTCAATTTCTTTGTTGGATTTGGAAGGTTATGATTTTTCACTTAAGAATAAATTATGTTCCTTCAATCGCAACAATTTGTTCTATGGTTGTGCCCCTCTTACGAATGGGCTTTACATACTTGATCAATCCGCGCCAATTTATAACCTTGATACCAAACGGTTCAAACCTAATGAGGAGAACCGAACGTTTCTATGACATTGTCGTTTAGGGCACATCAGCGAGAAACGCATCAAGAGGCTCCATTCGAATGGACTTCTTGGCTCATTTGACCTTGAGTCATGTGAGAAATGCGAATCCTGCATGATGGGCAAAATGACACGGGCCCCCTTTAATAAACCTAACGAGAGGGCCAGTGACTTATTGGGCTTGATACACACTGATGTGTGTGGCCCAATGTCCACAAATGCAAGAGGAAACTATCAGTACTTCATTACCTTCACTGATGATTTCAGTAGGTATGGATATGTTTATTTGATGAAACATAAGTCTGAATCGTTTGAGAAACTCAGAGAATTCCAAAATGAAGTACAGAACCAACTTGGCAAAAGCATTAAGGCTCTTCGGTCCGACCGAGGAGGAGAATACTTAAGCCAAGAATTCAGTGATCATCTGAGAGAGTGTGGGATCGTATCCCAACTCACTCCTCCTGGAACACCACAATGGAATGGTGTGTCTGAGAGGAGAAATCGGACCTTATTGGATATGGTTCGGTCTATGATGAGTCACACAGACCTTCCAATATCCCTTTGGGGATATGCTCTGCTAACAGCAGTGTTCACTCTAAATAGAGCGCCATCAAAAGCAGCAGCAAAGACACCATATGAATTATGGACTGGAGTAGCTCCAGTGCTGTCTTATCTAAGAATTTGGGGTTGTGAAGCCTATGTCAAGAGATTGATCTCTGACAAGCTTACACCAAAGTCTGATAAATGCTACTTCATTGGTTATCCGAAGGAAACCAAGGCTTATTACTTCTACCTGCGTTCCGAGAACAAGATTTTTGTTGCCCGGGATTGTAGCTTTCTTGAGAGGGAGTTTCTTTCTAAGAAAGACAGTGGGAGTAAGGTACTGCTTGAAGAAATTCAAGATGAGCAGGATACTGCTCAACCTAATGAGGAAGAGCAGCAGGAGGACCTACAAGAAATTGTAGAGCCTGAACCTGTAGTACCTGAAGTTCGAAGATCCGGGAGGATCCGTCACGAACCCGAGAGATATCAAGGATTCCTCGTGACTAACTGTCATGATCTTCTGATCATTGATGGTGATGAACCATCGAACTTCAATCAAGCCATGATGGGCCCAGATTCCTCTAAGTGGCGTAAGGCCACAGATTCCGAAATGGACTCCATGTCGGTCAACCAAGTCTTTTCGTTGGTTGATTTACCCGCTGGTGTAAAAGCCATCGAGTGCAAATGGATCTTCAAGAAGAAGATTGACGTGGATGGAAATGTCCAGATTTATAAAGCCAGGTTGGTGGCAAAAGGTTTCAGACAAGTTCATGGTGTGGATTACGATGAAACCTATTCCCCAGTGGCTATGATGAAATCTATTCGGATTCTACTAGCAACTGCAGCTTTTCATGATTATGAAATTTGGCAGATGGACGTGAAAACCGCCTTCCTGAATGGTATTCTGGAAGAGGATGTGTATATGACACAACCTGACGGTTACATAGATCCAAAGAATTCTGGGAAAGTATGCAAGCTTCATAAATCCATTTATGGATTGAAGCAAGCATCGAGGAGCTGGAATCTTCGTTTTGATGAAGCGATCAAGCAATTTGACTTCATCAGAAACGAAGAAGAACAATGCGTGTATAAGAAAACTAGTGGGAGCAAGATAGTATTTCTTATTCTGTATGTCGATGACATACTGCTTCTCGGAAACGACGTACCAATGCTAAAGTCGGTAAAGGACTGGCTTGGAAGTTGTTTTTCCATGAAAGACATGGGTGAAGCCGCATACGTTCTTGGAATCAGGATCTACCGGGATAGATCTAGAAGGCTGATAGGCTTGTGTCAAGATTCATACATTGACAAAGTCCTGCATAGATTCAGCATGACAGATTCCAAGAAGGGCTTCACGCCAATGGTACATGGCACAACGCTAAGCAAGAAGCAGAGCCCTACGACGGCTGCTGAGCTTGAGCGCATGAAGAATATTCCTTATGCATCTGCAATAGGATCTGTCATGTATGCCATGATCTGTACTCGTCCTGATGTTGCTTATGCATTGAGCATGACGAGTAGATACCAGTCAAATCCAGGTGAAAACCATTGGATTGCCGTCAAGAATATCCTGAAGTATCTAAGACATACTAAGGATAAGTTCTTGGTGTACGGTGGAAGTGATGTGCTTGAAGTCAGTGGATTCACGGACGCAAGTTTCCAGACAGACCAAGATGATTTCCGGTCACAGTCCGGTTATATCTTTTGTCTGAATGGCGGTGCAATCAGTTGGAGAAGCTCCAAGCAAGACACCGTTGCTGATTCCACTACAGAAGCTGAATATATCGCCGCTTCAGAAGCAGCGAAAGAAGCTGTTTGGATACGAAAGTTCATTATTGAACTAGGTGTGATACCTAATGCGGCTGAGCCTCTGGCACTGTTTTGTGATAACAATGGTGCTATTGCTCAGGCAAAGGAACCAAGATCACACCAGAAATCCAAGCATGTACTGAGAAGATTTCACTTGATACGTGACATCATTAATAGAAAGGAAGTCAAGATCAGCCGAGTTCAGACAGATGATAACGTCGCTGATCCATTGACAAAGCCACTCCCAAGGCCTAAGCTCGAGTTCCTGACTGAAGCTGTAGGCATTAGAAACATTGAAATGTAATCTAAATTTGAGTGGGAGTTTGAGGGCTTTATTTAGTTATTTGATATGTTCTTGTAAAACATTTTAAGAAGTTTAAATAAATTATTATTTCAAGATTATTTTAACTGTGATGAAATAATCGTTCCAAAATGATATAAACCATTTTATAGGTCATCGAAGTAAGTGACTTGATCTTGAGTCATCAAAGTCATTTAGCTTGATCATGAGACCCTATATTTGATAGATGGCTTATATCATCGTGTCCCTAGTCGAAGGTTGTTGAAATTGGAACACCAACAACCGCGTGAGACTAGATTGGTATGTGACTTATGACAAAGTCTCAGGATGTCATAGATGCACGGCATCAAAGTCAGTACATAGGTGTATGTTGGGGTACATACGACCGGACAAGACCCGCTTATAAGAACTCTTCAGGATATTTATATCTGTGTCATAAGAGATTCTTACTACGACTATAGAGTATAGTCCTTAGACCTGAGTTCGCATGCATGTGACTGCACATCAACTAATGCGCTTTGATCATTGTCTAACGCTGTCGTTAAGCGATAGTTATAAGGACCTTGTTTGGGTGTATTATGAAATGAGTAGTTTACAGTGATGGAACAAGACGGGATTTGTCCCTCCAATATAAATGGAGTGAATATCTCTAGGCCAATCGGAGATTTAATACTGGAAAATGCATGGCCATGCTCAAACGGACTGTCCCGAGTCGTTTGGATTGTCAGTATCAAATCAGAGTCCGATGAACAAGATTAGGCTTTATAAGGATGACACTAATCTTGCCTTATGACTAATCGAGATATTGAGACAAAAGGATTATGAATACAGAGATTCCAGTTCAAGTGGGAGATTGTTGGAATTATGTCCAGTAATCTCTGTATTGTCTCTAGAAAGTAAGAGTATGTCAATGATCAGACATAAGTCATATAATTTTGGGGGTCATGATGGCTTGCTAGAGTCCGCTCATGATCTATAAATCTTGGATTTATTGCCTTTATTATATGATCCCATATGGGTCACACGCCTAAGCTAACAGGAAAATGTGAAGGAACGGTTTAGCAGATGTACGGTAAAAGTGCTAGGCATTTACTGTGCTTGGAGAGATAGAAGGGCCTGATTAAATCCAAGGGATTTAATCAAACTGGGAATTGGGCCCAAAAGGCCCAATAGAACTAGACAAGGGTTTTATGAATAAAACTTGCCCTAGCTCTTTTTCCCCAGCCAACTTCTGCGCCTCCCTCTCTCTCTTTCTGCGCCTCTCTCCTCTTGGTCTAGCAGCCAATTTCCTGCAGTGTGCGTGTGTGAGCCTTTGGAGGAGCTATCTCTTGGTGGTTCTGCTGATCTCTGACCCGTACCTCCTCTTTCCGCTGCAAAACAAGGTAACAGGTGAGATCCTTTATGATTCTAGCAAGAGAACCTAGATATGGCATGTTTAGTAGGATCAATTAATCTGATGAATTGAACCAGGAAATACTAAACGAATCCTTCAGAAACAACAACGCAGTACCTGAACTGCTCGGATCCCAGAGAAAGGGAAGCACGCCATCAAAGGGTTCTGGAAAGTGAAATCAATGGAACGGTGGAGGAAAGCATAGCTCTCAGGCTGAATCCAATTCACTCAATGCTACACACCATTAATCCCCACATCTCGGAACTGATCCAAGACGAGCCAAATACTGAGATATCGGAGCACGACACTCAACTGGAAAGAGAAACCTTGCTATTGGGTCAGGCCCAACACATAACAAGGCAGCGAGGTCGCCCAATTCACCAGAAGACCCAAAAAAGTTTCATGGGGGCCAGTTCAAAGATGAGTAACAAGCTGATGTTCCAAAATTCTCCAAGAAGGAAGACACCAAGGAGTTCTTTCAAGAGGAAGCTTCCGACTAACGGAACAAACCAGCACAAGAGCCCAGTACCAAGGAGGACACAAGCCACGGTACATGAAGCCCCTCCTAGGATAATACCAAACCCGGATCAACAAACCACACAGTCACAAGAGAACCTGTCAAGAACTTCAAGAGGACAACAACAGGATTTTTGGGCACCAACCAACTCGGTTCCTTAGCCTTATGTAGTTGGAATTGCTGCGGTATTGGCAACACCACAACAATCCAACGCATGAGGGAGATAAAGGGGAAGTTCAATCCAGAGATTCTATTTCTAAGTGAAACAAAGAATCAAGATGAGGTGATACTTAAGGAACTTCAATGTCTCAACTATGGAAATGTCAAGTTGATATCCCCCCATTCTCCAGGAGGAGGAGGGCTCGCTCTATTATGGTCAGATGAAGTTAACATGGAAATTCTGGATACCAACCACCACTTCATAGACACAAGAGTGAAGTACAGGAACAAAAATCTGCATATAACGTTCATCTACGGAGAACCAAATAAGGACAAGAGGAAGGAGGTATGGGACAAGATTACGGACTTACAAAATCAGAGGGATGATCCATGGCTAATCACAGGGGATTTCAACGAAATCCTGTGCCAAGAAGAAAAAGTGGGAGGCAATTTACGAGCCGAAGGAACCTTTGCAAACTTTAGGAATTTTGTTGCGGAAAATGACCTCTTTGACTTGAAACACTCCGGGGACTGCCTGTCGTGGAGAGGACAAAGAGGCAATCATCTTGTCTACTGTAGACTAGACAGATCAATGGTCAATGGAGCTTGGAGCGAGATCTTCCCATCTAGAAGAACCGAGTATCTAAGACTCGAAGGCTCAGACCATAGGCCACTGATAACATACTGTGCAATGAGGAAAAAGAAAGAGAAGCGAATCTTCCGGTATGACAGGAGTCTAAGGAAGAAACCAGAGATTTTCAATCTGATCAAGGAGGCCTGGAATAATAAGCAGAACAAAACAGTGGCTGAGAGAATTGAAAGGTGCAAGAAAGCTCTGCAAGCCTGGCACAGAAGAAAGCATAAAAACAATCAAAAGTTGATTGAGGAAAGGAAAGAGGAACTGGACAAAGCTATGTCTGAACAAATCCCGGACGAGAGGAATATCAAGAGGATAGCGGAAGCCCTGAAAATTTCGTATGATGCTGAAGAAGCTTATTGGAGGCAGCGGAGCCGTCAGAACTGGCTATCTCTTGGAGACAAGAACTCCAGCTATTTCCACGCGACAACACGGGGTCGTAGAGCAATCAATAGAATGACAGTTATCGAAGATGAGGCAGGAAACATTTTCTTTGAAGATGATCACATTACTGCAGTAATCTCAGAATATTTCTCTAATATCTTCACCTCTGAACCCAAGGATGCATCTGATATTGTCAAGAGAGCTCTGAAGAAGAAGGTAACACCTGCTATGAATCAACAGCTAACATTGATTCCGGATGCTGATGAGATAAAGCAGGCCTGTTTCGCCATCAATGGGGACAAAGCTCCCGGACCAGACGGATTCACAACATGTTTTTTCCAATCTAACTGGAGCACAATGGAAAAAGAGACAGTTGAGGAGATTCAAAACTTCTTCAGATCAGGTCTACTCCCACCAGGAACAAACAACACTCACATCAGATTAATTCCAAAGATCAAGAACCCACAGAAGGTTAAGGATTACCGGCCAATAGCTCTCTGCAATGTTTACTATAAAATCTACTCGAAGATACTCACAAGGCGACTGCAGCCACTGCTCGAGGGGATTATATCAGAGAACCAAACGGCTTTTGTCCCTGGCCGTGCGATCTCAGACAACATTCTGGTTACTCATGAGGTTCTCCACTCGCTGAAAAATTCAAAGGCCACGAAGAGATGTTCAATGGCAGTCAAAACCGATATGACAAAAGCTTACGACAGATTGGAGTGGGGCTTTATTAAGACAGTCCTAGATCAGTATGGTTTTGATCCTATTTGGGTCCAATGGCTGATGCAGAGCATTACAACAGTTAATTACTCCTTCTTGATCAACGGCCAAGTGAGAGGTTCAGTCGTTCCTAGTAGAGGCTTACGACAAGGCGACCCTCTTTCACCATTCATCTTCATACTTTGCAGTGAGGTGCTTTCAGGTCTTTGTTCTAATGCTCTTGTGGATCGAAAAATTGAGGGCCTTAGGATTTCAAAGCAAGGTCCAAGAATTAATCATTTGCTGTTCGCGGACGACACGATGTTTTTCTCTAGGACTGATGAGAGAAGCTGTGTGACATTAGCAAAAATCATCAAGGATTATGAATCAGCATCTGGGCAGTTGATCAATAAAGATAAATCAGCCATAACCTTCTCGAGCTTGACTGGTCAGGAAACGAAGGACAGAGTAAAAAACACCTTGGGGATTAGCAAAGAAGGAGGAAATGGTAAGTATTTAGGATTACCGGAGCTATTCACCCGAAAGAAGCGCGACCTCTTCAGCTCCTTGGTGGACAGGATTAAACAGAAAGCGGCAAGCTGGTCTACAAAAAGACTATCCGCGGCTGGGAAATTGGTGATGTTAAAATCAGTGTTAACAGCCATACCTTCTTATTCAATGTCTTGCTTCCAACTTCCTCTCAGTTTATGCAAGCGAATCCAGTCCGCTTTGACGAGATTCTGGTGGGATTCGAATCCCGAGAAAAAAGGAATGGCATGGATCTCGTGGAAGACTCTTACAAAACCAAAGGAAAGAGGGGGTTTGGGGATCCGAGAAATCCAAAGCTTCAACGAAGCACTTCTTGCAAAACAAAGCTGGAGGATCTTAACTCACCCAACAAGTCTATTGGCTCGCATGTTACTGGCAAAGTATTGCAGAAATAGAAACTTCATGGACATCAAACCACGTTCATCTTCATCCCATGGCTGGAGAAGCCTGCTCTTGGGTAGAGACCTACTGAAATCAGGTCTGGGCATTGCAATAGGAGATGGGAAGTCAACAAATGTATGGAGAGATCCGTGGACAACAAGCATAAAACAAGGCATAACTACTGGACCACCATCGAAGGACAATCAGAAGCTGACAGTGGCAGACCTGCTACTAGAAAATCAGATGGAGTGGAATCTAGCGAAAGTACAGGAGCTCTGTTGGAATTGTGTCCAATAATCTCGGTACTGTCTCTAGAAAGTAAGAGTATGTCAATGATCAGACATAAGTCATACAATGCTGGGGGTCATGATGGCTTGCTAGAGTCCGCTCATGATCTATAAGTCTTGGACTTATTGCCTTTATTGTATGATCCCATATGGGTCACACGCCTAAGCTAACAGAAAAATGTGTAGGAACGGCTTAGCAGAAGTACGGTAAAAGTGCTAGGCATTTACTGTACTAAGAGAGACTAAAGGGCCTGATTAAATCCATGGGATTTAATTAGAACTGAGAATTGGGCCCAAAAGCCCATGAGAACTAAAGGGAGTTTTAATGAATAAAACTTGACCTAAAGCTCTCTAATTCTTCAGTCCATCTGCGCCTCTTTTCTCCTCTCCCTGCGCCTCTCTCCTGCTCGGTCTAGCAGCCATTTCCTTGTGAAGCGTGTGTGAACCTTTGGAGGATTCATCCCTCGGTGTATCTCTCTGATCTGACCTGTTCTATTCCTTCCGCTGCAACAAACAGGTAAAAGGTGAGATCACCTAATGTTTCTATTCAAGAGAACCTAGATCTGTATGTTTAGGTTGATATGAATCTGTGAATTGAATCAGGATCAACTAAACAGCTCCTACAGTGGTATCAGAGCCATTGGTTCTTAGGATTTCTTGTTTTAGATTCATGTTTAGGTTGTTTAATCTGTTTAGAAGTGTTTTGAATCCATTACTGATAAGAAAAACACTTAAGAATCAGAATTGAAATCTAAACACATTAATTGGATCACAAAACCGAGCTATATGACTCGTGTTTTGTTGATCGGCCGACGAGTTAGATGCATGGATCGATCCATGATCGATCGCATGATCGACCGAGAGCGAGCGATCGAGTGGAACGGTTGGACCGAGCCACGATCGTCTCATGATGGTCTCGGCATCGTCCCGGACGATCGCGTGGAGAAGGGCAGTCGACGATCGCATGGGTCGAGCAACAGCCGATCGCATGGATTGCCTCTCCTCTCGCCAGCATCGTCCCACGGCCGTCCCGCCTGACCCGAGCTCGTTCCACCCGTCCCGATCACGCACCAAACCGTCCGGTCAAAGTCTCGGCCAAGCATGATGCTTGCGGCTTGGACAATTTTCGAACGGTTAGGGTTTTGGGTGTGATGGGCCGGTTCGATTTCGGTTAGGTGGTTCGGTTTAAAAACTTGATTAATATCAACGTTTCGGTTTAATAAACAGATTTAATAATTTTATTAAATCTGGTTAAACCGGAATAAGAAATCCAATGTCGAAAGAATTATTGGATTTAGTGCCTAAACCAGGAATTTCTAATTTGATTTGGTTGGACCAAATAAATTGAGAAATTCCGGTTTAGTAAATAACCGGTTGACAATTGTGGTCATCGTAGTAATTGAAACTTGGTTAGACCAGTTTTAATGAACCAGACCGGTTATGTCAATTAATTGGACAATTGGGTCATGTCTTGGACATGGACCAATTCTTGGGCCTCGGGCCAAGAAGTTAAAACAATTGGGCCAGTTAATTGAGTCTTTCTTCAGATTAATTTAAAATCTATTTTATAAAATTATAAAGTCGTTTTTAAATTAAAGTTTCCGAAATTTTGAAATTAGAAAGTTTCTTAAAATAGAAGTTTCTGAATTTGCGGGTTTTGGATTTTAAAGAAATTTCTAAAGTTAGAAAGTTTCCGGTTTTAGAAAGTTTCCAATTTTAGAAAGTTTCCAAAAATAGTAGGTTTCCATAAATAGAAAGTTTCCCGAAATAGTAATCTTCTATTTTGGGAATGATTTTAATAAACCTACGAACCTCAAATAATATCAAGCGTTGGATGTCTTGTCCAGGCTATGTCAGCTGTCAAAGCCCATTCAATTGCATTCATGGCCTTACAGTGTGAGGATGTCTGTTTTTGCGTGGGTAAGACGGTTTGTGATTCATAAATGTCATTGGGAGTCCCAGACATTAATGATTACATGACTGTATAGTCCGGTTTTCTTGACTAGGCCATCGGGAGTCCCGGGCCTTGAGACATCAGAGTGGATTGGGCCTCGGGCCCAGATTCACAACCAAGAGTTATATCACGGATATAATTAGCCGATATAGGGCTTACCGATATAAGCTAAGGTTGGGTGACGGCCAGTGGCCCACTTTAATTTTAGTTATATGTGGATCTTGGAATCATTATATTCTATTGAGGGTAACTTAGGTTATTGAATATAATGCGTGATTAATCATATTAATTTTAATGCGAGATTAATCATATTGAACATATTAACTAAAATCCTTTTATCTTAATTTTCAGTTATGACTAGCACAAACAATCAAAACACTTTCTCGATCCGGTCTGTCCTTGAGATGGACAAGCTGAACGGATCAAATTTCTTGACTTGGTCGCGGAACCTGAGGCTAGTCCTCAGACAGGAGAGAAAGGACTATGTCCTTGAGAGAGCTCTCCCCGTAAGGATCGGGTCCAATGCTTCTCATGCAGTATATGATGCTTGGAATAAGCATTATAATGATGCGGTAGATGTGCGTGGTCTGATATTGGCTACCATGGATTCAGACTTGCAGAAGCAATATGAGAACATGGAGTCGCCAATAGAGATGATCAGCAGCCTGAAATTGAAATTTCAGGAGCAGATAAGAGTGGAGAGATACCGGTTGGTTAAGTCTCTCACTAGCTGCAAGCTACCAAATGATAATCCAGTAAGTCCTCATGTCAGTAAAATGATGGGTTACATTGATAACCTGAGGAAACTGGATTATCCAGTTAGCCAGGAATTGGCAACTGAGATCATTCTGCAGTCACTGCCGTCAAGCTATGATAAGTTCGTAAGGAACTATATCAAGAAAGGCTTAACGAAGACGTTGACTGAACTACATGATATGCTCAAGACAGTTGAGCCAAACGTGAAGAGTACCCTGTACAGTCTCATGAATGAGAAGGGTAGGTTTACTAAACCTAATGCTGACAAGGGTGAAGACAAAGTTGTCCAGATTTTGAATCATGGCAAGCGTGTGTCTTCTGAGCCCGAGTCAGATACCTCTTACGTTGGTAAGTGCTGCTACTGTAAGGAGACAGGGCATTGGAAGAGAGATTGCATTAAATTCATGGAAGATGATGAGGAATTAAAGTCGATGTATGCGACCACTACCTCAGGTATTCATGTTATTACTTCAAGTTCTACCTTAAAGGTACTGGATACTGGTTGTGGCACTGATATTTGTGATAATATGCAGAGCCTAAGCAACAGTAGAACGTTGAAGAAAGGGCAAGTGAAACTACATGTCTGGAAGGAGCTAGGGATGCTGCCTCAGCCGTAGGGTTTTTCACTTATAGATCCCTTTGAGGCTTGTTTTTGTATTAAGTAATTGCTACAAAGTACCTGCTTTAAGCAGTGTTGTCTTTCATTTTCTTGTAAGAATTTGAATGTTTTTCATTTTGATAAAAGACAAGTTTTGTTCTTTTGATCTTAATGAAATATTAATTGTAGCACCCTATTCATGGAATGGGTTTTATATCTTAAACCAAAGAGTGCTTAAATGTAACATAAATACCAAATTGGTTTAAATCTGATGAATTAAACCTGATTTTTTTTTTTTTTTTTGGCATAAATGTCCTGGTCACAGAGAGTAAGTCGGATTCAGAAATCCCATAGTTATGAACTGTTGGGCTCATTTGAATGAATGTCTTATGAGACTTGAATTCTGCTTACTAGACCAAAAGACAAAGGGCCCATCTTAGCCGAGCTAGAGAAAGGCCCAAAGGCTTATTGGAGATTGAACATACTCATGTATGTGGTCCGATGAGCAGTAATGCCAGAGAAAATTTTCTGTACTTCATTGTCTCGACTGATTAATTCAGTGAGTAAGAATGTGTTCATTTGATGAGACACAAGAAGGAATTCTTTGACATGGTCGAAAGAGTTCTAGAATGAGGTATAGAATGTGAGTGACAGAAGTATTGAAACTTTGGATTAGATCCAAGTGAGAATACTTAAGTCATCGATGGTGTGATCATCTGATTGAGTGTGAAGTCGTTTCACAGCTCATTTCTCCTGAAAAACTGAAGGTTTTTCTGTGAGAAAGAATCAGATCTTATAAGAAATGATTAAAGATGAGTCACACGTATCTTCCATGATATTATTTAAAGAATAACGCTCTAAAATATCTAAGTTTACGCTGAAATAGTTCCACAAATATCAGTTGAAAGACACCACGTAAATGTGGATTGGAATCGATCCAAATTTGTCTTTACTAAGTATTTGTAGTAGTGCTACTTCGCTGGTTGTCCTAGAGAAACTAAGGCTTGTTACTTTTACGTCCAATCTGTTTTCTAAGAAGGGAAGTTATTTTCCAAGAAGAACAGTGGGAGTAAAAGTATAACTCGAAGTTTTCTCAGGGAAACCAAGGCTCGGTATTTTTACGACCATTCTGTTTTCTAAGAAGGAAATTACTTTCCAAGAAGAACAGTGGGAGTAAAAGTACAAATCGAAGAAATTCGAGAAATACAGGAGGCTGCTTAACCTATTGAGGGAGAGCAGCGGAAGGATTTACAGACTTCTGTAGAATCTACACCTGTGGAGCCTGAAGTTCGCAGATATGAAAGAATCAGTCACTAATACGAGAGTGATTTCTCGTCATTAGTTGAACCTGATGATCATTGAAAGTTCGCATGATCTGATGATCAACGAAAGCGACGAATCTGCGAAGTTCAAAGAAGTGAAAGTGAGCTCGGACTCCGAAAATTACATTTTGTGTAAGTTGACTTCATCGATCCATTCATGGATGGAAGCAAGCATATCGGAATAGGAATCTTCGTTCTGTTGAAGTAGTCAAGGTTTTGACTTGAACAGGAACGAAATGGAACTATGCGTTTACTAATAGATAAATGGGAGCGATATTGCATTTCTCATATTGTATGTCGATGACATACTGATTCTCGGAAATAACGTCCCAATGCTGTAGTCGGTAAAGGACTGGCTTGGGAGTTGGTTTAGTGATTGACATGGGTAAAGCCACGAAAGTCTTGGATTCTGGATCTAAAGATAGAGATCCAGAAGAGTTGGTAGGACAAAGTCAGGATTCTTAAATTGACAAAGTCCTACACGTTTTCAGCACTCCAAGAAGGGTTTTTAAGCCAATGTCACATGGCAATACGTTAAGCAAGAAGCAGTGTCCTACGATAACTGCTGAGCTTGAATGCATGGGTAGGATTCATATGCGACGGCAATCGGATCTATCATGTATGCCATGACACGTACTTGTTTTGATATTGCTTTAATGTTAAGCAAAACAAGTAAAGACCAGTCAAATCCAGCAAAGAATCACTGGATTGCCGTAAAGAATATTCTAAAGTATTTGAAGAATACAAAGGATAAGTTCTTTAGGTAAAGAAGAAAGTGAGGTGCTACAAGTCGATAGAGTCTGAAAGGCAAGTTTCCAACAGACAAAGATGATTTCCGGTCACAGTCCGGATATGTCTTGTGTCTGTCTGGCGGTGCACGGCACAGTTGCTGACTCCATGACTTAAACTGAATGTTTCGCAGCTTGGGAAGCGGCGAAAGAGGTTGTTTGGAAAGAATAGTTCATCACTGAACTTGATGTGATTCCCAGCTTAGATGAGACTAGCTGCACATCAAAGATCCAAACACTTAGTGGAATAACCTATTCCGTAAGATAAATGACAGAGATGTTAAGTAGATCAGCAAGTTTCAACGAATGAGAACGTTGCTAATCTATTAACGAAGCCACTCCTTGAGCCTAAGCACGAGTCGCGGACTGTTGTTGTAGGATAAGTGAAATTAAGATGTAGTCTTAATTTCAGTGGGAGTAAGTAAAGGGCTTTATTTAGTTATTGATATGTTCTTGTAAAACATATAATGATGTTTAATGAAATTATTATTTCAAGATTATTTTAACTGTGATGAAATAATCGTTCCAAAATGAAATGAACCATTTTATAGGTCATCGAAGTAAATGACTTGATCTTGAGTCATCAAAGTCATTTAGCTTGGTCATAAGACCCTATATTTGATAGATGGTTTATATCATCCTGTCCCTAGTCAAAGGTTGTTGAAATTGGAACACCAACAACCGTGTGAGACTGGATTGGTACGTGACTTATGACAAAGTCTTAGTGTGTCATAGATGCGCGGCATCAAAGTCAGTACATAGGTGTATGTTGGGGAACATACGACCGGACAAGACCCGCTTATAAGAACTCTTCAGGATATTTATATCTGTGTCATAAGAGATTCTTACTACGACTATAGAGTATAGTCCTTAGACCTGAGTTCGCATGCATGTGACTGCACATGGACTGATGCACTTTGATCATTGTCTAACGCTATCGTTCTGCGATAGTTATAAGGACCTTGTTTGGGTACATTATGAAATGAGTAGTTTACAGTGATGGAACAAGACGGAATTTGTCCCTCCAATATAAATGGAGTGAATATCTCTAGGCCAATCGGAGATTTGAATACTGGAAAATGCATGGCCATGCTCAAACGGACTGTCCCGAGTCGTTTGGATTGTCAGTATCGAATCAGAGTCCGATGAACAAGATTAGGCTTTATAAGGATGACACTAATCTTGCCTTATGACTAATCGAGATATTGAGACAAAAGGATTATGAATACAGAGATTCCAGTACAAGTGGGAGATTGTTGGAATTGTGTCCAGTAATATCGGTACTGTCTCTAGAAAGTAAGAGTATGTCAATGATCAGACATAAGTCATACAATGCTGGGGGTCATGATGGCTTGCTAGAGTCCGCTCATGATCTATAAGTCTTGGACTTATTGCCTTTATTGTATGATCCCATATGGGTCACACGCCTAAGCTAACAGAAAAATGTGTAGGAACGGCTTAGCAGAAGTACGGTAAAAGTGCTAGGCATTTACTGTACTAAGAGAGACTAAAGGGCCTGATTAAATCCATGGGATTTAATTAGAACTGAGAATTGGGCCCAAAAGCCCATGAGAACTAAAGGGAGTTTTAATGAATAAAACTTGACCTAAAGCTCTCTAATTCTTCAGTCCATCTGCGCCTCTTTTCTCCTCTCCCTGCGCCTCTCTCCTGCTCGGTCTAGCAGCCATTTCCTTGTGAAGCGTGTGTGAACCTTTGGAGGATTCATCCCTCGGTGTATCTCTCTGATCTGACCTGTTCTATTCCTTCCGCTGCAACAAACAGGTAAAAGGTGAGATCACCTAATGTTTCTATTCAAGAGAACCTAGATCTGTATGTTTAGGTTGATATGAATCTGTGAATTGAATCAGGATCAACTAAACAGCTCCTACAAGCTCTTCCCAGATCTGTGGCAAGACATAGTGACAGTAACACCAAGCAAAACAGGACATCGCGATAGCTACATTTGGATTCACTCCTTTGATGGACAATACACGACTAAAACAGGGTATTATGCGGCCCTGGATCTTAAAGGAGAGATGAACCAGACTGATCGTTTTGAGAAGTTTAAATGGAAGCAAGAAATATGGAACATCAAAACTGCACCAAAGATCAACACACTAATGTGGAGAGCGGCTAGGGAGGCTCTGCCGGTAGGAGTAAACCTTCTCAACAGGAAAGTGATCACAAGCTCAGACTGCATCAGATGCGGCTTACCAGAATCAGAGACACATTTATTCTTCGAATGCACGTATGCGCAGAAGGTTTGGGAGAAAGCACCTTTTCACCCAACTTTCCAATCCGACAGTGTAGAGGATATACGGGATGGCTTCATGAAAGGAAGATGTCTGAAAGAAAGCAGACAAGACGCAAAACCAGAAGCTCCCCTGTATCCATGGATCATATCCGCTCTCTGGTCATCCAGAAATAAGAAGGTGTTCGAAGATAAACAGATCACAGAGGAGGAAACTCTGAACTTGGCTTTGACCTTTGCAAGAGAATGGGGAAAAGCGCAAGACGCTAACTCAGAACAGGGAGATCGACAAATTAAAAACACCTCCAAACATGGAGAGCGAGATCCAATACAACCATTGGAGCAAGGTGAAGCAATCTGCTTTACAGATGCAGCTTGGATTGGACAAGACAAACCATCAGGAGCAGGCTGGCACATGGAAGATCTCACCGGAAGAACAATAGTGGAAGGCGCAAAGAATGTGGGCTTCACAAAGTCTCCATTAGTGGCAGAGGCGGTTGCGATTCGTGAGGCCCTCGCCATGGCAAGGAGTTTGCAGTTACAACAACTTCGAATAGCTTCGGATTCACAAGCTGTTATGACAGCACTTAAGAGCGGCAAGTTCCCAAAAGAGGCTCAAATGATCTGAAAGGATATCCTAACCATGACAAAGGGACTCCAAAAAATCACCTTCTTAGCTATCCCAAGAGACTGTAATAGGATAGCTGATTCACTTGCTAAAACAGCCTTAAGGTCCACGACCAATGGCTTTATCACTCTTTGTAACCAACTATATGATTGATTGAAATGAATGTTTCCACGACCAAAAAAAAACGAAGGAAAAATAAAATAAAATAAAATACAAACATTTTGAGCAATGCCCTCCAAAACCCCTCCGTAAGCTGAGAACTAGAGGGGCGACTTCGTCTCTCGCATTCGTATCTTCCGATATTCAAAAACCCTAAACCAGTCAGGTGATTTCACTCCCCATTCCTATTTCGATTTTAGAAACCGTAACACCTTTTCTGGATTCTCTAGTGTTGATTTTTTTCCGGTCTTTGGATTGTTTAGGTATGTGGAATGTCGAGTGTCTCTAAGAGCATCTCCAACCCCACGCTATTTTTCACACTAAACACTATTTTAGAGTAAATTCTTCTCCAACCCCACACTATATCCCACACTAAAATAGTGTAAACCTATTTCTTACACTATTTTTAGCGTAAACCTATTTCTTACTCTATTTTAGTGTTAAACTTTTTTATTTATAAAATAGTCCTTTAACTTTAAATCTTTTATTTATATCTATAATAAATAATAAGTTTAATCATTATTAATTATAAAATTATTATTAAATTATTAAAAATACTGAAATACAAAAATACCAAAACTTAAAATAAACAACATGAAAAATATTCAAATTTAAGATAAACAACATAAATAAATACAACACACAAAATTATAACTTAATAATCTGGTAAGTCGCTTTCGATTCCTCCAAGATCGCTAAAGTACTGCCCGAACGAAGTAGATGAAGGATCTCCCTGTTGATTTCGTCCTTGATCATTCCCCTTTTGTAAAATCCGTGTTTGCTTGGATTGAATATGTGCACGGATGATAATATCCAGTTCCAAGAGTTTCTTGGTCGATTTAGAGAAATCAAAGATAGAGAAGCTCATTTTTCACTTCGGAATGCGTTAATCGATCATTTGTGGGAAAATATAGTAAAGGTGATATTTAAACTAAAATCTATTGTATTTTATTATTTTATATTATGTAATGTTATTTTATATTTAATAAATGTTTAATTTAAATAATTTTATAATGTATAAGTTATAATATTATAATTCTAGAAAATTTTGCAAGAAAGAAAATAAGTGGGGTTGAATTGTAAACTTTATAAATAAAAAGTATTAATAGTAAATAAAAAATAGAATATACTTAGAATATTCCATTTTTAATGTGGAAAATAGAGTTGTACATTGGAGAGAAATCCAACTCTATTTTAGTGTCACACTATTTTAGTGTGAAATATAGTGTTTTACATTGGAGATGGTCTAAACCAGATTCTGATTATCTAAACCAGATTCTGATTATCTGTTTCTGAAATTCGTGCAAATTGCATCAGTATAACCAGACCCGGCTTTGGACGTGTGCTAACAGTGCATATGCACAGGGTCTCTCTTTTTTTTTGTTAGTTTTTCTTTGTATTTTAGGGTCATAAATTTTATTTTATTTGTAAGATAAGGTCCATTTTATAAATTTTATAAATATAAACCTCTAAATCTGATAAATAAATTTAATTATGCACATGGCCCATATATACTTTGAGCCGGGCCTGAGTATAACGTACATATTTTGGGGTTTTCTCTGTGAATTTTTCGTTCAGTTTTCTCCATCGGATCTTATGATAGGACGAGGGTACGACGAATGGCGGCGCAAACACTACCCTGTAGTTAGAGAGGACATGATAAGCAAATTACCTGATTCTTTGTTATGTCAGATACTCTCTTATCTTCCAAAACAGGATATCGTCAAAACTAGTGTTCTGTCCAATAGGTGGAAAACTGTCTGGCTTCTGATTCCCGGTTTGGATTTGGCCTCTTCTGACTTTCCAAATTACAATGCCTTTGCGAGTTATATGGACAGGTTCCTAGATTTCTCCAAGGAACAGAAGTCATGTTTGCACAAGGTCAAGCTAAGTATTGGTAAGAATGTGAATGATCCGCCCTGTGTCACGCGTTGGATAGACTTTGTAGCTACGCCTCAACTCAAGCATCTTGATGTTGAGTGTCTTGTGAATCGTAAGTTTGTAGAGGTGATTCCCCAGAGCCTCTATATATGCGACAAACTGGTATATCTAAAACTCCATCGAGTATTATTGGGTGAGTTTGAGTCCCTGTCTTTACCTTGTCTCAAGACCATGTGTTTAGAACACAATGTATATGCCAATGATGCGAGTCTGGAGTCGCTTATCTCGTCTTGCTCTGTTCTGGAGGATTTGAGTATTGTTAGAATGGTACCGGATAACGTGAAGGTTTTACGAGTGTGCTCTCAGACATTAACCAGTCTTCATATAGACTATATGTTTGGTGAAGGTGATGACTATGTTGATGATTTTGAGAAACAAGGGTCAGGGGTTTTGATTGATGCACCTAGACTCAAGTACTTGAAAATTGAAGATGATCTATCGGACAGTAAAATCATTACCAATTCAGGGTCCTTAGCTAAGGTCAATGTTGTATTTGTCTTCAATGAGTATGATACTGCCGAGCTCGTTGACTTACCAAAGCGAAATATGATCCGTAATTTTTTTACCAGCATTTCAAGAGTTACGGAAATGAAGGTCTCTTCGCATGCTATGGAGGTATACAGCTTTGAAATATATATATATATATATTGCTTTTAGTGTTCCTTCGTTAAGTTTTTGCTCACTCATATTCGTTTTTCTTGGTGAGCAGTTTCTCTATTATAACACTGACTTCGACCCACTGCCCCAGTTTTGCAACCTTTCTCGTTTAAAAGTGACGGTTTTTGTATCAATACTGGAAGTGCTGCCAACCCTTCTTGAGAGCTGTCCGAATCTTAAATCACTCGTCTTGGTACTGGTAAGTGGTAATGACTTTCACAACCTTAGTTTTATACTTCAAGGAACCTGTTTTCTTTACATTCATTCATCGTGTTTTCTTTGGTATGTTGCGTCTTTATAGGATTTTCATTCTTCGGATGAGAATGGGGAAATAAGACCCTCATCCGTACCTCGGTGTTTGCTGGCATCACTAGAGTCTGTAGAAATAAAACGTTTCAACGGAGGGCCTGCTAAAATGGAAGTAGCAAGGTACTTTGTAGAAAACTCACTAGTTCTCAAGAAACTTGTTCTGCGTTTGAGGTTTTCCTATGTAGAACAAGGATTTTACATGTTGAAGGATCTCCTTGCATTGCCCAGGGGATCTAGCACTTGTCAAATCCTAGTTTGTTGACGGCTATAAAGAAGTATGATCAGACTGAGAGTAGCATTTCAAGTTGGATTATTAGATTGTTGGAGTTTTGATTTTTTTCTTTCTTTCTTTCTTTCTATTATGATGTCTTTGTGAGCTTTTTGGCCACTAGTTATGTGGATGATGCTTGAGAAGTCTACAACTAAAAGGCTATTTTGTCTTATCTCAAGCCATCTCTGCATCATTAGCAAGATCCGTTGAGAAATACCAGGAAAACAGATCGTCGAACCAGGCCGAAAACCATCGGTTCTAACTCTTGAACCAAACACAGAACGAGTTGTCATTTTGAACCAAACCATCGGTGACTAAGAGCATGCCTTCTTCTAAGACTCCAGCTGAAGAAGAAGAGGGTTCGTAGTCATCACTTGCACAGTCCTCAATCCTCACAGTGCCAGATGAATTGCTCCATTTTAAGCTTTTGAAATGGTTAAATCTCCATTGAAATGATTTTCACTGAAAACCAAAAACATCTATTAACTCTTTGAGACTGAACTAACTACGGCTGCCACTCCCTTTTTATTGTTCCATTAAGGAGCCATCGAGATGGGTCAAAACTCTATTTTATTGCTCCGTTGATAACATCAGAGTTACTGTCCGAAGAATCGGTTAACTAGGAATCTTTGTTTAGAAGGAAACCACAGTCAATTATGACCAACTGACTATTCATCCCGGTGGTCGCGTTTGCCACTCACGCGACAACGTAACTTGATATCGATTACGTATAAGGTTTAACTCGGTGGACATAGTTTCCGTATCAAGCACGACACAAGCCCTAAATAACAAATTCAAAAGTTGTTAGCATAATGAATCCACATATTTCAGATCATATTAAAATACAAGTTGATATCTACACTTAGCAAAAAAAAAAAAAAAAAAAATACACGTTGATATGTTTTGAGTATTAAATCTTTCGTTGATTTTATCCGAAGCAAAAATCTCGCATAAATTAAAAAGAAAATCACATAAACAAATTACAGATGATTCTTCGCAACCAATATATATATATATACTCCCTCCGTTTCACAAAGATGCATGTTTTAGAAAAAAAATTTGTTTCACAAAGATATATTTTTTAGCTTTCCTATGCATACTTTATTAATTAATGATGATGTTTTGAAAACTTTAAGAAGATTAATTAGATTTATTGAACTACTATTGGTTTAGAGATATTGGAAATTGTAGAATAACAAAAATTGATATATTTATGATTAAGTATTAATTGTTTTCTTAATATATGTGAAAAATCTAAAAATCGTATCTTTGTGAAACGGAGGGAGTATATATATTTTTCGAAATCTGAACCCTAGACGAATCTGCCGAAGCATGGGGCAACCAGAGAGCTCTCGGGTATGGCGAATTTTCGGCGGTGAGATTTATCTTGTTCAATACTTGTCTAGATAAATTCAGAAAACCACTTAGCCATAGATTCGTTAACTTAGTTTATCCTGCTTAGATTTCTTCTCAGCTCCAATTTAGAATGTATTCATTCATGTTGTTCCTCTTTCTGTTCATATACTTTAACGTGTATAAATCAAAGACTCGATAACTTATGTGTTAAGCTTTTGGTTGCGTACTGTGATGCAGATCTTGCGTCTGAAAGTGAAGCTAAAACAATGAGCAAGAGAGGAGTTGGCAGAACTGGGGAAGATATGATAAGCTTCTTACCCGATGACTTGCTGTGTCAGATACTCTCTGATCTTCCGACAAAGATTGCTGTTAGAACTAGTAGTTTGTCCACTCGTTGGAGAAGTCTCTGGCGTTCGATTCCTCTCTTGGATTTAGACAGTGATGATTTCCCTCACTACATACCATTCGCCATCTTCGTCTCCCGGTTTCTAGATTCCTCATTCATGCTTAGACAAGCTCAAACTTGCTTATGGCTCTAGTGGTGACTCATCTGAGTATTTTGATCCACGTTACTTGATCAGGACGCAGTGGATCGACAAACAGTTATACGTAAAGTTCAACATCTTGATATATTATTTCGTCGGGATTTTGCGGAGGATATGCCACTAAGCATCTACACATGTGAGACTCTGGTATCTTTAAAACTCATTAATGTGTACTTGCCAGATTTCAAATATGTATCTCTACCTCGTCTCAAGACCATGCATCTAGAAAACAACATGTATAATAGTGAGGCTCTTCTTGAGAAGTTTATCTCATCTTGCCCCGTTCTTGAAGATTTAACCGTTGTTAGAAACGCAGATTTACACTACTTCTTTCTGTTACTACGAGTGCGTTCTCAGTCACTAAAGAGTCTCGTAGTTGCTCTCTTTGGTAACGAGGTTTGGTATAGCGAGGACGACGAGTATGATGATTGGAAGCTTGTTGTGATTGATGCTCCTCGACTCAAGTACATTAGTCTTAAAGATTACCAGACCACAAATTTCGTAATAAACAATTTGAGTCCATCTGCCAAAGTAGACATTGATGTCAGTTTTAATGTGAACGTTGATCTGGCTATAATTGACTCTTCAGAGAGAAGTGTAGTGAGAATTTTCTTCACCGGGCTCTCGAGCGTAAGGGACATGACTTTAAGTGGAACAACTTTACAGGTATACGTATATATTAGTTAATGGACTAACTGAGCATTTGAATGAAAAATAGTTCTGTCTTTGTGTGTTTGCAGATCATCTCTCTCTACTTGAAACACGAACCACTGCCTCAGTTTCCTTTCTTGATCCGACTCCACGCGGTCTTCTATAACTCTAACTTGGGAAAGTTGCCCAACTTTCTTGAGAGCTGTCCAAATCTCAAGTCCATTGTCTTGGTAATGAATCTGGCTTGAGCTTTACCTTCACATCGTTATGGTATAAATAAAAATTTGATTTACAATAATTCATTTACTTGTTGAATATGCAGGAACTGGAGGATGTAAAGAAGAAAGAACTGCTTGTTCTCTCATCATCAGTTCCAGAATGTTTAAGATCATCTCTGGAGTACGTTGAGATTAAAACACCAATAAGCGGAGCTGTAGCGGAAATGAAACTAGTCAAATACTTCCTCGAGAGTTCGGCAGTGCTCAAAAAGCTTAGGCTGTTTTTCCGTCGTACGAGAATGAACGAAGAGTCAACCATCTTCATGGAACTCTCGAGATTAAGGAGATGCTCTGATTCTTGTGAAGTTGTTGTTCAACTTGAAGAGTTCGAATAGATTTCTCAAACTATGATTATCCACAGCTTTTTGTAACACATTGAAAATATTGTTGTTTCCCTTTTAGGAAAGTTTTAGTATTGGGATTTTGATGTACCATTATACTTACCGGAATCGGTTACTTCTTCATTCATTAGATTTCAACTTTTGCGTAAGATCCATCTTGATGTTGACTCTCGTATGAGTTCTATATGTGAGATGATGCCTCTAAGCTTTTAATTTATGTGAGACTTTGGTTTCATTTGTTGGGAAAACACGAACGTGATAACGGCACAGAGAAATATAATTTCCCGCACTTGTGTGAATTACTGAGAAAAATATGTATACGGAGAAACAACTCAAAAATGCAAGGTAATCAAGACTGACAATACTCCTTGCTCTTTTGTCGCGCTACTGTTGAAGATTGTCAACACCTCATGCGCATCTTAGACACATATTCTGCAACCTCGGGTCAAAGGGTGAATTTTAGAAATCAGCTATCATGTTCGGGAAGAATGTAGCCCCATCTTTACAGCAGGAGATCCATGATCTCACAGGTATTCACACGGTGGGAGGCTTTGGGCGCTACTTAGGACTCCCTGAATCTATTGGTCGGAACAAATATGATGCATTCTCGTATCTGGTTCAGAGAGTTCAACACCAGCTGGAAAGTTGGCATTCCCGGCTGCTCTCGCCCGCTGGTAAGGAAGTGCTCCTCAAGTCCGTCATTACGGCAATGCCGTCATATTGTATGTCTTGTTTCCTCCTTCCCAAGCGCCTAACGCAACAAATTACCAAGCTCATGCGGAGGTTTTGGTGGTCTTCATCACCAGATAAGCGGAAGATATCCTGGATCTCTTGGAGGCATATGACACAACTGAAGTCTTATGGAGGTATGGGGTTTCGTGATGTGCATTCCTTTAATCTGGCTTTATTGGCCAAGCAAAGCTGGCGAATTCTTTTGCAGCCTCACTCACTCCTTAGCCAGGTTTTTAAAGCCAAGTATTTCCCAAAAGGTACTCTGCTTCAAGCACACCCTGGATCCCGGCCAAGTCACGCATGGAGAAGCATTTGTCAAGGTACTTCCCTCCTTAAGCAAGGCCTTATTTGGAGTGTTGGTGGGGGAAACACCATCAAAGTCTGGCAGGATCCCTGGATTGACTCACCACCACGATGTCTTGTTAGTCTTTTGAATACTTTTGACCCCTCCCTCACTGTGGCAGATTTGTTCTTACCTCATACGAGGAAATGGAATCTCCCGCTGCTTAATCGCCTCTTCCCCCCTGCAGACGTGGAGAAGATCTTGCGCTTTCGGCCACCCCATTCAAATATCCCAGATAGACCACGTTGGCAATATAACTCCACAGGTGAATACTCTGTTAAGACCGGATATCATCAGTTACTTAAACCTGCATTGCCCCTTGATGTTCCTTCTCAAGCGTGTATTCAGGCTACTAAAGCCTTGTGGAAGCTCAACATCCCCTCTAAGCTAAAGCACTTTTGGTGGAAATTTATACATAATGCTCTGCCTTGTGCAGATACTTTAGCGAGGCGAAGCATTCCTATTGATCAAACTTGCCAACTATGTGGAGAAGAACAGGAGTCTATCCACCATCTTATGCTCAAATGTCGGGTTGCAAGAGAAGTCTGGGAGCTCTCCCCGGTCAATGTGCCGGTAAGCTTGCTCAATCCAGACCAAGCTCTATACTCTTGCTTTTTGGCTTTACTCCAGGCTGATCAATCCAATGGCCATCATAATCCTCTCTTTCCTTTCATTGGATGGAGAATCTGGAAAGCACGAAATGATCTAGCTTATTCTAATAGACGTTGGCATTTGGTGGACATAGTTCACCAAGGCCTTGTTGATTACCGAATGTGGCATGAAGCTAACTCGTCTGCCCATTCTGCTGAGCCCCCGACAGTTTCTCAGCCTCCCGAGCTTACTTCCCTTTCAGCTGTCTTATCCCACATTCCTTCTTCTCTTTGTTGTTGTGTAGATGCTTCATGGACTGACCTGAATACTCGAGCAGGCATCGGATGGACGCTCCATACGGCATATGGCAGACTTGTACTCAAAGGTTCAGCCTCCATTGACCCAACGGACTCACCATTGCTTGCGGAAGCGTTGGCCCTCAGAGAAGCTATCATTCAGCTTGCGCGCCAAGGCTATCAGGAGGTACCTTTCTGTGGAGATGCTAAAGTGCTGTACACGCCACTTGAACATGGCACAGACACCTTGATCCATCGTGAGCTGCATATCTTATATCCGGACATACTCAACCTCAAACTTGCCTCATATAACTTTAAGCTTGTCAAACGGAATGTACTTAATCTAGCAGACCAGCTTGCCCGTCAGGCTAGGATCTGCTCATCTCCTTTTGTTCTTTCTTGGACAACTTAATGTATCAAACTTTCTTATTAATATTATGGAGTTGACAAAAAAAAAAAATCAATACTGACAATTTTTAGTGTGGTCAGAGCCACATTTTCCAGAAATTTCTGGTTTGCACCAGGAAAAACCATCCACCACTCCTTATTACCGAAACTACGGTCGAGATTGCATTGTATCCGTACTGCGTGGATCTCCATCCACCCCATGTAAAACTATTAGCGGTACTATTAAACTCAACCATTCCACAAGCTTTCAACATGGAAGCAAAAGGCACAAATGAGTTATCGCTTCTCTTCGGTCCCCAATCTTCTCGTTGTTTGCCAAGAGCTCATTGATTCCTATGGATCCCAATACGAGAAAAACGTTCCCAAACTTTATCCTTTTTACTATTATTAGGCTCTCCCTAAACACAAGATAAGAAGAAACCAAAGTTTCCAAACTGTACATAAAGTCCAAGATGTTTTTATCTGTGTAGTTGAAAACAATCTCCGAACTTTTCTTCCGAAAAAAAGCCAACCCGCTGCAAGTTCCAACCAGATCAACCGTATATACATAGTCATAACCCAACCAAACTTGAATATGTACACATGTTTGTAAATCGTCTCCATTAAGAATAATATCTCCGGAAAATGTTTTTGACGCATTTCCACGAGTCGTTAAACTGTCATATCTTGAGGTCGCCTCAATCCTTAACAGTTCCAGCTGAGTATGGTCATTAGGCGTTGGACAGTCTCTCATTTGGGACTACCTTTTTGGTTTTGCGCTTTGCGACTTTTGTCTCTTGCTTTCCTTCACTCACAGCCTTCCTTTTTTCCAATATACCTCTGTTAATTTCACCCGCAACTATCAACTCTGATCTTGATATTCCAGCAGCATTGAGTTGAGACTTTCGATCCGTTAGGTAAGGTCTCTTTCTAAGCTTCCTGGTTTTCTTTATGGCTCCGGACGAGCCTGCCAAAAGAAGCTGGGCCCGATTTACCGTAGAGCCAAAAAGACGAGCAAGAGCCTTTCCAGCATCGATGTGAATTGAGATCCGAGATAGGTGATGAATCATAGCTAACCAGTCGAGACCTCTGATCAGCCATAATCGCAGCTCTCATTAATTTCTCCAAATGAGGCCGAGTGAAACTTGAAACAGAAGAGGCGTCCATAGACTAGTATCCGAAGATGTTGCCTTTCCCTTTATTAAGATCTTTAGTAACAATCATGGGGCCTTCAAGTCTCAGCACCTTCTTCTGTGTCACGGGCCATTCTCATCTTCTTTCACTGATTTCTTGACCCTTTCCTCTCTTATCTTTCGCTCTTCAGCATCTGCAACTAATAGGTATTGTCGCATTCCTTCCAGTACGTCCGCAGCGATTTTTGGTCTTCTCAAAACAGGATGCAAACCCACATGTTCTTCATTCAAAACTCCGAACAGCGGATTGTTCTTCTTGATAATGGGTTTTGATTTCGCCTTTTCAACATACTACCCAGTCCTCTTCTCTATCGTAATGTTCTGAATTTCTCTGGCGATTAACGGACAGACTGATTGGTCATGGGTCATACACTGACAATTATAACATCGCTTCTGAACTAGGGCTGGGCAAAAAACCCGGAACCGAAATACCGAACCGAACCCGAACCGAAAAAGAGGAACCGAACCCGAACCCGAACTGACAAAATACTCGAATGGGTCCTAAACCTCTATATCCGAAAAACCGAAACCGAACCCGATCCGAACCGAGAACCGAATGGGTACCCGAAATATCCGAACTACAATTATATATCAAAAATATTAATTATATTTAGACTTAATATAACATAATTATCTAAAACTATAATTATCAACTTATATATATATTGGTTATTTTTAGATTAAAATAGCTAAAATATCCAAAATAAACGAATTATTCGAAATTTCTTGCTATATTTATCTCATTTTAATAATTTTTTGTTCAAATTAACCAATTTTTATTTTTTTATTTATGATATTATGGGTACCCGGACCCGAACCGAACCCGAATGGAACCGAACCGAACCGAAATTATAAAATACCCGAATGGGTCTTATATGCTTAGACCCGAAAACCCGAAAGACCCGAACCGAACCCGAACGGGTACCCGAACGCCCATGCCTATTCTGAACTCTTTTGTAATATAAGTGAATCTCCACCTGTCCACCGTTTGGTAGATTAATCACTCTCTTTTTTTATCAGGGGTTTCGAAACATCGAAAAAAACCTGAACTCTTACAAATTCTTGAGCATGTGACTTCTCAGGATCAAAAGAAACTATCCTAACTTCACCAACCAATTCACCGAGAAGAGAAATCGCCTTTTCTGTATAATAGTTGACTGGGATATTTCTAATTTTAACCCACAATAATAACTTCTGTAAATAATCCGGAGGAGGGTTTTTAACCCATCGATCAATTGCCAAGGACCATTCGTTGAAGGAGTGAAGTCCTTTGTTGAGAATCTCCTCCAAACCGTGAATATGAACTGAAACTGTTCTTTTGATAGAGCCACGCCTTTCGTATTTTTGCCATTTTCTTGGCATATCCAAGATTAAGCTAGATATCTTTTGCGGAGAAGTATTGAGGAGACGACCAATGAGACTCGTCTGATTACGCTCACAAGAATTGAGCTCTGGCAGGTCTGGCATATCAAAGGGAGTGTCATCGTCATCTAATGACATTGCCACAATCACCTTGTCCATAGCAGAGGACATCTTCTTCCGTAAGCAAAAACACAGGATCGTTCAAACTTTATTTACTTCAGAGAAAAACACACCACCCCACCTACAACAGGATGATAACTTTGGGTCTTCACAGTCTTGATTCAGGAGCACCACCAACCATACAAATCTGGACCAAAGCTCTCAACCCCAAAAATCAAGATTTCTCGGCCGTATAGAGGAAGAAGATCTTACTTGGATGAAGAAGAGAAGCCCTGAATATATTTTGATAAGTTCAGTTGATGGGATTCAACGGGTTCTTATTCAAACCAGACTCTAGCTCTACTTCCATACTGTTCAGTGATACCAGCCGAAAGAGAGAGGCTTGTGCCCAAAAAAAGGAGACGGTGAAACTCCGTTTTAATAAGCTCTGATGGCAAACTTCTCATAGTTAAAAAAAAAAAATTTAACATACTAAGATCATGTCCAGCCCGAGATTCTTAAGAGGTTTTGGCCCAGTTTCATAGCCTTTTTTTATTTAAATTAAATGATAAGGCCAAATATATCCAAGGATCGGTCCTTATATAAGCAACTTTAGAGCCCGTTTCTTAAATACGTGGCAGCATCTCATTCGTCTATTTTTTTTCCGGGTTCAAACCCTTTGTCCGAAACAGAAGCTTCTCGATACCCCTTTCATTCGTTTGTGTTTCGCGTTGTAAATCCGAGAGAGTTGTCTTGTTCAGTGAAAGGGCGATAGAAAGTGTGATATTAGGGTGTTGGGATTATGTCCTGAAATCAGATTGTACTTACTCTAAAGATAGTTGTATTGTCGAGATCGGACAATTCATATGATACTGGGTAGTCATAATGATTTGCTAGAAACCGCTTATGACAAATGAGTTGTAACTCATTTCTAGTATCGTGTGAACCTACAGGGTCACACACCTAAGCGAGCTGGATATACTTTGTGTCGGATCGATCATTGGCATATGATCTGATCAGTGTGTATTGGATACACATTGAATTGAGTTTTGAAGAGGTGTGTCGATCGATGCAGTGAGTGTGTCGATCGACGCAGGTTTTTTGAATAAGTGTGTCGATCGATGCAGTATGCGTATCGATCGATGCACAATGGGCCTCGAGACTGACGTTTCGAGTTATTGACTTAAACGAGTCGGGTTTTGATCCGCAAGTCGTTTGGGTCATCCCAGGTCGATATATAATGTCTTATATGATCGACCTGAGCTGTGTAGTCAGTATTGCTTCTCAGTGAGAAAGCAGAGACACAAAAACTCAAAATCCACAGGAGATCCGATTCCCGGTACTAGCATCCCGGCGGATTCCAGCTCGTGTGCGTGTGGACTACGATAGAGGCGCAGCAATTGAGGCGCTCTAGATCTCGATTACCTGCTCATCATTCCGCTGCCAATCTCCAGGTAATCATGAGTTCAGTTCTTAGATTCAATCACCTAGACCCTGGATCCTAGGGATTCCAACAGTGGTATCAGAGCCATAGGGTTTTAATAGATTGAATCAGTTGCCTGGAATTCGATTAGAATGGTTTTGATTGAATTGATGCTAGCTAGGATTCATTTTGATAATTAGAATCTCGGATTTATTAGTTATCGTAAACGAAGAATTGTGTTTTCGCACAACATCGATCGATGCACTGGGTGTGTCGATCGTTGCAACGCGAAAACGACAGAATTGATTTAGGGTTTTCGCACAGCATCGATCGGTGCACTGGGTGCATCGATCGATGCAGCGCGAAAATACATAAGCGATTGTGTTTTCGCATAGTGTCGATCAACACATGAGTAAGGCAGGTAGTTGACCCTTGAATTTGCAGAAACCAAACTAGACTTAAACATTCATCAAAGATTAGCTTCAATGTGGTCAACTGTCAAGACTCATTTCGTTGTGTGATGGTATAACCAAGAGCTTGGTGTCCACAATCACGTGAGTAAGGCAGGTAGTTGAGTTGATGGACATGCAGTGCTAAACATCAACAATTACATGACCTAAGAGATTGATTTGCTAAACTTTTGGGTTTAGTTTCCTCAACCAAATATCAAGTAACCTAACCTTGATGCCTTTCCCAATCTTGTCTACTGTCAAGACTTGTGTCGTTTGTTGGATAGTCTTGGAGTCCTTGGTATCCACTGCAACATGAGTAAGGCAGGTGGTCACTGACAGATTTGCAGTGCGACTGTCAATGATCACAAGACAGAAAGAGATTGGTTTACTTGATTGGGCTGTCAGAAGTTCTGGGCCCAGAGACATCAGAGTGGATTAGACATAGTTTGTCTTATCTGCGACCAAGAGTTGTACTGGGTACAATTAGCAATGATTTGCTTACCTAGATAACTATATCTTGAGTAACGGCGAGTCGCCCACTCGAATTTTAGTAATCTGAGCATCTTGGATCATTATATTCGTAGAGGAAACATTGTTTGAATATAATGCGAGTTTTCTTATTAGATAAGATTTCTCATGATATACATAACTAAATCTTTGTTTTTCTTGGATTTCAGCTTATGTCTGTGACTACTTTCTCGTTGCGATCCGTCCTTGAGAAGGACAAGTTAAATGGATCCAACTTCCTGGATTGGTATCGGAATCTGAGATTCATTCTCAAGCAGGAGAGCAAGGACTATGTCCTTGAAAAGGCTCTTCCAGAAAGGCTTGGGACCAATCGCTCGCATGCAGTGTATAATGCTTGGAATAAGCATTATACTGATGTAGTAGATGTGTGTGGTCTGATGTTGGCTACCATGAACTCAGACTTGAAGAGTCAGTACGAGAACATGGAGTCGCCAATAGAGATGATCACCAGCCTGAAACTGAAGTTTCAGGATCTGGCACGAGTTGAGAGATTCCAGATGGTGAAGTCTCTCACTGGGTGCAAGCTACCAGAAGATGCTCCAGTAAGTCCTCATGTCATTAAACTGATGGGTTACATTGATAACCTGAGGAAACTGGAATGTCCTGTCAGCTTAGAGTTGGCTACTGACATCATTCTGCAGTCACTGCCGTCAAGCTATGACAAGTTCATTAAGAACTATATCAAGAAAGGCTTGACGAAGACGTTGACTGAGCTGCATGGCATACTCAAAACAGCAGAGCATGACATCATAAAGGGTAAAAGATTTGAGAAATCTTGTGTTGGCAAGGGTAGAGGCAGGGCCGTCCAGATTTGGAATCAGGATAAGCTTGTGTCATCTTATAAGCCCAAGTCAGGCCCATCTGGTGTTAGAAAGTGCTTCTACTGCGATGAGTCAGGGCATTGGAAGAGAGATTGCATTAAATTCTTGGAAGATTCACAAGAGATGAAGGAGATGTATGGTACTTCTCTTTCAGGTATTGTGTTATTAATTCAAGTTCTACGTGAGTATTGGATACTAGTGGTGGTACTGATATTTTTTTTTTTTGAAATATGCAGGACCTAAGCAACGGTAGAACGTTGAAGAAAGGGCAAGTGGAACTGCGCGTCTGGTCTGAAGCAATGGTTGCTGCATGAGCCGTAGAGATTCTCCACTTGTAGGAGCCTTTCATACTTGGTTTTAGAAATTAAGTAATTGTTACTATGTATCTGCCTTGTGCAGAAATGTCTTTCATTTTCTTGTAAAGAATTTGGATGTTTCTCATTTTGATAAAAGACAAGTTTTGTTCTTTAGATCTTAATGAAATATCATATAGTAGCACCCCACTTGGAATGGGTTTTATATCTTAAACCAGCAGAAGTTAAAATATAACACAGATTTAAGTCTGATAACTTAAACTCGATTTTCCTTAGCCTAGTCTTTTGACCATACAGAGTGAAGCGGATTCAGAAGTTCCATAGTTATGGACTCATTTGAGATATGAATTCTGTTCACTGGACCAAATGACTAAGGCCCTTTTAGCAGAGCTAAAGGAAACGGGTCAGAAGCTTATTGGGCCTTTCACATATTGATGTATGCGGCCTAACGAGTATTAATGCCAGAGAAAATCTTCTGTACTTCATTATCTTATTGATGGCATCAATAAGTATGGATGTGTTCATTTGATGAGACACGAGCAGAAATCCCTTGAGGAGTTCCAAGATGAAGTGTAGAACCAATTTGACAGAAGTATTGAAATCCTCGATTGAATCGCGGAGGAAAATACTTGAGTCAAGAATTGGGTGATCATCTAACAGAATGAATCGGATCTTATTAGATATGCTCTGATTAATGATGAGTCACAGGAATCTTCCATAATCATTTAAGAATACGTTCTAAAATGTCTATGTTTACGCTAAATAAGTTTCTATCAGAATCAGTGAAAAACACCACATTGGATGTGGACTGGGTGATTTCCAAATTTGTTTTTTTGATTAATTGGGATTGCAAGGTTTGTGTAAGACAGTAGTCAACAAACAAACTTGAACCCATATTTGATAGGTTCTACCTCGCTGGTTGTCCTAAGAAAACCAAGGCTTGCTACTCTTGCAACCAGTCCGAGGACAAAGTATTGTTGTTCGGAAATGTATCTTTTGAGAAAGATCGTATTTTCAAAAGGAACAGTGGGAGTAAAAGTACACATCGAAGAAATTCGATAAACACATGAGGCTGCTCAACCTGTTGAGGGAAAGCAGCGGTGAGATCTACAAAGTGCTGTAGGATCTACACCTGTGGAGCCTGAAAATCGCAGATCCGGAAGGATCCGTCACTAACTCGAGAGTGATTTCTCGTAACCAATTGTCGTGATCTGTTGATCATTGAAAAGTGACGAACATGCGAAATTCAAAGAAGCGATGGTGAGCCCCAACTCCGAAAAATGGCTGGGTATGCATGTTAGCTTCAGCGATCCATTTCTGGATTGAAGCAAACATCTTGGAGTTGGAATCAGCATTCTGATAATGTGGTCAAAAGTTTTGACTCGATCAGAAAGAAATGAAACCATGCGTTTACAAGAAGACTAGTGGGAGCAAAATGGCAATTCTCACACAGTATGTAGATAACATACTTAAATCTCATAAACGACGTTCCGACGCTAAAGTCTTGTTAAGACTTGGGTCGAAAGTCAAATTTAAACAAAAGACATGGGAGAAGCCGCGAGAATTCTTGGAATAAGGATCTATTGATATAGATTAAGTAGGCTAATTGGATCGTGTCAAGATCCTTATGATTGATAAGGTATTGGACAGATCTAATGTGCTTGATTCCAAGAATGGCTTCATACCAAAGGTCTTATGGCAATAATCTAAGCAAGATGAAGTGTCTTGGACACTGACTGAGCTAGTAACAATATTAGCAAGAAGAAGTGTTTTGAACACTGTCTGAACTAGTATTAATGAGTGTGATTGCTTATGCTGATGCAATAGAATCCATCATGAATGCCATATTTTGCGCTCGTCTAGATGCAGCTTAAGCATAAGGCATGACGAGAAAATACCAATATATTCCGGTAATGGTCACTGAACAGTTACCATAAATATCCCAAGTGTTTGAGGAACACTAAGGATAGGTTCGTGGTGAACTAATAAAGTGAAGAACCAGTTGAAAGTAGTTAGACGGACAAAGACGATTCCCGGTTCCCACCTGGTTATGTCTCTTTGTCTGAATAGCGGTGCTAACTGTTGGAAAGGCTCCAACCAGTGGACCGTAGAATAGTGCTTTTATCTGAATGGCGGTGTGGTTTGTTGAAATTGTTTCAAGCAATAACAACACAGTCTCTCCCACAACCTAAGCACGGAATTTATTCTGAGTGCTGTAGGTATAAGATATCTAAAGAGATGATCTTGATTCTAGTGGGAGTAACTTTAGTTATGTTATAGTCTTTACATAGACATGCCATGGTAGTGTTTATGTAAGTTAAAACTGACATCAACATTATTTGATCATTGGATGATTAAATAATGGTCCCAAATATTTTATGTTCATTTTATAGGTCATCAAGTTGAGGACTTGATCATGAAACCCTATAAGTAAAAGATGACATAAATTATGATTGTCCCTAGTCGAGATTGTCAAAGTGGGACACTGATAATCGCAAGAGACTAGCTTGTGATGTGGCTGTTGACTAAGTTTCATGGAGTCAATGATATGAGTATCACAGTCAGTCACATAGATATATGTTGGTGAATATATGATTGGACGTGACCTGTAACATCCCCGAACCGGCCTACGGGCCATTGGGCGTCCATAGGACCAGAAACGCGAACTTAAGGCTGAAGAGGCCAAAAGGGAAGTGTTCTATGGAGCTTAATCAAGTGGGAATCAGCTGGAATGAGTGTGGGTAGCTCGGCTCAGCTCAGTTGAAGTGTGAAGTGTGAAAATGAGCTGATCAGCTAGTGACACTAGCTGATCCTAGCGCCCATAAGCGAATGGCCACCAATGGACTTGTGTCCATTCGCTAGTCCCAAAGGCAGCCATTGCCATGGGCGGTTATGGGGTGATCCAAGGCTTATAAATAGAAGCCTTGGGGTCATTTTTCGCACACAAGTTCACAAGGGAAGAAATCCAGAATTTCTTAAGGGCAAAGGCCATAAAACCGAGTGAAACCTAGAGAGAGAAAGAGGCGTTTGTGGCCGGTTTTCTAGAGAGAGAGTCGGCGTGTGTTCAAGGGTTTTGGTGGTGTATTGGAGCGGCTTAAGGAAGCGTGATGGCGGGGGAAACAAGCCGTGATCCGGGCAAGTCCACCACGACCGCAAAGGTTAGTCCGAGTCCCTATCTTCTCTCGGCCTTGGGCCAAACCGTGGCCTTTGGCCGGTTAAGTTGTGGCCGGATTACTCCCTTCTTCTTCTCCTTCTTTTGGAACTAGAACCGGGTTAAGAAACACGGTTTTAGAGTCGGCTTGGTTGATCCTTCAAACGATCGGCCGAAGGCCATGATCGCGGTTCAATTGGTCGGACCGTGTGTCACGGCGCTGAGGATGGTTGGGTCCATATGCATATGATCGGACGGTTGTTGGGAAGACAATCGGGTCATGAGATGGTCGGACGGCTTATCGGGAATAGATAGTCGGACCATAACCGCAGGATGGACTGGCCGGCGCAAACGGTCTGGAAATGACCGGCGAACACGCGGTATGACGTAAACCGCTATCGGATGGTCGGGCCAGTCGCGGACCATGCACCGCGGTATCGGATCGTTGGTAACCGTCCGCGGAACCAACGCGTCCGTTCGCGGTGAACAGTCGCGACCGTTCGTACCGAACGAGTGCCACGGTCGTGAGTCGTCAGTCGGATGTTCGCGACGTCTGTAAGGACGATCGCTGATCATGCGCGGATCGGCTTACGGCAGTGCGCGTGGGACGGTAGCCGGATGCGCGTATAGTCCATACGGACAAGCGCCATCGGACGGGTATCGTCTCTCGGCATGCGCTTACACGGTTGGACGGATGGGCTGACGCGCGATCGCGGTACGCGATGTTGTCAACACGGTCGTCCGCACGGTCTTCACGGACGTGCGTACGGTACGTACTGACGGGCATCCTTACGCGATAGCGGCATATGGTCGGACGCGGCTAAACGCGCATCGCGCATGTTCGGATCCGTTCATGCGGATTGACGGACTGCCGAGACGCGGATCGCGGTACATGGACTGACGCGTGCGATTATGGACAGCGGCTACGGCCGTGTATCCGGAATGGTCGTGACGCGGTCCGTTTACTAAACTTAGCCGATTTAGAGGAATTAGAATGGTTTAGGGTTCTTTTTTGCATGGGTTCATATAGAATGATTAAATGCTAAGTTGTTGGTTTAATTATCTTATGAAGCATACTTAATGTGATATTTGCGTTTCAGGACATGCGGACGATCATGAGGATGATCGATCCTAGGAGCGGACCAAGACGGTGGACGAGTGGTGTGTTGTTAGATAGACATTGTTAGGACCGAATACTTTATTAGCATAATGCGATTGACTCACATTGTATTGGTACCTTGGTTTGATTAATAAAATGTCTATTTGCCTTTATTGCCTTAATTAAGATTGAATGGAAATGAAATGAATGGAATTGACTTAAGCTCGAATTTGACTAAGTATGGAATAAATGGGCTTGAGGTTGACAACGAACCTCAAGTCGGATTACTTAGAGAATGGAACGGCCGTTCCGGCCGTAGTGTCGGGATGGGGTGTTTCAAGTTGGTATCAGAGCGGAGTTATTTCCTAGGTTTTGGGTTAAGGGCTACACCACTCGTCCGGGTTGAGGTCTGCGGTAGAAATGCATTAGAAATATTAGGACTTGAAGATTGCTTGCTTGATATTTATTGTATCTTGATGAATCTTCAGGTTGGTAAGAAGTCCAAGAGGACTAAGGATAAGGAGGTGTCTGCGACCGGCCAAGGCCAGAAGGTCCAGACCACTCCTGTTGCGCCTGGGTTAACCGGTCCTGAGGTTAACCAGACAGGCATTGAGCCTCCGGCTCCTCACATTCCTGACGGGACTAGGGTTTCCGAACCGGGCGTTCAGGTTAGGGATGAGGAGGAGCGGATGGGCGAGTCATCTTCTCATGCGGTCCACAATGAGACCGGTCTTGAGAATGATGATGCCACAGGTGGTGGTGACGGTGAGCCGTTTACAGCCGTCCCGAACATCGGTCAGATGTGGACGTTGCTTAAGACGGTCATGGACCAGCTTACGACTTTGAACCAGAGCATTTCTGGCCAGAAGTCAGCTGAGGGTGAGCCGCGGGTCCAAGTCCCCGAGACTTCGGCCCCGAGTGATAACGACTCAGACGTAGTAGTGATAGAGTCACCGGTTCATAAGAAGGACCGTAAGGTGGACTATCTCAACGTCTTGGGCCATATCACCAAGTTGGGAACAAAGCCCTTTAAGGGCAGTGCTGACCCACTTGAGGCTGATGAATGGAGGTCACGGCTTGTCCGGAACTTCCGTTCTACCCGTTGTCCAAAGGATTACCGTAAGGACATTGCGATCCACTTCCTTGAAGGGGATGCGCATAATTGGTGGCTGTCAGTGGACAGACGCACCAAGGGCCTTCTCGAGTCGTTCGAGGACTTTGAGACCGAATTCAACCGGAAGTACTTCCCGGCCGAGGCTTGGGATCGTATGGAAGGAAAGTATTTGAGTTTGGTCCAAGGTTACAAGACGGTTCGGGAGTATGAGGCCGAGTTCGACCGTCTCAGACGTTTTGTGGGACGGGACGTAGAGGACGAGCCAGCTCAGGTCCGTCGGTTCCTTCGCGGTTTGCGTCCGGAACTTAAGACCCACTGCTCGGTTTGTTCTTACGATTCTGTCTCGGAGTTGGTCGAACAGGCCGCAACGGTCGAGGCCAATTTGGTCGAGGCGAAGCAGGCGGTGGCCAAGTCACAAGACAAGGGGGCCAGCCGACCTGTGAAGGACCTGAAGAGGAAATGGGGCCAAGGGGCTGATAACCAATCCTCTGACCGCGCAGAATGCACCTCCTGTGGGAAGCAACACTCCGGAAGCTGTTGGAAGAAAAGGAGGACCTGCGTGAAGTGTGGTAGCAAGGACCATGAGGTCGCGAGCTGTCCACAGGTTGAGGGTAGCACATGTTTCCGTTGTGGACAACCGGGACACTATGCCCGGGAGTGTCCGAGTGGCCAAGACGGACGGTCGGGAGCTCCGAAAGTGGAGCGGGGTCGTGAGGGCCGTACGGGACCTACTAAGGGTACGGCTGCTAATCCCCGTATCTACGAGCTCGTGAAGGACTCGGGAGAGGCCGGCTCCTTCGATGCGATTACTGGTATGTCACTCGAACCCTAATTTCTTCAAATTACTGCATGGCATATTGGGGGAATAAAGCGGGGCTTATATGCATTGTGGGAATGTGTAGGGACCGTTGTGGTAGGAGGTGTAGAAACACTGACTATGTTTGATTCCGGGGCTACACATAGTTTTGTTAGTCCTAGGATGATAGGGAAAGGCTTGTTCCAGAAGGAACAGGTCGTGGGCCAAGGCATTGTAAATGCGGCCGGAGGGCAAGTAATGCCCGTGCTAGGTCTAGTTAGTGGTATACCAGTCTCCATAGGAGGCGTAAGTATGCCAGTTGACCTAGTGGTGGTCCAACTCAAGCATCACGAGGTGATCTTGGGTATGGATTGGTTGGGACAGAACCGAGCCACTATTGACTGTCACCGGGGAAGGGTGAAGTTTGATAGACCAGAAGGCAAGGTCACGTTCCAAGGAGTGAGGCCGACTTCAGGAAGTCTGGTCGTCTCTGCGATCCAAGCAGAGAAGATGTTGGAAAGGGGATGCGAGGCATACCTAGCCACCATCACCACTAAGGAAGTGGGGACGGAAGTAAAGATTGGTGAGATCCCAGTGGTTCGGGACTTTGACGATGTGTGCAAGGCCTTAGAAGGCTTACCGCCTGACCGGTCTGATCCATTCGTCATTGAACTTGAGCCGGGGACGAAACCTCTGTCTAAGGCTCCGTACAGAATGGCTCCGGCTGAGATGGCCGAGCTGAAGAAGCAGCTGGAAGAACTGCTAGACAAGGGTTTTATTAGACCGAGCAGTTCTCCATGGGGCGCTCCCGTTCTTTTTGTCAAAAAGAAGGATGGAAGCCTCCGGCTGTGCATCGACTACCGCGGTATAAACCGGGTCACTGTGAAGAACAAGTACCCGTTGCCTCGGATAGACGAGCTGTTGGATCAACTAAAAGGTTCAACCGTGTTTTCCAAGATCGATCTGGCGTCGGGTTACCATCAAATCCCGATAGCGCCTGAGGACGTGAGGAAAACCGCGTTTAGAACCCGGTATGGTCACTACGAGTTTGTAGTCATGCCATTTGGTCTAACAAATGCACCAGCTGCCTTCATGAAGATGATGAACAGTGTTTTCCGGGAATGGTTAGATAGGTTTGTGATCATTTTCATTGATGACATTCTTGTCTACTCCAAGAACCGTGAAGAACACCGTGAACATCTAAGGATTGTACTAGAGACCCTGAGGACACACCAGCTCTACGCCAAGTTGAGCAAGTGTAGTTTTTGGCAGAGTAGCGTGGGCTTCCTTGGACACATCGTGTCTGACAAGGGAGTTGCGGTCGACCCGGAGAAGATCCGGTCGATTGAGGAGTGGCCGCGGCCAAGGAACGCAACCGAGGTTCGGAGTTTCCTTGGTTTGGCCGGTTATTATAGGCGGTTCGTCCAGGGTTTTGCAAGTATGGCCAAGGCCAAGACTAAGCTAACCGGAAAGAACGTAAAGTTCGAATGGACGGAGGCCGCGGAGAAGAGTTTCCAGGACTTGAAGGTCATGCTAACCAAGGCGCCAATCCTGACCCTGCCCATGGACAACGTGCCTTACGTGGTCTATACAGATGCATCCCGGATCGGTCTGGGTTGTGTTCTGATGCAGGAAGGAAAGGTGATTGCTTACGCTTCAAGGCAGTTGAGGAAGCACGAGGGTAATTACCCAACTCATGATCTCGAAATGGCCGCTGTGGTATTTGCACTAAAGATCTGGCGATCTTATCTCTACGGAGCCAAAGTGCAACTATTCACCGACCATAAGAGTCTGAAGTATGTGTTCACTCAGCCTGACTTGAACCTGAGGCAAAGAAGATGGATGGAGTTGGTGGCAGATTACGATCTAGACATCACCTACCATCCTGGAAAAGCTAACTTGGTAGCAGACGCCTTGAGTCGGAAGAGGACCGAGGTGGCCGTGGAGAAGGATGCAGAGACCTTGGTCGGTTTGGTCAGGTCCTTGCATCTGAACGCATTGTCAGTGGACAATGAGCCACTCGGCCTTGGAGCAGCAGACCAAGCGGATCTGTTGACTCGTGTACGGTTGGCTCAGGAACAGGATGAAGAGCTGATCAAGTCGGTGAACAACAACAACACCGAGTACCAGTTTACCAACAATGGAACGATTGTGGTGAATGGTCGGGTGTGTGTTCCCGACGTGAAGGTCCTTAAGGAAGAAATCTTAAGGATGGCTCATCAGTCTAAGTTCTCTATTCATCCTGGACAGACCAAGATGTACCAAGACCTCAAACGGTACTATCATTGGGTCGGGATGAAGAGAGACATAGCAGAATGGGTGTCCAAGTGCCAAACGTGTCAGTTGGTTAAGATTGAACACCAAGTCCCAAGTGGCCTATTGCAAAGTCTACCCATTCCGGAATGGAAGTGGGACCACATCACCATGGACTTTGTAACAGGACTACCTGCGACTCGGTTAAGGAAGGACACGATTTGGGTTGTAGTGGACAGGCTGACCAAGTCTGCACACTTCTTGGCCATCAGGAAGACTGATGGAGTGGGCAAGCTTGCTGAGAGATACATTGATGAGGTCGTGAGACTTCACGGTATTCCAGCAAGTATAGTCTCGGACCGGGATGGTCGCTTCACTTCTTATTTCTGGCAAGCTTTTCAAAAAGCCCTAGGAACAAGAGTGAACATGAGTACGGCTTACCATCCACAGACGGATGGGCAGTCGGAGAGGACCATACAGACGCTAGAAGACATGCTAAGGGCGTGTGTTCTGGATTGGGGCGATTCTTGGGAGAAGTACTTGCCCTTGACCGAGTTTGCTTATAACAACAGTTATCAAGCAAGCATCGGGATGTCGCCTTATGAGGCATTGTATGGCCGGCCGTGTAGGACCCCGTTGTGTTGGACACAAGTGGGAGAGTCCAGTGTGGTTGGACCGGACATAATTGCCGAGACCACCGAGCAAATCCGATTCCTAAAGGCTAAAATGAAGGAGGCGCAAGATCGCCAAAGGAGTTATGCCAACAAGAGAAGGAAAGACCTTGAGTTCCAAGTTGGGGACCGGGTTTACCTTAAGATGATTACCTTCCGAGGAAGGGCTAGGGTTTCCAAGAGAGGGAAACTTGACCCGAGGTACTTGGGGCCATTCACGATTCTGGAAAGGGTCGGGAAAGTGGCCTACAAGTTGGACTTGCCCAACGAGATGGAAGCATTCCACAATGTGTTCCATGTCTCACAGTTGCGCAAGTGCCTCTCGGATCAAGACATAATTTTGCCAGAGATCCCCGCGGATCTTAAGGCAAACCTCACTTTGGAAACTAGACCCATAAGGATCCTGGATCGACTGGAAAAAGTCACCAGGAAGAAGGTAATTCAGATGGTCAAGGTGGAATGGATTTGCAACGGAGTTAAGGAGATCACTTGGGAAACTGAGGCCCGAATGAAGGCTGATTACCCAGAGTGGTTTGAGGAGTTTACAAGAGACGAACTTCTTGGAGCGGATTCGGGGACGAATCCATTTCAAGGGGGGGAGAACTTGTAACATCCCCGAACCGGCGTACGGGCCATTGGGCGTCCATAGGACCAGAAACGCGAACTTAAGGCTGAAGAGGCCAAAAGGGAAGTGTTCTATGGACGGAATTAGGTTAAGCTCAGCTGGAATGGAGCTTAATCAAGTGGGAATCAGCTGGAATGAGTGTGGGTAGCTCGGCTCAGCTCAGTTGAAGTGTGAAGTGTGAAAATGAGCTGATCAGCTAGTGACACTAGCTGATCCTAGCGCCCATAAGCGAATGGCCACCAATGGACTTGTGTCCATTCGCTAGTCCCAAAGGCAGCCATTGCCATGGGCGGTTATGGGGCGATCCAAGGCTTATAAATAGAAGCCTTGGGGGTCATTATTCGCACACAAGTTCACAAGGGAAGAAATCCAGAATTTCTTAAGGGCAAAGGCCATAAAACCGAGTGAAACCTAGAGAGAGAAAGAGGCGTTTGTGGCCGGTTTTCTAGAGAGAGAGTCGGCGTGTGTTCAAGGGTTTTGGTGGTGTATTGGAGCGGCTTAAGGAAGCGTGATGGCGGGGGAAACAAGCCGTGATCCGGGCAAGTCCACCACGACCGCAAAGGTTAGTCCGAGTCCCTATCTTCTCTCGGCCTTGGGCCAAACCGTGGCCTTTGGCCGGTTAAGTTGTGGACGGATTACTCCCTTCTTCTTCTCCTTCTTTTGGAACTAGAATCGGGTTAAGAAACACGGTTTTAGAGTCGGTTTGGTTGATCCTTCAAACGATCGGCCGAAGGCCATGATCGCGGTTCAATTGGTCGGACCGTGTGTCGCGGCGCTGAGGATGGTTGGGTCCATATGCGTATGATCGGACGGTTGTTGGGAAGACAATCGGGTCATGAGATGGTCGGACGGCTTATCGGGAATAGATAGCCGGACCATAACCGCAGGATGGACTGGCCGGCGCAAACGGTCTGGAAATGACCGGCGAACACGCGGTATGACGTAAACCGCTATCGGATGGTCGGGCCAGTCGCGGACCATGCACCGCGGTATCGGATCGTTGGTAACCGTCCGCGGAACCAACGCGTCCGTTCGCGGTGAACAGTCGCGACCGTTCGTACCGAATGAGTGCCACGGTCGTGAGTCGTCAGTCGGATGTTCGCGACGTCTGTAAGGACGATCGCTGATCATGCGCGGATCGGCTTACGGCAGTGCGCGTGGGACGGTAGCCGGATGCGCGTATAGTCCATACGGACAAGCGCCATCGGACGGGTATCGGCTCTCGGCATGCGCTTACACGGTTGGACGGATGGGCTGACGCGCGATCGCGGTACGCGATGTTGTCAACACGGTCGTCCGCACGGTCTTCACGGACGTGCGTACGGTACGTACTGACGGGCATCCTTACGCGATAGCGGCATATGGTCGGACGCGGCTAAACGCGCATCGCGCATGTTCGGATCCGTTCATGCGGATTGACGGACTGCCGAGACGCGGATCGCGGTACATGGACTGACGCGTGCGATTATGGACAGCGGCTACGGCCGTGTATCCGGAATGGTCGTGACGCGGTCCGTTTACTAAACTTAGCCGATTTAGAGGAATTAGAATGGTTTAGGGTTCTTTGTTGCATGGGTTCATATAGAATGATTAAATGCTAAGTTGTTGGTTTAATTATCTTATGAAGCATACTTAATGTGATATTTGCGTTTCAGGACATGCGGACGATCATGAGGATGATCGATCCTAGGAGCGGACCAAGACGGTGGACGAGTGGTGTGTTGTTAGATAGACATTGTTAGGACCGAATACTTTATTAGCATAATGCGATTGACTCACATTGTATTGGTACCTTGGTTTGATTAATAAAATGTCTATTTGCCTTTATTGCCTTAATTAAGATTGAATGGAAATGAAATGAATGGAATTGACTTAAGCTCGAATTTGACTAAGTATGGAATAAATGGGCTTGAGGTTGACAACGAACCTCAAGTCGGATTTCTTAGAGAATGGAACGGCCGTTCCGGCCGTAGTGTCGGGATGGGGTGTTTCATGACCCACTAATGAGAACTCTACAGGATAGTTATATCTGTGTCATGAGAGTTTCTCATTACGACTATAGAGTATAGTCCTTAGACCTGAGTTCATCATGCTTTCTAGCATATGAATTGGTGCAATTTGACCTTGTCAAACGTCGATCCGTAAATGGCGGCTATAAATGCATTGCTTAGGTGTATCATGAAGTATGTGTAGAAACAGGGATGGAACAAGATGGGATTTGTCCCTCCTGTATAACTGGAGATAAATATCTCAGGGCCCATCGAAGATTTGATACTGAGAAAATGCATGGCCGTGCTCAAACGAGGTGATTGTCAGTCGTTTGTTATATCAGTATAGATCAGGAGTTCGATGAACATGATGTTAGCTATAATAAGGATGACACAGTTTCTTGCCTTATGCCATATCGAGATATAGAGGCAAAGGGATTATAGGAATAGATGATTCCAGTACAAGTGGGAGATTGTTGGGATTATGTCCTGAAATCAGATTGTACTTACTCTAAAGATAGTTGTATTGTCGAGATCGGACAATTCATATGATACTGGGTAGTCATAATGTTTTGCTAGAAACCGCTTATGACAAATGAGTTGTCACTCATTTCTAGTATCGTGTGAACCTACAGGGTCACACACCTAAGCGAGCTGGATATACTTTGTGTCGGATCGATCATTGGCATATGATCTGATCAGTGTGTATTGGATACACATTGAATTGAGTTTTGAAGAGGTGTGACGATCGATGCAGTGAGTGTGTCGATCGACGCAGGTTTTTCGAATAAGTGTGTCGATCGATGCAGTATGCGTATCGATCGATGCACAATGGGCCTCGAGACTGACGTTTCGAGTTATTGACTTAAACGAGTCGGGTTTTGATCCGCAAGTTGTTTGGGTCATCCCAGGTCGATATATAATGTCTTATATGATCTACCTGAGCTGTGTAGTCAGTATTGCTTCTCAGTGAGAAAGCAGAGACACAAAAACTCAAAATCCACAGGAGATCTGATTCCCGGTACTAGCATCACGGCGGATTCCAGCTCGTGTGCGTGTGGACTACGATAGAGGCGCAGCAATTGAGGCGCTCTAGATCTCGATTACCTGCTCATCATTCCGCTGCCAATCTCCAGGTAATCACGAGGTCAGTTCTTAGATTCAATCACCTAGACCCTGGATCCTAGGGATTCCAACATAGGGTTCATCGTGAAATCAGGTGTATCTCCTTTTGGTGTAGGTGATTTAGGTGTTTCGATAGATGACTTGATTGTTTATTACAAGATTTAGGGATTCTTTTTGGTATCGGAAGCGATTTAGGGCTAATTGTTAGGGTTTGATTTGGGGTCGGATTTAGGGTTTTCTTGTGGGATTTACGGAATCGATCTAGGGTTTTCCATTTTTGGGTTTTGATTGGAGTTTATTACGTTTGTTACAGATATCACGAGTTATTAGACGATTTGGTGTATCACTTTCGGGATAGGGTGGTTATCCGATATGTTGTTCTTAAACGCGTTTTGTGTTGTTGTGATTCTTGTTAGAGTAAGGTTAATTTGATTCTTTGTTCATACGGTTCTACCCTGGGTTGATGGTGTTGAGCAAGAGTTTCGTAAGGTTTTTAGAGAAAATGAGAATCTGAAGGTAACTCATTTTACCTTACATTAGTAGAACCGTAAGTCTTGTTCTTAAAAATGTGTTAACTCTTTAATTTGTAACTTTCCAGGAAGAGCTGAGGAAGCTGACTATGCGAGTGGCTGAGCTTGAGAGAACACCTAAGGTTAGTTTGAAACTTAATAGAAGTAGAATAGTTTATTTGAAAAGAACATTTTATCTAAGAAAGTATAACTAAAACATTTTAACTAAGAAAGTATGACTATAACATTTTAACTGAAAGAGAGCATAACTAAAACATTCTAAACTGAATCAGAACATAACTAAAACATTCTTAAGTGAATCAGAACATGCTAAGTGAGTTTTTTTTCTTTTGTGTTTCAGGGAAAAGACAAAGGCATGTGATCAAGATGAAGGATCTCACCTACTGTTCTACTATTTGTTGTATTTTGATATTCTCTTGTGTTCTAAGTCACGAGACTAGTGGACTAGTACTATTATGATATTTTGGTTTCACGAGACTTGAATTATTTTGTTCTAGTGTACTCTATTCTATTTAACCTGCTCCATCTATTTAGCAACAAAAAAACTCAAAATCTTCATTTAAGTTGTTACTCTAATCATGTATAATATCTTTGTAATGACACTTTAAAATCAATGAAATTTATTGTCGTAAAAAAAAAAAAAAAACATCTCAAGTTGTATTCCTTTGATTCATTTCATAATATATTTTTTTTATTTTTAGAAACCCAACAAAGATAACACAAATGGAGAAGTAAAAGAGAGATAGGTTCTCAACTGTTCATAACTAACAAAAATATGATTAAAATATTTTTAAGAACCAAGAGTATCACCAATGTACATGCTCTAAATTATTAACGAATATATATGTAGGCCGTAAAAAAGAAAAGAAATTACACACATGTTGAAGCAAGGCCCTTCGAAAACCCTCCATAAAACCTGAGAACTTAAGCGGCGACTTCGTCTCTCGCCTTCGCATCTTCCGATATACAAAAACCCTAAACCAGTCAGGTAATTTCCACATCACCCATTCCTGTGTTCGCTTTTAGAAACCGTAACACCTTTTGGATTCTGCAGTGTTGATTTTTTTTTGATTGTTTAGGTATGTGGAAGATCGAGTACCTCTAAATCCAGTTTCTGATTATCTGCTTCTGAAATTCTTGCTAATTTCGTCAGTATACATATACATTTTGAGGTTGTCTCTGTGAATTTTTCGTTCAGTTTCCGCCATCGGATCTTATGGAGGAATACATTTCGATGGAACGATTGTACGACGAATGGTGCGCAAGTTACTTTAAAGGTAGAGGGGAGGACATGATAAGCAAATTACCTGACTCTTTGTTATCTCAGATTCTCTCTTATCTTCCAAAGATGGATATAGTCAAGACTAGTGTTCTGTCCAGTAGGTGGAAAACTGTCTGGTTTTTGATTCCCGGGTTGGATTTGGCCTCTTCTGAGTTTCCAAATCACAAAGCATTTGCAAGTTATATGGACAGGTTCCTAGATTTCTCTGAGGAACAGAAGTCATGTTTGCACAAGGTCAAGCTAAGTATTGGTAAGAATGTGAATGATCCGCCCTGTGTCACGCGTTGGATAGACTTTGTAGCTACGCCTAAACTTAAGCATCTTGACGTTGAGTGTCTTGTGAATCGTAAGTTTGTAGAGGTGATTCCACAAAGCCTTTATATATCTGACAAACTGGTATATCTAAGACTCCATCGGGTATTGTTGGGTCAGTTCGAGTCCCTGTCTTTACCTTGTCTCAAGACCATGTGTTTAGAACACAATGTTTATGCCAATGATGCGAGTCTGGAGTCGCTTATCTCATCTTGCTCTGTTCTGGAGGATTTGAGTATTGTTAGAATGGTACCGGATAATGTGAAGGTTGTACGAGTTCACTCTCAGACATTAACAAGTCTTCATATAGACTATTTGATTGGTGAAGGTGATGATGACCATGCTGATGAATTTGTGAAAGAAGGCTCAGGGGTTTTGATTGATGCACCTAGACTCAAGTATTTGAAATTTGAAGATGATCTATCGGACAGTAAAATCATTACCAATTCAGGGTCCTTAGCCAAGGTCAATCTTGCTTTTGTTTTCGGTGAGAATGATGCTGCCGATGTAGTCGACTTACCAAAGCGAAATATGGTCCGTAATTTTTTTACCAGCATTTCTGGAGTTAGGGAAATGAAGATCTCTTTGTATACTGTGGAGGTATATATTTACCTTTACAAATTATAGATGTTGGATTCCTTCGTGATGTTTTTGCTCACTCTTTCTCTCTTTTGGTGAGCAGTTTCTCGATTACAACATGGAATACGACCCACTGCCCAAGTTTTGCAACCTTTCCACTTTAAAAGTGACCTTCTCTTTATTAAATCTGGATAAGATGCCGACCCTTCTTGAGAGCTTTCCGAATCTTAAATCACTGGTCTTGGTGCTGGTGAGGACTTTTTGCACAACCCTAGAGTTTCTACTCAAATACTTGTCAGGAATGTGTTATCTTATATTCATTCATCATTCTTTTTTTCTGTGATATGTTATGTGTTTTTATAGGATTATCATCCTTCGAGGGAGTCAACGGAAATAAAACTCTCATCGATAGTACCTCGGTGTTTGCTGGCATCACTAGAGTCTGTAGAGATAAAACGTTTCAACGGAGGGCCTGCTAAAATGGAAATTGCGAGGTACTTTCTACAGAACTCACTCGTCCTCAAGAAACTTGTTCTGCGTTTGAGGTTTTTCATGGTAGAACAAGGATTTTACATGTTGAGGGATCTCCTTGCATTGCCCAGGGGATCTAGCACATGTCAAATCCTAGTTTCTTGACGGCTAGAAAGTAGCATTTCAAGTTGGTTTGTTAGACTGTTTCTTTGTTGAATTATATTATGATGTCTTTGTGAGCTTTATGGCCACTAGTTATGTGGATGATACTTGAGAATTTTATAACTAGAAGGCTATTTTGTCTTCTCTTAAGTTAAGCCATCTCTGCATCATCAGCAAGTTAAACATCCGTTGAGAAATGCCAGGAAAACAGTCGAACCAGGCCGAACACCATCCGTTCCGACTCAAACACAGAATGAGTTGTCGTTTTGCAACATTAAAAAGCAAGTAAGAGCATACCTTCTTCTAAGACTCCAGCTGAAGAAGAAGAAGAGGGTTGGTCGTAATCACTTTCCACAGTCCTCAATCCTCACAGTCGTAATTGCTCCATTTTTTGCCAAAACATCTCCTTTTATTGTTGCCTTAGGAGCTATCGAGATGGGACAAAACTCTTTTTATTCATCCAATGATAATAACAGAGCTACTGAAATTAAGAGTCTGGTTAATTAGGGATCTTTGTTTACTAGGAACAATTGCTCGGATCCAAATCAAATTAAAATAAAAAAAAATCCCTGGTGCCCCTACTTATGTTTATTAATTAATTTATCATTTTTAATTAGAAATTGTATGGAAAAATCATCTATTTTTCGTGGATTATCTACCTGGACTATCTATCCCAGACCCAATGATCCATCTAGTTTTACAATAAATTGTTTTTATTTTCAATAATAATTCGAATATCTTAAGTCTTAAATTATTAAATATGTACAACTATGAATTATTTGAACAATTTAGGTCTAAAATTTTGATATAACTATTTTTAAAAAAAAAATTACAGGATTTTGATGATGATAATGAAATTCAACCACTACAGTCAAATGATGTTTTCACATGTTCGTCAAAGAGATGAAATCAATCTCGTCCTCTGCCACTGCGCTCCGCCATGTAATATCTTCGTCTTCGAACTCATAAACGAGATTCTCTTTTGGAAATAATTAAACCACAACGGTCATAAGTACTTCGTCGATAATCAATACTACACTGTTTATTTTGAAGAAATCCTCCTTGTGATCGACGTTTTTGATGTTCAATACACGACGAAATCTCACGAAATCGGAGAGCTCGTCACAACGAAAGAAGCGGTTAGAAACAAGGGTCTTCCTGTCCAGAATCTACTTTTCTCCGATTGCAAATTATGTCTAAATAATTTGTCAATCATGTCTACAATGTCAAATGTGATTTTTGCGGACGGACATATGGCCACATTTACGAAGAACTTGTCGATTTTTACGGCGGCAATTTTTTGCTTGGAGTTAAAAAAGGTGTGATGGAAACCCTATAGAGGTTGGGATGATGATGATGATGATGATGATTAGGCATGGGCATTCGGTTCTTCGGTTAGGTTTGGTTTTTTGGGTTTTCGGTTCTAGAGGCTTAAGATCCATTCGGTTATTTTCACTGATACCAAAGTGTTTGCAATCGAGCCTTGAGTATGTTGAGGTTACAAGGGGAACTGGAATAGAGATGATTATGAAGCTAATTAAGTATTTGCTTGTGAACTCAACTCGGTACTCCTCTAGAAGTTTACGCTGCGTTTGGATTGTGATGGAAAGGAGCAAGAGTCTATCATCGCTATGGAACTCATGAGTTTCCGGAGATGTTCTAGTACTTGTCAAATCAATCTTGTTAGACTTGAAGATGATGTTTGTATTTTTCAACACCCTTAGTAGACTACTAGCACTATATTTCTCGGATCAGTTTGGCTTAGTTGAGAACTACTTTTGTTTCGAAATGTTGGTTTTATGAAGATGGTAAAGAACCAGAACCGGACTTTACTCGGGTTTGAGGAATTTTAGATGTTTTAGGATGAGATTTGGTTTGGTCTAAGTTATTAATCAATAAATTGATACGAAAGTGATTTCATGACTGCAATCCAATTCTTTCTCGATTCAGCAATTTTTTCATACTGAGATAACATCAAGAGATAAAATTGCAATTACTTAAATAGATCTTCCGATAAATAGATAAAAATCTCAAGACAAAAACTAAAACAAAATAAGGTCTTTTTCATTTTTGCTCCCAGAGCAACTCTCATCTAATAAAAACCAAAACCTTTCATCGTTCCCACTTCAACTTAAGCTCTGCCCTTACCCTTTCCCTTGCCGCCCTTGTTGTTAGAATTGAATTGCTTGCCGGAATTGAATTGCCTGCACACCATTCATTAACCATCATCATCACACGATTCAACAAAAAAAAGAATTGCATTTTCACATCATTGATATCAACACACAGAGAGAGAGAAGAGGACTCACTTCTTGTTACCACCGGATGATTGACCTCCAGAATTTGGGCTCTGGTTAGCATAGGGACTCTTTCCACCCTTTTTAGCTGGGTGTGGTGTAGCTGTGTGACCACCTTTCTTCTTCTCTTCTGTAACAAAGTCAAATGAGTTTTTCGTAAGCCAATAGTACTCTGATTGTAACACTCATTTAAGCATCTAACGATTCTCACGAAGCATCTAACGATTCTCACGAATAGAACTGGGAATCTAAAGACAAGGTAAGAAGAGTTTATGATCTTTCACCTGTCTTCTGAGGAGTTGCTGCTACTGTGGGTTTCATCTTCTTTGCTGAGACAGGTGTTTTGGATGCAGATTCATTGGCCCTCTTCTTGTTGTTGCTCGGCTCAGGCTTTTCATAAATCAACAATTAACAGCAATGTGAGGAAAACGAAAACTGTAGAAAGCCACAGTTAAAAGAGCATACGTTAGATCGGCAAATGTATATTACCTTCTTAGGAGTCTCCTCTTCTTCATCCTCGGAGTCCTCTTCGTTATCATCAGAATCATCCTCGTCAACATCCATCTACAAAAACAATCACCAGATAAAATTTAGTCACGCTAATAATCTCCTAAATGTATGCATACATATAATATCAGAGGTAGGAAAACAAGTCAACAACATCTACAAACACTCACTCCTTTGTCAGAGTCAGATCCATCTTCTTCAGAATCATCCTCCTCGTCAGAATCTTCCTCATCCTCATCTGATTCAGGCTTCACTTCTGCAGGCTTGGCCGCTGGTTTTGCCTCAGCCTTGACAACATTGGAAGCAGCTGCACCAGAATTTCCTGAAAAGCAAAGTAAAAAAGAACATTTGAGATAACAAGATCTTATTACAGGAAAAGAACACAGAGACTATAGTAGCATCTACAGAACATACCATTGGCAGTGACAGTTGCAGGAACTGCCACTTCTTCCTCTTCTTCTGAATCAGAAGGGTATTCCTCCTGGTCCTCAATGTTGGGGGATTTGTAGCCAATGAAGTGGACACTTCCCTTCTCCACAGAAAGCTCAAATTCTTTCTCAAAGACAAGATCAAAGCTAAGCTGAGGGATGTTATCTTGAGAAAGTGTTCCAATGACAAATTTCTTGCCATCAACAGTCACATATATGAGCACAGATTCACCCTTCTTCCCTTTTTCAAGTGATGCCTGTACATATAGAGAAGAAAAAGTTAACAGTCTGTATGTACATGAAACTTTTAGAATCCCTCATGAGTATTTGAAAGTAACCTGAGAAACGTGGATAAGGCATTCATCATCAGGTTTCACTTTAAGAGGCTTCCCGGCCTTAACTTGAACTCCTAATTACATTACGAGCAAAGAAAATTAACATAAGTCAGTTGCACAGATCACTCAACACTTGTTATCATCTATACAAACGCAACTTAACACGATAAATATTTACAGTTAATAAGATAAGCATGAACGCAAGATTCAACAGGTTGGAAAAAAAAATCGAACAAATACTTCAAAAGAACAAGCTAAAAGACCTAAACCGAAACGAAATCGAACTGGCAAGATAGACGATGATAACGATGATACAGCAGAATAACAGAAACTAAGAAATAATGAGTTAATAGACGGCGAGATAAGAACATCTTACCCCAAAATTCCATTGTTGATGAACGAGGAAGAGAGATTCGAGAGAGGGAAGAAGGAGTTTAGGGCTGCGAAAGAGAGAATGAAGAGAGCGAGAGGTTTAGGGACATTTTATAATAGAGAGAAGGTTTAAGAAGTGTCTCCTTAGGGTTTTTGATGAGTCTCTACGGCGCCGTTTTAGGTTACGCGTAACCCGCTCCAATAATTGATATACTGCCAAGTTAGAAAAGATTTACGTTTTCGAAATTTCACATTTTTGCTACTTCTTTCCTGCTAACTTTGATTTATTTTTATTTTTAAAGATTTTCTGATTTGTTGACCCCCCAAAAAAAAAGATTTTCTGATTTTTTCCCCAAAAAATTGATTTTTGTCCCAATGATTTGGGGTTTTAGTTTCTTTTATAATAGTTTTTTACCATTTTGATCTCGGAAACTTATTTATCGGTATGGATTTCTTTTTAAACATAAAAAGTAGTTTTCCGTTATATTTTCGGATTTTGAACTTGGGAGTATCTGACATTTTTTATATGTACCAATTTATACAAAATATAAGTATTTTTCAGAACGAAATTTTTTTACATGTTTAGATTATTTAATTACAAAAATTCATAATTGGTGAAACGAAAATTTTAATTATTCCAAAAAATTATTCTCATAAATTAAAGGGTGCAAATGGTATTGTATCATTATGAATAAATAGAACTAGACTCTGCTCCGTGCTTAGCGCGGATATTTTATTATTATTAAGATAAGATTTGTAAATATTTTGAACAACAATTTTTTCGTTATAAAAGTTTTGGAGAATAATTGTCAATTCTAACATACAATTCAGTGTTTTTGTAGCAAGTTAATATTTTGTTTAGGTTTTCTAGTTTATATTTGTTTAAGCTTGTTTTTTTAACCGTGGTTTATTTGTATTACATATTTATAAAATTGTTTTTTAAATATCATCAATTTGTTTTTCTTTATTTTTAATAATATTATTTGATTTCGAGATTTTTATTTTGGTTTATCGTTGTATATAACTTGATTATTATGATTTCTAAATAAAAAAACTATCTTGTGGTTGAATAATATTTTTTTTTGTTTTAGTTTTTCAGAATAAAAATATTTTATATTTATAGTTTTATAATGAAGAATCATATTACTATATCAAATTTATATAAAGTCATAGTTAAATTATAGTATATATATATATATATATGTAGATATATAAAAGAATATTAACAATACATGGTTACATTTATTGTAATAAAATAAATAAAATATAATATTAGGTTAAATATATTGATTATCAATATTATTATTTAGTTTAAACTATTATTTCAATATTATATAATAATTTATTAATTTTAATGATTATATAATTTATAAAATAATTATGTATTAAATTATATAATTATATGTACCAATTGATTTAGTAACTTAATTATGCTTGAATTTATTTCTATAAATCAAATTTTATTTAATAATAACTTATAATATGTATTTTAATATTAATTTCGAAATTAATTATTATTTTTAGTAATTTTTGAAAAAGATTTTTGTTAGATATGATTAAAATAGAAAAAGAAAAACAAAAGATATTATAAGATATTATGAATAAATCAAATATAAATTGTTTTACAGTTTTATCCTTAATGAAGGATACAATTCATAATAAAACTAAGGGCAAATTTCGGAAACAATATTTATGTATAATGGTCAATATCCTGTTTTAATAGGTAAGATTATTTAGTTTAAACTATTATTTCAATATTATATAATAATTTATTAATTTTAATGATTATATAATTTATAAAATAATTATGTATTAAATTTTATAATTATATGTAACAATTGATTTAGTAACTTAATTATGTTTGATTTTATTTCTATAAATTAAATTTTAGTTAATAATAATTTATAATATGTATTTTAATATTAATTTTGAAATTAATTATTATTTTTTACTAATTTTTGAAAAAGATTTTTGTTAGATATAATTAAAATAGAAAAGGAAAATAAAAGTTATTATAAGATATTATGAATAAATCAAATATAAATTGTTTTACAGTTTTACCCTTAATGAATGATACAATTCCTAATAAAATTAAGGGCAAATTTCAGAAACAACATTTATGTACCATGATCAATATCCTGTTTTAATAGGTACTAGATTTTGATCCGCGCTTAGAAAGCGCGGATTTATTTTCTTTATAATTTTTAATTTTTGTTTATTTTGTTAATAGTAATTTAGATTTTTAATTAAGTAATCTAATTTTGATTATAATTGTTTAATCCGTATTATAAAAAGTGAGTTAATAATTTAGATTATTTTAAAAATAAATTGTGTGTTATTTGGGAAGAGATATTAAAATAACGATTTCGCATTATATATTTTAATATGTGGTGTATCGTATGATCATGGTTTGAATATATATATATATATGTGTGTGTGTGAAAACAACCATTGTAAAAGTTATGTGGTATAAGTTTAATTTTATTGCATTTATCTAAAATATTATTTTATAAAACAATAGATAATTATAAAAAATTATTATGGTTTATATTAAATAATTAAATATTTACGAAAGTAGAAACAAAACAATCCGTCATTCAAACATAAAATATAATTTGGTGCCTCAAATATTTGAATAATATAAATATGGAATAATTTTAATATTTTTATTAAGTTTAAAATATATCAACTGAAATTATTTAATATATATATTAAACTCATGCGAAGATTTTTTTTTTATAGAAAATTTATAATCGAAATTGGCTAATTTATTTTTCAACCCATTCAATGATTTAAATATTTTGCAATTTGATGGAAGAACCCGCTAAAAAGTGCAATCGTAAAAACATCAATCGTATTTTTTTTGAAACAAAAATAAAGAAGATATTAGAATATATTATAAATATATTTTGAATTAAATAATAAATTATAGAATGTTAACTTATATATATATAAAATAGTTGATATATAAGTTATTTAATTTTATTTATCAATTGGTTTAATAGTTTAATGATTGTATATACATTTGTTTCAATTTTAATTAATTAGAAAAGTATGATTCATTATATTTTGGTTGTTTGGCTACATGTTTAATAATTATCTTGTTTGGAAACATGGATTGTAGAGATAATGTTATATTCCCTAATTACCCTTAATGAAATTTAATTAAATCATTAATGTGCAATGGCACAAATTGTAAATAACACATACCCCAAAGGTTAGTTTTCTAACCACTCTAATTTTTTAATAGTATTGATTTTTAATAGTATTGAAGATTAGAAGAATACATATATGTGGAATAAGAATTAGTGGAATGATGGTTAAAGGAATTAGAGAAGAAGTTACACTTGATTTTTGGCTTAAAAGGAAGAAAAAAACAAACCTCGACCAAATTAAAATACTTTTCACCAAAAATGTAGGTTCAACATTATTCCATTAAAACATAAAAAATTGAAAATAGATGTTTATAGAGTAATTCAAACATAGATTTCATAAGGTTATTCAGTATGATGAAGACGGAGAATATGTAAATCCGTCATAAACAGTGACAAAAAAAAATGTAATTGTGATTTTTTATTATACAATACAATACAACAAAAGAGTCAAAGGACCTGTCCACAGCCAAAGTAGCCTGAAGCCTGAAGGGTAGGAAAGAAACTCGAAGCTAAAAGCTAAAGATGAAGAAACTCAAGACAAAACAGGAGTCTCTGCAAACAAATTGGAACACTTTGCCTGAACCTGAAGCGACAAAACCGCGTCCATTTCCCCAACAGGTGTATTCCACGGCCAACGTTGATCTTGTTTCCTGGAAAATCTGAGGTCTTCACCAGAGCTGCTATCAGGAGAATAACATGACGCATTGGACGATAGTAGACGCGATAGTGACAATAACTGAGACTGAGTTCTTGAGCTTCTACGACTTCTCTGGATACAACCCGGGTTTGATACTTTTCCCATCTTCAAGCCGGCTTTGTTACTCGACAAGGGAGGAAAATGGATAGAAGCTGATGCATTCTTATCTGCACTTTTGATGATTCCTGTGATCCGTTTTGATGGTTCTGCTCGGTGTTGCTTCCATGCTAGAAATGATTTCACTACTCTTGATTGTACCTATATATGAATAGAAACATATGAACACTAATGTCATCTTAATCGAGGAAAACCCAAAAGTAAGCTGGAAAAAGAGAGAATATTACCGCGGGAAAGAGGCTACACGAAGCAAAAGACAATGAGGATGATGAAAAAGGTGAAGTCCTACTTCTTTTGTCCACAGATCCAAAACTCGATGGTCCAAGGTCATCATCATCATCGTCTTCATCATCTTCGTCGTCATCATCATCATCTTTGGATTCATCTTCCTGTTTCTTCTCTTGTACCTTCTCTTTGGAAGTGACAACTTTCTCTTCTTCATAAACCGGGACAACCACATCTTCATCCTCTTCATTTAAACCCATTTCAGTTTTCTTTTCCTCTTCTTGCTCTTTCTTCTTTAGTTCTTCATCCATATCCTCTATAGCTTCCTCTAAGCAAATCTCAGCCTCAACTAGCTCAAGCTCCTTCTGTATCATCTCCTTTCTCTCTTCGTTTTCTTTCTTTTTCTCCTCCGTCCATTTCTCTAATCCGTCAAGCATCGGCTTCACCGCTTTCTCAATTCCAAGTACGAATCTTTTCATCGGGTGTTCCTTTTTCACTGCCACTTCTTTCCCATAGAACTCATCAAACCCAAGTGGCAAAAACTCGACTTTGGCAGGATCCACATCTTCCCCTTCCTCCAGTGGAGGCTGCCAAAATAGCCGAACACCATGCTTTTCATCCTCTACATAGTTGATTATCCGACCTGTTGGTGTATGTAAAATAACAGGGTCCTCCTTTTGGACAAGTTTTGAAGGATCTTCAGGATCAGGTTCGGGCTCTTTGTTCAGTAAGACAAACTCAGGTGTCACCTCCACTGATCAAGAAAAATAAAACACTCGGTGAAAAAAATCAATAGAACATCAATATTCATCCATGTAAGAGCGACAACGTTAAGGGTCACTACCGTTTTCCCACCAATGTTCAAGCTCAGCGGGCATCGGTAATCTTAAAGGAGCTTTGTAAAAAGAATTCAACCACAATTCCCTTTCTTGATCCACCTCGTCTACGTAGGCTTCCCAATACTCAGGTACCTACCAAAAAACAGATTATTAAGTCCCTTGTGTGATCAGACGACTAACTCGAAAAGCTTGATACGGAAATAACTCACTTCGTAAAATTGGTTAATGAAACCTGGCGCCATCCACACATCATCTTCTTCATAAAAGTAAGCATGCTGAGGATCACCGTACGGGCCCCTCTCTTCTCTAACCACTGAATATACAGAAGACAAAAAAAACTCTTTGAGCTCCCAACTAAACTAACACCATACTGTAAAGTGACCCCCCTTTAACATGTCTTGGTTTGGATGCTTTAAACAAATAACAATAGCAGAAATAGTGGTAAAGGAAGAAGGGCAATACTTCCATCGGGTTTGTTTACAAACATCCGCGCCTTAGCTGCAGCCACCTCCGCCAAGCCGGAATGCAGCTGAAACGTTTTCACATCAGTATATATTTATCATTCCTTCTTCTTTTTTTCCTGAAAGTTATATGTATCATAGAGAAAGAAAAATATGTAACTACCGCACAGATATCGACGGTACAGCCATGCTCCTCCTCCAATAGCTCTCCAAAGTAGAATCTACCCTGCATTGCCATTACGATGTGTGAACTTGTGTCACAAACACGCATTTTTCACTCATAAAAGTGTTGCATGGAGGACATGATCATACTTCAACCATCATGGATTCATATGAGGAATGCCAATTATAGAAGCTATTTTAGGATCAAACAGATTAAATAGAATTTTGATCTAAGCAAGCAACTCCAGTCACCACTTACATACAGGATGCGCTCGTTAACTTCGTAGACACCACAACCATGCATTCTACTATGCTTCCATTGACCAGCATAACGATACCGACCTTTCTCCCTGGTACACAAAATCATATAATATACAGTGTGTGAATAAGTAATAGAGAAGAAATCAATTAAAGTTACGTGTTATTTGCTTGATATTTTTGTTCAAGTAATCGCCTGGTCCAGCAATATATCTTATGAGGTCAATAAATCATCATATTAGCCCAAACCACTCAAATCACTGTTGAGATGCAAGCCATCTAGTAAAGATCTTATCATTGCAAACTCACGGTTTCTCGCCGAACTGCGTGACCCATTCTTCGTTTTCATAGAAAGGCACTTGGTAATTCCCATCAGTTAGTGCAATACTGTCCTCGACATCCATTTCCAACCACTTTCTGTCTTCTGGACTCATATAATCTCTCTTGATAATCCTTCCTTCAGCACGCATCTTAGCCTCAAGCCTACATAGACGGAAATAACAGTATCCTGCTCAAAAGACTATGTCCATAAAATCCCATGGGAGGATTAATAGTAGGAATGATAACCCTACTTGGAACCTGGGATGGGCTCAATGTCAGGAATATCAACTTCGACAACCCCATGACCTTCCATGTCATTCTGAAGCCATTCACCCTCATACCTAAAGATTCAAATACAGAGCCAAAAACAAAAATATATTTGGTCACTGATAACCGATGTCAAACACTAACAAGAGAACGAACAAAAAATGTAAAACTAGAAAATAGACATATCACCTCACAAGCCCATCTTCAGCAATATAAACACCTTTGCCTTGAGCCAAGTCATCCCAAACTGTGCCTTCATACCTTTAGCCAAAAGAGAGAATAGTGAGAGAGGAAACAGATGAAAGTATCCATCACAAAGCTACCCAAACAGATGAAGCAAATATTTGAACTTGATCCCTACAAATTTTTAAGTGTTCTATCTAAAGAACACCTCCAGAATTCAAACTATACTTAAATAAGAACAATATGAAACATAAATTTCAAACCCAACTTCATGAAAAGTCAACATGCAGCTTATAGAACAACAAACGAAGAAAGTTACTAGCTTTGATATCATCTCATGGTAACAGAACATTCTCTGGAACAAAACAGTTATTGCTTTCAGCAGAACTGGAGCGAAAAAGGGGAGAGAAGAGGTATTACGAGCTTCCGTCTGGGAAAATGTAGCTGACCCATTGAAGAAACTCTTCAATCCTATCAAGCTCCTCAACAACAGCTTTAGCGTTATCAATATCGTAGTGATTATCAGGAATCGCCGGGTATGGTTTCCTGTACGGGACATAGAAAGGTTGAATCCCAGGATCTCGACCTTCCTGAATCTCTTCGTTGACAATATCCCAATCCTCTTCGTCGGCCCAAACCGGGTCCCAACCAGGCTTCGTCATCTCCAATGGAGCATCCGCCCAAATCTCCCTGAGATCCTCTTCCTTCCAACGTTCAGGGTCCCTGGGAAAATCGAAGAGATCTTCATAGAACGTGTACTTGTCTTCTTCTTCCTCCTGCAGACGCTTCACGCGCTTGCCATCCAGCACGCGATTGAATCGGCGGATGTTGGTCTCCGGGTTAGCGTTTGGGTCAGGAGGTATGTCGCTTGCTCGGACGTAGTTGAGGATGTCAGTATTGTCTTCCGCTTCGTTCTCTGACTCGGAGATGTAGTAATCGTCGCCGGAGGATTGGGAAGATGAGTCCGAGTCAGAGCCGGAGCCAATTTCTTCATCATTCGCATTGGGTGGTAATTGTAGGTCTTCACTTGGGTCTTCCTGTTGCTGCGTGTGTGACTACACGCGTCTTGGAGCTAGAGCATCGCCGGAGACAGCCCGCACCCGCGGAGGAAAGCGTCGCAAAGCCTCACAAGCCTCACCGGACCAAACCGTTGCAAACGCTGCACACCATTCGCTGATCGATGCTTCCAAAGCCACCGTAGAACCTCATGCATCCAAAGGACAGGGACATAAACTCCGCTGGAAACCACCAAAACCTCGGAGACGCCAACGCAGATGCAGTGAAGAAACCCATCAATTGCCACCATATGCTTGTCCTCTAAAGCGGTGGACGCCAGCGATATTATTCCCAGAGAGATGGTAGATCGAAAACGAAGCTGAGCCAAATCGGAAAGGATACGGCGAGAAGAGAGAGGGGAAGCAGGATCGAACTCTGGAGAACCAGAGAAACCGGGGATACCGGAAGAGTCCGATTAATCGGAAGAAGCAGCCAGCCGGAGAAATAACACCGGGATTATTAAAAGCAAAGCGACAACCTCCATCGGAAAACCCGAAAGAGGCAGAACAAAACAGAACAAAACAAAGCATTCGAAACATAGAAGAAATAAAGCACAATCGGCTCGACCCCAAACGATTGGGAAAAAAGATCGTTCTCAAGCAGATAAGATGACGAACAGAGAACGAATCAGAAAAAAAACCCAATCAATATATACAGAAACAAGGCAAATCGGAAAAAGATCCGATTAACCGGAAAACACCTCCCTCTCTCTGAAAGATATGAGTGAGAGAAGAGAGAGAGCTAAGGTAAACTACCCTGGGGGTTTTATGTTGTAAAACGAACACTTGAACAAAAATATTCTCAGATAATTAATAATTCTACCCTGTTTATTTCGCTTTTCTCATTTCCGCCCTGTTAGTTTCACAATTTTATAAAATGCGCCTAGTAATTATGCTTGAGTACTAAGAAATCCATTATTTTAAAAAAGTTTATGATTTTAACAATAAAGCCTCTGGATCTGTTTTAAAAAAAAAGACTTTTAGGACATGGATTTTTTTTATTTTGTTGAATGTTTTATGATTTTGATGTGAGCTTTTGGATGATGTATTAAATTGGAAGGTAGAAAGAATGTGATTCAACATCAAGTGATTTTTTTTTTTAACTCTTTTTCTTCAGCCTAGTCTTGTGATGGGGACGGACCATCTTCCTAGATGAGCCGTGTAGTTTGTGCAACGGATGACTCCTTTTCCTTTAGGACCATCCGGAAAATCTATGACGCTAATGCTGCCCGCGTCTAGGTGGAACAACCCCACCCATTCTTTGCTGAGGTTAAGGCATCGTGCTATGAGTGATATGTGAGCCATTGGGGGACCAACCACCACCAAGGCATCTCCTGGGTTTGACTTATCCTCGTCCGATAGTTCATCCAAAAGTGATTCCCAGGCTTTCTCGGATCTGTTCCATAAAGCTGAAACCGCTTCTTCGTCTAACTGACTTAGCAAACCAGGTTGGATCGCAGCTTCATCCTGCAGAATATGGGGATCAGAAAGACCACTTTACGATCGCAATGATATATAATAATCTTGCCTTGCTGGATTTGCAAAGAATGTCTTCGACATCAAGCTCATTCATTTGTTTTGTATTCACAGAGCGAGGTACACTATCTACACCCAAACAACCCGCAGCTTCTTGCACCTGTTAACTCTTTAAACTGTTAAAAGAACAAGATCCAAAATGTTTTTTAAGCTTGTTAAGAAACCTAAGTTAGGTAGATAGAGGGTACAAACTTACCCGGGATATTACTCCAGCAGTCTCAATGGAGGCTGTTGTAGAGCCACAAACTATTGAAGTAACCCTTAGATCAAGAAGAAGCTCCGCGGTTTTCTGAGACTAGTAATGAACAAGTAAATATGATCAAAGGGGGAACTGAGTGAAGGATTAGGAAGTTTCTTACAAATTGTCCTTCACAAAATTATAAGATTGTCTGTTACCTGAATCACCCCAAGCATGTTCATTACCTGTGGTCAAAGTTACTGCTTGGTTAATAACTGCAGAATCCTTTTATGTAATTAGAATGGCAAAACTCAAAAGAACAAGTGGTTTTCAAAACGAAGAAAAATCCAGTGAAATCAGATCCAAAGCCTTCAACTTTTCTTAGCTGTAAGCAATATAACATTACCTCATTATCACTCTGACCATGGCAGACAAGTATGATCTGCTTACTAGCTTTCCGCCCACCAGAACTTCCACCAGCTAGAGGCGACTTAGGTGTCTGCATTCGTACAACAAAGACAGTAAGCATAATTTCGATTGACGGTAACATTTTACGCCCAACTAAGAATCTCACAATAACAGAATTGTTCATATAACTATGATAATTACGAGTCCATGTCAAAGCAAAACATATGTTCTGATAAAAGAAGAACTTAAGTGTTTCATAAAAAAAAAGTCAGCTTGCCTGATTAAGTCGATTAAGACATACGTGAGGAGATCCACCATCAGCTGTTGGTGTAAAGTCCAAGACGCTTACACCGCAATTACTCTGCAACAACCTCCTAAAATACTCTGTTCCCAAACCTATCATTAATCAAAGACCGCACACGAAAAAAACTTTTAACAGAGAAATGAAAACAAGATAGTAACTGAAGAAAAAAAGAAGAAGAAGAAGTACCAATTGCTGTTGCCAAAAGAGCCTGGTTAACAGCATTATGAGCAACAACAAGAACAGAGTTGCTCTCATGAGCAAGTATACCAGTCCAGCAGTTTCGACCACGTGACCATAACTCTCTTACCGGATAGTGGCCATCAATGATGAAGTTTGCCGGATCTTCTTGCCATTGCCTAAAGGCTTCACCAAACTTGGCTTTACCCTCTTTCTTAAGTAGACCCTAAATATAACAGAACAAGAGTTAAGTGATTGGTCTATGAAATCTATATGTTCCCAATCAGAGTAATACACACTCACTTGAAAAGAGTAGAGATCAATTTCTCTGAGATCGTAGTCGAATATCATCTCACTTTCTCGACTTCCCCATATGATTTCAGCTGTTTTCTTTGATCTCTGTAATGGACTGAACCAATGTATAACAGAAAAGCAGAAACAGGTCAATCAATTGGACCAATGCTATAAACATGTTCCAAAATCATCAAGAACCGATTCAAATAGACCAAAGGAAAATTGCAGGACCTGGCGAAGCAGACATCGAAGGTATCGTCGATGAGCATCTGGCGAGAAATGTCGGCTTGGGTCTCGCCTTTCTTGGTCAAGACGGAGAAATCGGAGCTCCCTTGAATCCTCCCTTCTTCATTCCACGTGCTCTGCCCATGCCTCACGAGAACCACTCGCTTCTTCGTCGTCAATACTGAAGCCTTCGTCGTCGTCGATGACAATGATCGAGTCCAGGAACGGCGGCGAGTGGAAACCGGCCGGTTAGTTGGGTGGAGGAGAGACCGGTTGGGTAAAATCGCTGTAATGTGTGGTAGAGACAGTGTCATTTTATTTTATTTAGTTTTATTTTCATTGAGAAATAAGAACTAAATTTTCAGCTGCTTTTCGTTTGATTCGACATTTTTATCAGAATAAATAAATGGGTACCGGTTTGATTATGAATATCTCAGACCGCCAAATCTAAAAACCAATAATCAAAACATACCAACTGTGAAACGTTTTTGGTATAAAGATTGGTCGAAACCTAAGAAACAAATCTGACTGTGGAAGCCACATCAGAAGATGCAAGGAAAGAAGGAAGAAACACACCAAAATAGAAACAAACGAAATAATTGAAGGAAAAAGAAGCTTCAAGCTTCAACACGAGCCGTCTTATTTGGGTTACTTGTTTGTTACTTTCTTGATTAAAGCAAATACGTAGAATCTTCAATACGAACGTGAACATGTCACACGTGCCTTTTCTCTTCTGATTAATGTGAAGTCAAGTTTGACCCAAAAATGGGTCAAAAGTACTCATACTTTTATAATCCATATTAATGGTTTGTTTCGGTTCGTTTGACTTCGGTTTGATTGTTTAGGTTTAGAAAAATATACCAAATGGGACTTTGATTTGACTTTGGTTATGTTTGGTTTTGTCTGTTGATATTCATGTGTTTTCATTCATTTAGGATAGTGATTTGTGTTTATTTTGATCTCTTTTCCTTTCTTTTCTCCTCTCCTTTAGTGTTCTTTGTCTAGTTTAGAGTATAGATGCATTTAGGACTAGGATTTAGCCTTGTAGTTCGTTTTTGGAGTGTTTGCTTGTGTTTTGCAGGTTTATAGACATATTGGGAGCATATGGGAGATTTAGGAAGCAAAAGAGGAGCTCAAGGGAGAAGTAAAGATTTGCTCAAGCCGACAGGGAGATCACCGACCAAGCGAACCGAGCAGAAGAAGTCGATGTGTTTCCAGGTTCTCAATCGACGTGTTAAATCGACGTTGGCACGTCGGTGGAAACACACGAAGAGCACGCGAGTTTTCGGCAGTGAAATCGTCGACTTGAAGAACCGACGTAAACGCGTCGGTGATTTCGACCCGTTAGAATCGACCAAGAGAACCGAGCTGCCCAAGTCGATCCAAACAAGCGACCCTCGACGTGTTTTTGGCCAGTAAAATCATCGACTACCCGGACCGACGTAACGCGGTCGATGATTCCGAAAATGTTCAACCGACCACCCGAACCGACCTAGCCACGTCGGTTCGTTCGCCTGCGACCCAAGTTGAACCGGGTCAATACCCGGTTTGTTCCGGGTTGACCCGGTTCGCCCCCTCTTTACTATTTAAGGCCAAAAACCTGATTTTTGTTGTCTCTTAAGCTTGTTTTTAATTTGAAAACCTTTTGTAAGAACAAGTTTAATCTTTTGCTAATCTAAGTACTTCTTTTGAGATTTCTTGTTTCAATCTTTCATCTTTCTCTAATCCTCAATGATTTACATTATCTTCATAGATTTTGTTGATCAAATGATGATTAGTGAGTAGTTTCCCATAGGGTTTATGGGTTAGGTAGGATTAGTGTGATTAGGGATGGTTAAGGGGTGTCTAGTGTTTAATCTTTCTTAAATCTCTTCTATATATGTGTGCTTAATGCCTATTTGACCTTGATCAAGTTAAACTAGGATGTTTAGGATTTCATGCTCACCAAGTGTTCGATGAAATTCCAGTTATGGCTTAGATAGGATTTTCACATTCTAGCTCATGGGAATGAATGTCTAGAGTGATTATTAGCTGTTTAGAACTTGATTGAATGCTTGCTTGACCTTAATTCACAAATGAGAGTTTGTTCTTGAATTAGGATTAAGTGAAGAGATTAGCTCTAAGAGATTAGGCTAATTGGCTTATTGTGTTCTTGCTAGGAGGTTAGCTTGTTTGAAGCTTGATTAGCATCCCGAGATCATCCCGAGTCTCCTAGTCCATTGACCTATACTCATGAGATTCTACCTTATTCTTAGTATTTGATTGTCTTAGTGTTTGCTTGTTTAGTTCTCTTTCATTTCAAGTTGATTGCTTAGTTATTGCTAATTGAACTTAGATTTATTAGATTCTCATCTCGAATTTGGATTTGCTTGGCTTTAAGGGATAGGTGTATTCACTTTGATCTTTATCCACTCCCAATTGGTTCGATACCTCATAGCTACACGATCAGCTTGAGGAATTGATACCTCGAGGAATCCTTAAATTCCTGTTATCATCTGTGCTAATATACATATTTATAACATATCGGAAAATTCAAAATGGATGACTTTGAAAATGAATATAGACGTAAAATCTGATCAGAATATAATCTTTAGAGAAAAATGATTTAAAGCGTGTTGTCGTTTCTCTTCTCTCTTCCAACACTTTTCTTTCGAACCATTTCCTACTCTACCGATCCGGCGTTCCTCCGACCATCGGTCGTTGGCTTTTTGGCCTCGCCGGTGGCTCGAATGTATATATTTTTTTGGGTTTCTGTTGATCTGCTCTGCTAATAATCTTCGACGATCTTGGTTCGTCGATTTTTGGCTTCCAGATCTCTTTCGGACTTCTCGGTTTTTTAGGTTCCTCCAGACTATCTGTCAGAATTTTAAATCGATTTGTTCTCTACTCTTTTTACTCGATTTTAATTCGGACCTTCTGATTCCGTTGCTGGAATTGTCTCGCCCTTGAACATGCGGTGCTCATTTCGTCGGCGACGTTGTTTATCTCTCTCCTCTCTTTGCTTTTACTGTCAATAGGGATACAAGGTTATTCTCCGGAGGGCTTTTTCTCCCGTTCGAGATGAACGGAATATGGAGAAGCTGTTGGCTCCAATCTACAAAATATTAACCAGAATTGGTTTGTCGATCTTCAAAGACCCAGATTTGGCGTTGTAAGTGAGGTGGTGGCGAGGTTCTTACACGTAATCCAGAGTTTTCCGTCGTTTTTGGTCGGTTTCATGGACGGCATGCTACGGTGGTTGCAGGGGTGGGAGTTTTTCCGATGATTGGTTATGTTGTTCACCGTTGTGCATTTTACACATCATCAGATGAAGCCACGTGTTATGGCTTAGCGTTATCCTTCGCCACGTACGTGTTCACGCGTATCCAATGTTTGATCGATTAATGTATTGAGCTTTAGCCCAACTTCCCGGTTTTAATTATATTCTGCCTTTTGTAGTCTGTTCTTTGTACTGGCCCATTTATAATAGACTTTTTTAGTGAAATGAATAGCCGACAAAAAAGAAAGAGAAAAGTGATTTTTTTTTGTTCGGTTTGAATTTTGGAACAGAAGCGAACCTCTAAACTTGATGGTTTGAGAGTACTATCATTGAAATCAAAGCATGTAGATAAGTGACTCGTTTTGCTTGGATTCGGTGTTTGATCATATGTTATGGCCTAGCAATAGTTCTTCTTCTTCCATATTGAAGATTTACATATAACAAATAATACATAATTTTTTTTTTGAATAAATGTTAAATTAAATTCAAAAAACAAAATCCAATTTTTACAATTTTTGTAACTTCATTTGAGCCAAAGATGAACTCTAAACAGGAGATTTCTGATCATAATTGGGTGGCTTGTGTCGCAAACCAAGTTTGCAAAGCACTTGAGTGATGAGCTGATGCTGGTGACGGAAGAGATAAGAGCCTATTCCGAATGAGTCTGTCGATTCTTTTGGCCATGACCGAAGCTGGGATTGGAGATTCTCCATGATTCCTTAAGTTTCTTTCTCTCCATAGGCAATAGATGGTTGTTTGGAAAAGATATCTGCCAATGAGCAGTTTCACTTTACCATGGCGTGAGTCCAGAAGTGAGTGGATGATCTCATTCCAGTTTTCAGAGTAAGTTGACCCCAATAGTTGCAGAGCTAGCGGTTTCCAGTTTGCAGAAGAATATTGACACTTGAAAAAAGGTGATCGCGATCCTCTACGTCAGTCTTGCAAAGACCACATGTGGGATTGTGTTGTGGATTCCATTGGATCATACGGTCCCCTGTCGACAATCGATTAAGAACAGCCAAGCAGAGACAACAGAGTATTTAGGTGTTGCAAAAGAGAACCAAATAGCTCTGCACCAAGAGACGTGAGGGAGGCTTTGTCGGATCTGTTTTAGAGTTTCCTTATAGCTGAATGTTGTTCTGAAATCGTCTTTATACCGCCAAAGAACCTGATCTCGTTCGCTAGATAAGCCTTTGACTTGTATATGTCTTACCTCTTCTGCGATTTGCCTCAGTACAGGCGATCGATAGACTCTGCCCCTGAAGGATTGAATCGCTGTCTACACCGAAGCATCAATTCGAATCCCCAAATTTATGCATCCCCTTGTTCCTGTGAGATCAATAAGCCTTCCTATTGAAGACCAAGTGTCGAACCAGAAGGAGGAGCTTGAGCCACTGCGAATTTCCACCTTGCATAGAGAAGCAACCATTGTTCTGAACTTAAGTAGTTTCTTCCACATCCAAGAACCCTTAGAGCTATTTTGCTTAGTTGAACAAAAGGAGCCTTTTCGAATCAAATATATGTTGATCCATTGAACCCATAAAGAATCTGGTTCTGATAGAATTCTCTAAATCAGTTTTAAGCAACTTACATCATTGGCTTCCGATATCGATTTCAAACCCAAACCTCCCTCCTCTTTAGGTTTTGATATGTATTTCCACGCAACTTTGCCTTTCTTTGAGTTTAACTCTGGGCCCGACCACAGGAAGGCAGAGCATAGCTGATCAATCTCTTTGATACATCCTTTTGGTAGTCTGAATGCTGAAATCCAGAAATTGGTCAAGCTATGAATAACCGATCCAATAAGTTGCAAACATCCAGCAAAGGATAAGTGCCTGGCTGTCCATGAGCTGATTCTGGATCTTATCTTTTCAATGAGTGGAGTGTAGTCTGAAATATTCATCCTTTTTGTCATAAGTGGCAGTCCCAAATAACGCACCGGTAAGCTTCCACATTCAAATTAGGATGCAAGACTCTCTCTATCTCCATATCTTTAGATAATAAACACATATATTCTCGCAAAAAGGGGTATAATTTGATATTCGTATAATGGGCCTTTCTTAGACCCAATTTATTAAGTATTATCAAATCCTCTATCGCCACACTTATGAGCCCAATTATACTTGATTGCTAACCCGTAGACGGCTCACCTCACACGCCACTTCTAATTAATCCATCCTAAGTATCTTTTAACAACATCCCCGATCTGTCGGTTTAGAGTTAGTAAACTTACCAACTCCCCGACATATCATTATCAGTTAATTAATTCGTTACCCAAACCCGCTACTTAACCTAATACCCAATCCCGTTACTATACTCTATACATTGATTAAGTTTAACTCATATTTTACTATCGTCTTAATTTCCCGTTTATAGTTCATTAATACTCATTCTTTATACTTATATATATACATCGATCACGTAACTAACAACCTTGCGGCACAGGTTAACCTTTTTACTTCTAAACCCTAATCGCGTTTAATTGGTCTTCTCCGATTACTTATTAATTATCCGGTTAATTCATATTTACTAATTACTTTGGTTACGGGTAAACGTCCTAACTGCTACGGTTTAATGGTTTCCCGGTTTAATTGATTGTATGAGTTGTGAACCGACTCACGGAAATAACCGCAAACTGCGGCTTGTTGCGGATGTGGAATCCCAAGATCTTGCGCTTATTTGAATGTGGTCCAAGATCTGATCTTTATCTTGATCCTGTACTCCAGCCATATAAATTGTTGATTTTTACATGTTTAAAGAGAGACCAAAAACTGCTGCGAACCTTTTAAAAACTTCGAGTATAGCATCAATAGACTGTTTTCTTCCATCTGCGAAGACTAGGAGATCATCCGCAAAACACATATGAGTTAGACGCAGATCCTGGCAGTAGGGATGATAACCTATTTTCTTCTCAACAGCCGCATTATCAAGCATTTTAGATAGAACTTGCATACATATCACAAATAAGTAAGGGGACAATGAACATCCTTGTCGAAGCCCTCTTTCACTACAGAAATATCCAGCCAACTCGCCGTTCAGTTGGACTGAGAATGTGGCAAAAGTGATACATCTTTTAATCCATAATACAAACTTCTCTGGGAACTGAAGGGCAAAGAGAATATCCAAAACAAATGGCCACTGAACTGAATCAAACGCTTTGGAAATATCAATCTTAAGAGCGCACCTTGAAGAGATCTTGTCCTTGTGGTAACTTTTAACAAGTTCAGAGGCTAACAATACGTTTTCCATCAGGAGACGCCCTTTAACAAAAGCCGACTGATTAGGTGAGATGAATTTAGGAAGCAGCTTTTTTAGACGATTTGCCAAGATCTTCGAGATCACCTTGTAGATGACGTTGCAACAAGAAATAGGCCTATAGTCTTTTATGTGCTCCGCTGATTCTTTCTTTGGTATAAGCGCAAGAATGGTAGAATTTATTCCAGTTGGAAGAAAACCAGTATCAAAAAAGGATTGGACCGCCACCACAAACTCCTTACCAATAACCGACCAAGCTGCCTTATAGAATTCACAAGTGAATCCATCCGGACCTGGAGATTTATTTCCAGCCATAGCAAATAGCACCTTTCGAATCTCTTCTCTTGATACATTCTGCATTAACTGATCTTTATCCTCCTGGCCACATTTAAATCCCAGCAGATTTTCCATTTCCTCAGTCGGCATATGCTCCAGATTTTCCATTTTATGCGCTAAGAAACCATGAAAATGGTCGACAGCTACCTTCTTTAATTCATCCTGAGTATCAACACAAGTACCATCATCTTTTTTCAACTCTTTGATGCTATTTCTAGCTTTCCTTATAGTGGCAACATTGTAGTAATGCATATTGTTTCCATCTTCCACTTTGAGCCAATGGATTTTCGCCTTTTGACTTATGACTTTCTCTTCTATACCTGGAAGTAAACTCCATCTATTATAGGCTTGAGATTCCATTCTCATCGCTTCATGTGAAGGATTCAGAAGTGTATTGTTTAGGCACTCGCATAGAGCCTCATAAGCAACCTTTGTCTTCTTTGAAATATCCAGAATATGCTCCTTACTTAACTTCTTAATCAGAGGCTTGAGTAGTTTAAGCTTCTTTGAAAATATGTACATCGCTGAGGTTGAATTGAAAATCTCTGTGGACTCTTTCCAGAAGCCATCAACCAGCTGGACAAAGCCAGGGAGCTCTGCAACCGCATTAACGAATTTAAAAGGACGCTTTATCCTCTGATGGTCGTGAATAATACGGATATGGCATCAGAGATGGTCTGAGCATCCTCCTGATTCAAAGACGCAATAACTCTGTGGATAATTAGCGATCCATGCTTGATTCATCAGAGTTCTATCTAGTTTCTTGCAAATCAGTCCTTCATCTCTTTTATTACACCACGTCAACTTTGGACCATGAAATCCCATATCAATTAGTGAGCAATATCGTGTTATCTCTTGAAAATCTCTCATTCCTGGTGGGATTGATGGAGATGTCTCAAAATCCGAATGCTCCACAATGTCTAATATTTCATTAAAATCACCAAAAATCAGCCAAGGAAGTTTTCGAAACAGCGGTGAATCCTGATGACTTTTAATGTCCTCCCATAATTCTTTCCTTTCTTCAGCAGTGTTACCAGCATAAACAAATGAACAAAAAATCTCATTCTCCAAACCTTCCATCATAATCAAACAAGTGATCATTTGTTTGCTAGTAAAGCAAGGAGTGACCTTCACTTTTGGACTCCAAACCACCCAAATCCTTCCTAGTCTATTGCTGCCATAGTTTGATATGAATGACCAATCCCTGAATACTGATGAAGCTATCCGAAGAGCCTTGCTTTCCTTAACTCTTGTTTCAAGCAAACAACCAAATTGTAAACCTTCTTTTTTAATCCAATTACGGACCACTGTATGTTTTTCGACCTTATTAAAACCACGAACATTCTTGAAGAATCCATACATCAATGATTTTTGCGAGCGTTCGGTTTATTCGAAAAAACTAGAACTTGCATCCTTAGTTTTTTGAACAGTATCAGATATGAACTTGTGATTCTCTTTGGGAATTCTTGGAAAAGATTGACGTAGGACTGGATTTTCCTTCTCCTTCATAATTTTTCCACCCTCCTTATCGTTACCATCTCTCCTAGCCTCCTTCTCAGACTTTTCCTCAGCTAAGAGGATCATCTCTTCTTCATTGTCTTCAGTCGGATCCTGTTCTTCTTTGTCCATTATTTCCCCTTCTTCTCCCATATCACTCAAAACTGAATATCTTGAGTAAGACAGTATAGATACTTGTCCAAACTTGAGATCAGTTTGTTTCTTTTCCGGTGTTCTACTAGCATTCTTTGGAGAAATAAATCATGCATCATCGCATCGTCTGCAACAACATTGGCTGTGATTTTTTCTTCAACCATATTGGATGTATTCAAAGTTTGATCATTGGAAACACTGTCCTCCTCGGAGCTTGACTCCTTTATTATCTCATTCTCCCTTGAGACCTCATTTTCATCAGCATCGTTCATCTCAGTTTCTACATCATCTTTCACTGCAATATCATCTTGTGTGCTCTGTTTTTCTTCTTTGTTTTCACCCAAATCTGAGAAACAAGCCTTTGTTAAGTGTCCCCATTTACCACACTTGGTGCACTTTGATGGAAGCCAAGGATAAGAGTACTCAACCAATGTTTCTACCCCTGCAGATTGAATTTCATGGATTTGGGAAGTTCTTTCGTTAGATCAGCTAGAACGAAAACTTTCGCTATCTTGAAATTAGAGCATTGAGCAGTCTCCGGGTGAAGTCTTTCAGGTTTTCCCACAGGGCTAGAAACAAAACTAAGCCCCTTCCAAGAATACATGTTCATTGGCACATTTCGTAAGTGTATCCAAAGAGGAACTGTTTTGATTTCAGGCTGCACATCCTCGACGAAAGGCGACCACTTCGCCATTACCACCGGAATGTCGGCCAGATTCCACATTCCCCTTCTCATCACACGGTTTCTGATTGATGGATTAGATATTCGAAACTTCATCGTTGTTGCATTAACAACATATACATCGATCATATCCTCCTTACTCCCAAGAGCCCAAATCTTATTGACAATTGCGTGGATCTTCGCAACATGAGGAGCTTTAGCAAGGAACCTCCCTATCAAGAAGTCTTCCCAAAGTGGAGCAGCGTCGAGAAGAATCTCATCAGGGACGATTACCGAACCTACTTCGTCAATCATAGAAACTTCCATGTCATATTTCATTAGATTCTTTTTCTTCTGTAACAAGTTTGCTCAAGAACCACCAAATTTGATTTCTGAGGCAGGTGTAGATTGCTGCTGTGAACCCTCTGATCCATCTCCGACGGCCATGACACCCGCCGGAGTCATGAGACGGTGCCGGAGTTGACTCGATGAAGCTGTAGAACGCAAAACCCTAGAGTCGCAAAAAAATCACCTCCAGAGCAAAACTCAGCGTTTTGTATAGTTAATTCTCTAGAATTGGACGTTTTTATAGTTATTCTCTAGAATTTTGTATAGTTATTCTCTAGAATTTTATATAGTTATTCATGTAATATAACAAATAATACATGTTTGACCAAAAAAAAAACAAATAATACATGAATTTTGTATAGTTATTCTCTAGAATTGGACATTTTTTATACAAGCTGATTGAATCACCACCCACTCTTTTGTGTTCTCTCAAATCAGCTTGTTATGTTATAACGTCACAAATATTTACGTAAAGAAGGTTTAGAGAACCAACATATCTGGTTGGTGGATCTAGACAAACTTGCCGTTCTCTTTTTTTTTTATATGGTAGGAGATTGGTAAAAGGAACTTTTGTCATTTTTAGTGATATATATTTTCGCTTATGCCTACCATTTTCTCTAATTAAATGGTAACATTTTATAATGAGATGGGTCCTGTTAAAAAAGGTTTTAAAAACGTTAACTAAGAGTCAAGACTCAAGACTCAAGAGATATGAAAAGAAATGTAGAAAGAATCAATTCAACATGCTTTCACCATGTTAATCTCTAATTAGGTACAATGTTAGATAGTCCCACTTGGGTTTTCACCAACTTTGTCATATTAAACCTTTACAAATATATGAATAAAACAGGCTTTCAACAACCCCATCGATTCATTTTTACGGCCGACAATCGTTTGTTGATTATTTTCTTACTAATTTTAACCATGAATATGTGTTTTCTTTCTTTTTTTAAAAATGAACAAGGATTTATTAGAAGCTGTGCGTCACTTCTAAAACTTGAGGTTAGATTTACACCTATCTATAACTTACACTAAGAGAAGAAGAAAAATATGACAGAAGTCTTACATAATCATGGCATATATATATATATATATATATATATATTTTATAAACATGTAAATATCATATAGAAATGAAAAGTTTTGGATATACAGAAGTTGATCCTAAATTAATGCTACCTTGCCAAAAAAAAAAGATAAAAAATAAGGGAACATAAGAAGAAGAAATGTCAATATTTGGGTTCAGCTAGTTAGAGACGGCCCTTGATACAAGCTGATGAAGCCCACACTTGTGGCCTTATATCTTTAATATAAGTTTCAGCCACATTTTCTAGTTAAACTTAAACAGTTCAGTTGGTAAATGAACTCATTTCCTTAAAGAAAGGTCGCAAGTTCAACATGTGGTCTTGCTTTTCTCCCCTTTTGTTTATTTTTTTTTTAATATAACAGGTCTCAAAAAACATTTTGGCTTGTAACCCACATATTGTCAAGACGGGCTCTGCAGCTAGTGAAACCAAAAAGCTATGACTTTCTTGAATCTCCTTGTAGAGAGAGTAATTCTAATATCGCGATCGATGACCTTGAAGATTGTTGCTTACGCAGCCATGTGGTGAGCACAAAACAAACTATTCTTTCGCCTTTTATCATGATATATTGGAGCTGTTAATTTCTCACATAAAGATTTTTTAAGATCACTTGTGAACCTTTTTTAGTTTTCTCATTTAAAATAGAATTAGGAAAAGTTAGCAAATGTCAAAGAATAATAACAAATAAATTGTTGTAAATATTCTAGTAAACCTTTGTTAAGATTTCCTATATTTCACAGTCTCTATCTTTAAATGTTTACCCTAGAATCATTGTATTATAAATATCTTTTCTCACATAAATAAAGAAACACAATCTTCTCTCATATTTTGGCATGATATCAGAGCTCGAATAAAACGATCTCTAAATTGTTCATCTTTGCGCCGTAACCTAATCTATTCATTCTTCATATCAGTGGTGACCTCTAACGAAACACCATTAACGCCGACATCCGGCAAAACATGAGAATCAACCTCTGATAGGTCTGTCAGAAACTCACCATATTTCTTATCTCCTTCAGATCATCCTCCTTATGTTCTTACGCCAATTCTCTTCAACGGCGAAAACTATGAACAATGTGCCAAAGTGACGAGAAACAATCCCTGAGCTAAGCAAAAGCTTGGACTCATTGACGGAACTCTTAAGAAAACAGATTACGAAAAGTGGAGTACATTCAATTCAATGTTGATTGGATGGATGTATGCTGGTATCGACCTTAAATTCATCATTCAATCTCCGTCGTCGAAAGTTCTTACGTCATGTGGGAAAAACTATGATCACATTTCTCTGCAGGAAACACACCAAGGTTCCATCAATTAAATGCTGATATCGTAGCTTATCAACAAGACGAACAAAACATTGCAACCTATTTCAGAAAACTCAAAATTATATGGGATGATTTGGATGACTATGAACCTGCGATCGGTTGCTGTGAGAAAATCCAACATGTGAAATCCTCACCAAACATGACAAAAGATGCAACCACAAACAAATTACATCAATTTTTGATGGGTTTTGATGCATCTTGATTTGGCACCCCTCGAACAAATCTTTTGGGTCAATTAACTCGCGAAAAAAGAACTGGATTTGAATCAAATCTATTCTGATCTCGTTGTTGAAGAAAGAGATCTCACAGTTTCAAGAAGCAAAGAGGAACACATTGATTCAGTGGGATTCACAGTTCAAAAGGAGTCAATGCTATTGCATCACTAACTCACTCGCGTAATAACCTGTTATGCACTCATTGCGGCAGCACCAACCACACCGTCGATACATGTTTCGTCCTTCATGGTTATCCTCAAGGGTGGACCAAAAAAACATAAAGAGGGCGTGGTCGTGGCAATGGAAGAGGCTGTGCGCAAACATTACAGCTGTAAGCAACGAGCATGAGTATTCTGACATTCCTGGAGTCAGCACAGAAACATGGTCAGTGATAGGTTTCTAAGTTTTACCCTATTCTAAACTGCAAGTGAACAGCAATGTCAAAGTAGTATATAGGGCTATCGAATCCACAGGGACACTTGGTCTCAATAGAAACAGAAACGTAGAGATTAAACTAGATATAAGCAGATGGTGAAGTAAATAAATTGCGAAGCAAGAAAGTAAACAGTAGCAGAGATTAACGGTTGTGAAGCAATAAACTAAAAGCGTCAAGCCTAGGGTATTCTCAGGAAATCAGACAAGCAGACAGTTCATTCAGCAAGGATCTAATTAAGCACAGTTCTAGAACTCAAAACACAGATATAGAATTAACCAAATTCCTTTGCGATAATTCTCTAAGCCTAAGTGCAGCAAACCAAACTTTCGTTTGCGAGAACTAACAGATTAAACTAGCATTAATCCCAAGTTTGATATGTTCACAATTATCCTAAACCAAACTTCCGTTTGCGCAAAGTTTAATTGCCCAATTTAATTAGTTCAGATTCCTAAACCCCACTTCCGTGACGTATTTAGCAACCTAAGATCTAGATTTTAATTGATCAGGTTAGAACTAGCTTTAAGCACAATTAAATTGAAGAACATATATAGTTATGAATCCTTAACTGAATTTGAACAAGTCTAGCAAGTCATGAAATCCTATGTGAGAAACCCTAAACTCAACTATGGATCTACTCAGACATGATTAATGAAAACATAATCAAAGAAATAATAGATTGCATATAAGAAATTAAATAGATAAAGGGGTTCGAAATCTTCTCCAAAATAAGTGAATACAGGAGATAGATCAGCCCCCAAAAGCTCTAGAAATCTCTTAGCTATTAGTATCAAAGCGTAATGTAAAGCGTAGGTAAAATAAACACCAAAAACTAGTATATATAGGCATAATCTCGGATGGGGCTTCTGTGTAAATACGGGAACTATTCTGGGCCTTTTTGCAAATCTTCATAACTTGTTAAACCGACGCGTACGGCCCATCTCGCTAGTGTGTCGACCGATGCACAAGGTGTGTCGGTCGATGCATGATCAATAAATCGGACAGTGAGTTAAGCTCTCGGCCAAAACGTCCCAAAAGTCCCAAAATGCTCCAAATATCTCCAATTAGCTCCAAACTTGATTAAACCTGTAAAAGACTCTAAACAAAGACAAAAGACACTAAAAACACATCTATATCATGGTCTAGAATGGGTAAAAACCATGATATATCAACTCCCCCACACTTAGCCTTTGCTTGCCCTCAAGCAAAACATAGAACTAAAACATGGTGAAGAGGTTTGAAAACTCTTCAGAAACTCATTTCATCCTAGAAGCTACAATACTCAGATTCCCCTTAGTAAACCACTGCAAGAATCAATCACAGGATATCAGGACCACAATGTACTTCCCCCACACTTAGCAACTGTCCTAGGTAAACTCCACAATCACATTCAAGCATTCAAATTCTCCCTACTGACTTCTGCAAGTATTTAAGTGCGGTCTCACCTAAGGATTATCGATCAAAGGGCACATGGATTCTTACCTTATCAGCTCTATACCACCATACTATCTTTCTCTAGTCCCTTTCTTCTCTTTCCCTTCTTTAACAACTGATTTTTCTCCACTGGGTATCATTTTATTTTTTTTATCAGTGTTCTTCCCGTTATGGGGTGTACTTTGGACACATTCCATGGTACACAGGACCATTCCCATGACCACTTCGGAGTTACTAACTCATCCTCAGTTTATTATATTTTTTTTTTTTTTTACTTTACAGAAGGGGAGAAGGGAACTAAATAGGACAGGTTTACAGGCTGTGTCAGAACTAACAAGGGAATCCGACACAAAGTATACCAAGCCCTTAGGTGAGAAATCTAAGTCAGTATTAAATTGAAGTCAGTAAAAGGATCCTCTGATACCTGAAGTGATGTGGGTGTTCCCAGTAGGTTGATATGTGATGGGGTTTTCTAATAGTCAGAGATAGATCCTGCAACTTCATCCCAATGGTTACTTAAGTTCCTGCAAGTCTTGTAAATCTTCTCAGAAAATCATAGTTTCTTACTTAAACAATTTTGACTCAATAAAACAAAATTTTTTTTTTTGAAAAACGGACTGACTCTTAAGAAAACAGAAAACAAAAGTCAGTAGCACCTCCCCCACACTTAAGACACACTGTCCCCAGTAGTGTCCAGCGAAGGATCGGTAAAAAGAAAATAAAAAATTGAAAAGGTGAAATTATGTCTGTCGGGTTACCTCTGTCGCTCGCTGAGCATCGATCGTTGCACTAAGTGCATCGACCGTTACTTGGCGATTTTCGTGTATAGTCGATCGTTGCTCAGGACCGCAACGATCGCTGCAATGCGATTCCTTTCGTGTTGTGACGATCGACACAGAAGTGCGTCGATCGTTGCACTGCGATTTATCCGAGACCTGCAAACATAAACTCACCAGAAACAAAAACAAACGTAAAATCCTAACAAAAACACCAAAAATTAAGTAGAAAAACACCAGTACCTAATGGTGGGTTGCCTCCCACCCAGCGCTTGTTTAAGGTCAATAGCTTGACCGGACGGATTGGAATTTTCAAGTACCAGGAGGTCTTGACAGAGACTTTTTCTGTCTCTGTTCAAGTCTCCTCATCCAAGGTGGTGAGTAGGCTGTTGCGGAATGCTCATGTCCAAGAAAAGATGGAGTGAAATGTGCTCCAGGATCTATAACCATGGTATGATCAGGCTGCTCAAAATCTGCGTCTCTTATGGTGAATGTCTGCCCATCTATTAGTGGCTTTCGCAGCTTATCCATCTCATAGTGCAGTGGTTCATCTCCCAGATGGAGGTCTATCAGGCTGCTCCTAACATCAATCAACGCTCCTGCTGTAGCCAAAAAGGGTCTCCCAAGCAATAATGCTTCATCCGGATCACAGTCATATTTCAGAACAAGGAAGTCCGTTGGAACTAAGTAGTTTCCAACTCTCACCGGAATGTCTATAAGGAGTCCTTCAGGAACTCGTATGGACTGATCAGCTAGAACAAGAGAAGTCCTAGTGGGAGTAAAATCCAGCATACCCAGCTTCTCTGCCACAGAATAAGGCATCAAACTTCCAGCAGCTCCTAAATCACACAGAGAGCGTCTAAAACTATCCTCAAAGATAGAACAATCCATCACAAAGACTCCAGGATCAGATAGCTTCTTCGGGACCTTAGTTAGCAGAACATCACTGATATGCTGAGGAACTATTATCACCCAGTCTTTCAGATCATCATCCAGGGGCAACATCTTGTTCAGGTACCTTTGCACACATGGATGATAAGGTGGATCATCAGAAGTTGGAATTTCTTCCAATTCTTCACCAATACCTTCTAATTTCTTCAGCTCTTCAATCTCTTGCCTAATCACTTCAGACACTGAGGAGTGTTGTCTAAAGATCTGCTCGTAGATCTCCTGTTGAGAAATCTCAGAGGCTCCATTGAATAGGCGATCAAGCTCCAAATCATCATTTATGCTATTATCATCCGAAGGTTCTGTCTGTTCACGCCCTGCAACGACCGACACTAAGGGTGTGTCGATCGTTGCCATCCCGACGGGTGTATCGATCGGCACAGATGTTGCATCGATCGACGCACTGCAGCAGATTTCACCCGAGAGTTTTTCACAAATATCCGAAAATTCCTGTTCTGTCACCAACTCAGCTGTACTTAGCTCAAATCTTTCACCTAGGTGAGATCCATCATTAATGCACACAGACCAGGCCTTAACATGAGTGTCTGCCACTCCTTTTCCCTTCAGTGAGCTGGACATCTGGTTTACCTGAGTGTCCAACTGCTTCATGTGAGTGCTCAGAGACTCAAATTTCCCATTGAGGTCTTCATAGACAGCGTCCAACTTCTTGTTGCAGTCCACAGAAATCTTGGTCTGACTCTCAATCAGCTGTTCCATCATAGCCTCCATTTTGCTCTCATGGGCTGTAGGCGCAGGAGGAGTCTGATAGGATGTAGATCCATAGGTTCTCTGAGTACCTTGTCCATAGGTCTTCTGAAAACCACCAGTCTGTCCACCATTGGAGAATCTGTTCCCCTGTTGATTACCAAATCTATTACCTTGGAAACCAGAACCTCCTATGAAATTCACATCTTCTTCCTGAGTTTCCTCCTCAGCCTGAATCACCTCTACATCTTGGGCAAAGTGGACAGATTTCTTACTAGTCAGGAGATTGTAGACTGTGTCTAATCTGGATCTTATATTAGCTATATCAGAATTCTCTACAGTTCCACCAGATTTCTTCCTCCTTTCATCCATTGTCTTGCAACTGTTGCTGCCAATCAGGTTCTCAATCAACTGCTTAGCTTGTGTAGGAGTCCTGGTGTTAAAATTAGCATTACTGGAATTATCCAGCGCAGTCTGATAAGGGAGATCTATGCCTCTGAAGAAAATACCAATCAGCTGTACTTCTGTGAATCCATGGTGTGGACAGTCACACTGATACTGCTTAAATCTCATCCAGGCAGTCTTCAAGGGCTCCACAGCTCCTTGGGAAAAAGTGAGTATGTCCTGTCTGGACTGATCCGAGCGCGCATCATCATAAAAGTGACGCAAGAACTCACTCTTTAAGGCTGCCCAAGTAGTATACTGACCAGGTGCCAGTTGTCTCAGCCATGCACTAGCGTCTCCAGCAAGACTGTGCGGAAATAACTTAAGGAACAGATAGTCCGTGCATACTCCTTCATACTTCATGCCAGTGACTATGTCTTCAAACTTGTCAATGTGATCCATAGGCTGCTCTGCTTGAAGACCATGAAAAGCAATCTGTCTCATCAGCTGGTAGTAGATGGTTTTTACCTCAAAATCATTCCTCTCAAAAGAAGGAAGCACTAGAGCTGCTCGGTTTGCATGAAACACATCAGGTCTGTTGTAATCAGCTAGTGTCCTCTCATGAACCACCATCTCTCTACCTTGGGCCTGTCCTTGACCCTGGTTTCGGTTCAGCTCCTGTTGCTGTTGCTCAGGAGGATCAGGGATGACATTCCCTTCAGCATCAACCCGATGCCCAGCAGCATTGTACGGGTTGTCATCTTGGTCCCTCAGGGTACCTTCAGCATCTGGTATCAAGATCAAACGTTCTCGTACCATTCTCTCTCTCTTTTCTCTTCTGTTAGTCCTTTCTAGACGTCCAAGTTCCTCTAGTCCGAGATTAAGCAAGCTCGAGTTCGGATTACTTCGAGTTTTCTGCGTTGGCATAAACTGTCTGTAATCGTCCAGCAACGATCGATGCTATCAGTGCAACGATCGATTCAATCTCAGAATCGCCTAGTGACGATCGACGCAAGGGATGCAACGATCGACGCAAGGCGAAATTCGTACCTGCGACAGAGAGAAATCAGAGAAAAAGTTAGCAAAATCAAAAAAAAAAAAACAAAAAACAAAAAAGAACAAAAAAAAAGAAAAATTTCTAGCAAAAACCCTAAGTTCGGTCCTATCGAAGACTCAAAGGGTCCCCGGCAACGGCGCCAAAAACTTGATAGGTTTCTAAGTTTTACCCTATTCTAAACTGCAAGTGAACAACAATGTCAAAGTAGTATATAGGGCTATCGAATCCACAAGGACACTTGGTCTCAATAGAAACAGAAACGTAGAGATTAAACTAGATATAAGCAGATGGTGAAGTAAATAAATTGCGAAGCAAGAAAGTAAACAGTAGCAGAGATTAACGGTTGTGAAGCAATAAACTAAAAGCGTCAAGCCTAGGGTATTCTCAGGAAATCAGACAAGCAGACAGTTCATTCAGCAAGGATTTAATTAAGCACAATTCTAGAACTCAAAACACAGATATAGAATTAACCAAATTCCTTTGTGATAATTCTCTAAGCCTAAGTGCAGCAAACCAAACTTTCGTTTGCGAGAACTAACAGATTAAACTAGCATTAATCCCAAGTTTGATATGTTCACAATTATCCTAAACCAAACTTCCGTTTGCGCAAAGTTTAATTGCCCAATTTAATTAGTTCAGATTCCTAAACCCCACTTTCGTGACGTATTTAGCAACCTAAGATCTAGATTTTAATTGATCAGGTTAGAACTAGCTTTAAGCACAATTAAATTGAAGAACAGATATAGTTATGAATCCTTAACTGAATTTGAACAAGTCTAGCAAGTCATGAAATCCTATGTGAGAAACCCTAAACTCAACTATGGATCTACTCAGACATGATTAATGAAAACATAATCAAAGAAATAATAGATTGCATATAAGAAATTAAATAGATAAAGGGGTTCGAAATCTTCTCCAAAATAAGTGAATACAGGAGATAGATCAGCCCCCAAAAGCTCTAGAAATCTCTTAGCTATTAGTATCAAAGCGTAATGTAAAGCGTAGGTAAAATAAACACCAAAAACTAGTATATATAGGCATAATCTCGGATGGGGCTTCTGTGTAAATACGGGAACTATTCTGGGCCTTTTTGCAAATCTTCATAACTTGTTAAACCGACGCGTACGGCCCATCTCGCTAGTGTGTCGACCGATGCACAAGGTGTGTCGGTCGATGCATGATCAATAAATCGGACAGTGAGTTAAGCTCTCGGCCAAAACGTCCCAAAAGTCCCAAAATGCTCCAAATATCTCCAATTAGCTCCAAACTTGATTAAACCTGTAAAAGACTCTAAACAAAGACAAAAGACACTAAAAACACATCTATATCATGGTCTAGAATGGGTAAAAACCATGATATATCAGTCAGCCATAGTGAACCTTCTTAAACCACCAAATACATCTTCTTCTGAGAATTTATCTCGTAATGATACAAACATTGAGTTCCTTCTCGATTCAGGAGCTTCACATCACATGACCGGTGATGAGGAGTTACTAACATAAATAGTCGACATCCTTCGTAGCATTGCCAAATAGAAAACATACTTTTGCAACTCAAGAAGGATCTCTTCACCTTACCGATGATAGAGTCCTCACTCATGTTCTCTTAGTGCATGATTTATCTTGCACTTTGATTTCCTTAGATCGTTTGTTACGAGAACTATCATGTTTTGCTATTTTCACTGACAAAATTTGTGTAATATATGGCTGTTCTTTGAAGATGCCGATTGGAGCATGTGAGGAAGATAACAAGGTTTGTCATTTTCACGGGATTGTTTCAGATAGAGCCTAAAAGATTCATTGGTTAACTTGTTATCTCGTTATCACTCGTCTAGAACTCAGCTACTCAGTTCATATCCTTGCTCAATTCATGCAGTCTCTTAGACAAACGCATTGGGACGCATCTCGTTATCTTGTGCGCTATCTCAAAGGCTGTCAAGGACAAGGAATTTTACTCTCCTCTACTTGTAATCTCCAACTAAATGTTTACTGTGACTCTGATTCGGCATCGTGCCCTCTAACTAGTCTCTCACTTAGTAGTTATGTCATTCTTCTCGGAGACGCCGATTTCTTGAAAAACCAAGAAACATGACAAGGTGTCACGATTTTCCTCTGAGGCTAAATATAGATCCATGGTGTTTACTGTTCAAGAAATGTTATGGATCAAAGAACTTCTTGAGTCAAGCGACATTTCTCATACGGCACCTGTGAAGCTCATTTGTGAGAGAAAATCCACACTTCATATTGCAGCAAATCCTCTCTTTCATGAGCGAAACACATCGAAAATGATTCTAATTTCATATGCGATGAGATCAAAACATGCAACATTATCATTGCACATGTCAACACGAATGAACAACTCACCGATCTCCTAACCAAAGCTCTCATAATACAAAAGTTCATGTATTTACTTGGTAAGTTGGACGTTTGTAACTTCCATGCTCCAACTCGAGGGGGATTGTTACGATATGATATATCTTAAATAAGAAATATTCTTTATTGTTAAGACTTCCTATATTTCCTAGTCTTTATCTCTAAGGGTTTACCCTAAAATCATTGTATTATAAATACATTTTCTCAGGTCAATAAAAGAAACACAATTTTCTCTCATATTTTAGCAACTTTAGAAAAAGAAACGACTTTCACAAAAATTTAGAGAAAAAAACAATATCAAAGCAAATACATTTTTCTCTAGAGTTTCTGTATCAATGTGAGTATCAATTACAAACCCTTAAACCTCTTTATTTAAGCCATAAAACCCGATACAATATGGAAAAAATAATGAAACGAGATCCTTTAATTTACTTGACAAAAGAAAGTCTTAAACCGTATATTGCTAGTATCTTAAATTTTAAGTCACTTTTTTTTTATTAACCAGGAGGTGATATGGGTTTTAAGTCCGACTAATCTCTTTAAGCCGGAGTGAATTGGATTTTTTTCCTCTCGCCGAAGACATGACGAAAGACCTCCCTTCAAATAGAAATCGAATTAGGGACACGAGAAAGCAACCTCCGTCCTCATAAACCACTTGTCGAATGCACTGTTGGTTTAAGTCACTTAAGACAACAACAAAAAAAAAAAATTATTAGCTAACTTGATATGAGCAAATGACTAAGAGAATCCGGAAAAAGCATAAAACTTAACACATGTCGTTTCATAATAATGTAATGATTGTAACTAGCTATGGTTAACAAGCAAAATGATAATGTATAACTCCAAAATAATAGGTCAAAGGCTTATATGTCGGAAACATAAAGTGTGTTAAACCTAGTACCATGTGAAAAATTCCAATATCTCATTGGGGCTTAAGATAAAACATCGGTGGATAAAGGTTAGATATATTTTGTGTTTACGATATACTAAAAATAGGATGAATATTGAAATACCATAAAGATCGAGCGTATGAGTCGCACGCACCCCTAAATTTTCTCTCTAGAGTTTTGAATTGTCTTCTTCGTCAAGAGGCTTTCTTGCTCCCGGCGGTGCTCGTCGGTGAGCGGGAGGGCCTCCCCATCTGAATCTTGTGTCGAGCTCAACGACGGAACAATCCGAAGTGACGACGATGGAAGCGCACGCTTCCTCTCCGAGATGCAGAGGCGGGAATTCCAAGAAAGAAAAAGCTGTGGAAGCTCCATGGCTTCGCGGGTCGACGGCGTATCTCAGCTGGGGGAAACTCCGCGGAAGGACAACGGAGAGATCTAGCTGGATTCACGGTGTCGTGCCTTAGAAGCTTAGAGGTGCGATTTCTTTTCTTGGTCGGTGGGTTAGCATCTTTAGTCAACGGAGTCTATAGCGGAGGCGAGGAAGTGTTTGGGGATGGCGATTCTCCGGAGCTTGTCTCGTATCTTTGTGGAGGAGGAACTTGAACGGATCGAGGTCGTATGTGGTGCACGGCAGTGGGAGATGCGGAGGAACCGAGGTTGCGGTGGAAGCGGTGGAATATGGCGATGAGGTCGGTTGCTGTTGGTTGAGGTGGTCGATTTAAGTGACTGTGGGACAAGTCTGGGAGTAAGATCTTCCCGATGGTGCGCTGTTAGGGTATCTGGAAACCGGTCTCGGACTGCCGGAAAATGCGATCTCTTGCTGTGTCGTGACGGAACATGCTTCGCTTAGTCCGCCGGATCTAGGAGCTTTATGCTCTGTCGTCTTCTTCCCACCTCTTGCCGGAATTTCATTTGTTCCCTGCCTATAGTAGCGCTAGGGAAATCTCTTCTCTTTTAATTGCCGATCTTTTGTCCGGCTGTCGGTGCCGAAGTACTGTTTCCGATGCCCATCTCGGGATGTAATTTTTTTATTATAATTAATATATATAGGATGTGTGATCAATACACAGTCTATCAGAGTTAGATATTTAGACTATATAATAAGATAATCTACATCCACATATATATATCTTAGTACTATACTTTTTGTATGTCAATGCGTTTTCATGTGAGAAAACACTAAATTAAATATAAACCTACAAATATGTCTCACTAGCTAGCTCTTCGTGTGTCTATGGTAGCTCGAGTTGGGCCGTCGTCTTAACTTATGCGCTTTCCTTGAATGGTGCACATAAGGTTTGCTCTAATTTCCGATCCTAGTATTCTAAGTTTCTAACTTTGTAAAGAAAAATAGTTTAGTTTTAAAAATAATTTTAATCACGTATGTTATTTAAACGTTTTGCAACCATATAATTATTACATTCTCGTGTATTTGTGTTAAAGCCACTATTATTTATGTCAAACCTTAAAATTATGGGTACAAATTATTTACGGTCGTATGTGGTGCACGGCAGTGGGAGTGGGAGATGCGGAGGAACCGAGGTTGCGGTGGAAGCGGTGGAATATGGCGATAAGGTCGGTTGCTGTTGGTTGAGGTGGTCGATTTAAGTGACCGTGGGATAAGTCTGGGAGTAAAATCTTCCCGATGGTGCGCTGTTAGGGTATCTGGAAACTGGTCTCGGACTGCCGGAAAATGCGATCTCTTGCTGTGTCGTGACGGAACATGCTTCGCTTAGTCCGCCGGATCTAGGAACTTTATGCTCTATCGTCTTCTTCCCACCTCTTGCGGGAATTTCATTTGTTCCCTGCCTATAATAGCGCTAGGGAAATCTCTTCTCTTTTAATTGCCGATCTTTTGTCCGGCTGTCGGCGCCGAAGTACTGTTTCCGATGTCCATCTCGGGATATATATATATATATATATATATATATATATATATATATATATATATATATATATATATATAAATAGGATGTGTGATCAATACACAATCTATCAGAGTTAGATATTTAGACTATATAATAAGATAATCTACATCCACATATATATCTTAGTACTATACTTTTTGTATGTCAATGCGTTTTCATGTGAGAAAACACTAAATTAAATATAAACCTACAAATATGTCTCACTAGCTAGCTCTTCGTGTGTCTATGGTAGCTCGAGTTGGGCCGTCGTCTTGACCTATGCGTATTCTAAGTTTCTAACTTTGTAAAGAAAAACAGTTTAGTTTTAAAAATAATTTTAATCACGTATGTTATTTAAACGTTTTGAAACCATATAATTATTACATTCTCGTGTATTTGTGTTAAAGCCACTATTATTTATGTCAAACCTTAAAATTATGGGTACAAATCTTTTTGTTTTAAGATATATAATTTTTTAAAGAAATACGTATATATTTCTGCGAGCGAATTAGATATGATCATGGATATTTATGTTCTTCTATAGTTTAGTAGTTTGTATCTTCTAACCTTTTTTAAATATATTATAATATTGTTTTTAGGGATATTTTTATAGAATGTTTGGTATAGAATAGCAACATAACTACTTATGCCAAATGCTTCCTCGTGCTATTTTTATTCTACAAAAAAATTCATAATCAGATTTACTGTGACTCTGATTCGGCATCGTGCCCTCTAACTCGTCTCTCACTTAGTAGTTATATCATTCTTCTCGGAGACGCCGATTTCTTGAAAAACCAAGAAACATGACAAGGTGTCACGATTTTCCTCTGAGGCTAAATATAGATCCATGGTGTTTACTGTTCAAGAAATGTTATGGATCAAAGAACTTCTTGAGTCAATCGACATTTCTCATACGGCACCTGTGAAGCTCATTTGTGAGAGAAAATCCACACTTCATATTGCAGCAAATCCTCTCTTTCATGAGCGAAACACATCGAAAATGATTCTAATTTCATATGCGATGAGATCAAAACATGCAACATTATCATTGCACATGTCAACACGAATGAACAACTCACCGATCTCCTAACCAAAGCTCTCATAATACAAAAGTTCATGTATTTACTTGGTAAGTTGGACGTTTGTAACTTCCATGCTCCAACTGGAGGGAGATTGTTACGATATGATATATCTTAAATAAGAAATATTCTTTATTGTTAAGACTTCCTATATTTCCTAGTCTTTATCTCTAAGGGTTTACCCTAAAATCATTATATTATAAATACATTTTCTCAGGTCAATAAAAGAAACACAATTTCCTCTCATATTCTGGCAACTTTAGAAAAAGAAACGACTTTCACAAAAATTTAGAGAAAAAAATAATATCAAAGCAAATACATTTTTCTCTAGAGTTTCTGTATCAATTTGAGTATCAATTACAAACCCTTAAACTTCTTTATTTAAGCCACAAAACCCGATACAATATGGAAAAAATAATCAAACGAGATCTTTTAATTTACTTGACAAAAGAAAGTCTTAAACCGTATATTGCTAGTATCTTAAATTTTAAGTCACCTTTTTATTAACCAGGAGGTGATATGAACTTTAAGTCCGACTAATCCCTTTAAGCCGGGGTGAATTGGATTTTTTTCCTCTCGCCGAAGACATGATGAAAGACCTCCCTTCAAATAGAAATCGAATTAGGGACACAAGAAAGCAACCTCCGTCCTCATAAACCACTTGTCGAATGCACTGTTGGTTTAAGTCACTTAAGACAACAAAACAAGAAAGAAAAAATTTTAGTAGCTAACTTGATATGAGCAAATGACTAAGAGAATCCGGAAAAAGCATAAAACTTAACACATGTCGTTTCATAATAATGTAATGATTGTAACTAGCTATGGTTAACAAGCAAAATGATAATGTATAACTCCAAAATAATAGGTCAAAGGCTTATATGTCGGAAATATAAAGTGTGTTAAACCTAGTACCATGTGAAAAATTCCAATATCTCATTGGGGCTTAAGATAAAACATCGGTGGATAAAGGTTAGATATATTTTGTGTTTACGATATACTAAAAATAGGATGAATATTGAAATACAACAAAGATCAAGCGTCTGAGTCGCACGCACCCCTAAATTTTTTCTCTAGGGTTTTGAATTGTCATCTTCGTCAAGAGGCTTTCTTGCTCCCGGCGGTGCTCGTCGGTGAGCGGGAGGGCCTCCCCATCTGAATCTTGTGTCGAGCTCAACGACGGAACGGTCCGAAGTGACGACGATGGAAGCGCACGCTTCCTCTCCGAGATGCAGAGGCGGGAATTCCAAGGAAGAAAAAGCTGCAGAAGCTCCATGGCTTCGCGGGTCGACGGCGTATCTCAGCTGGGGTAAACTCCGCGGAAGGACAACGGAGAGATCGAGCCGGATTCACGGCGTCGTGCCTTAGAAGCTTAGAGGTGCGATTTCTTTTCTTGGTCGGTGGGTTAGCATCTTCAGTCAACAGAGTCTATAGCGGAGGCGAGGAAGCGTTTGGGGATGGCGGTTCTCCGGAGCTTGTCTCGTATCTTTGCGGTGGAGGAACTTGAACGGATCGAGGTCGTATGTGTAGGAACTTGGAGCCAATTCTACCAGATTCAGAATCGCTGTCATGTTCCCGAAGCCTAGGATCTAGGGTCTAGTTAATTGAATCCTTACCGATCTAGCGTTTACCTGGAGATTGGCAGCGGAAGATAAGCAGGTAAACGAGATCTGGAGCGCCTCAATCGCTGCGCCTCTATCGTAGTCCACTTGCACACAAGCTGGAATCCGCCGGGATGCTAGCGCCGGGAATCGGATCTCTTGGGATTTCTGTGTTTTCTAGAGGAAGAGGATCAGTTTTTCTGTCAAGAAGAAACTGTCTGCGACGGCACACTTCTCTAGGTCGAAATATAAAACTCGTTTATATATTGACCTCGAGGTAAACCGAAACATCAGTTTCGGTTTCGCCCTCGTGTCGACCGACACACCTATTGGTGTCGATCGACACACATCTTGTATCGATCGATGCACCAAGGGCATCGATCGACACATCTCTTAAAACACGATATCAATGTGTATCCAATACACATTGATCGGATCATATGCCAATGATCAATCCCATACCAAGTGTATCCAACTTGCTTAGGTGTGTGACCCTGTAGGTTCACACGATACCAGAAATGAGTTACAACTCATTTGTCATAAGCGGTTTCTAGCAAAACATTATGACTACCTAGTATCACATGAATTGTCCGATCTCGACAATACAACTATCTCTAGAGTAAGTACAATGTGATTTCAGGACATAATCCCAACAATCTTCCACTTGTACTGGAATCACCTATTCCTATAATCCCTTCGTCTCTATATCTCGATATGGCATAAGGCAAGAGACTGTGTCATCCTTATTATAGCCAACATCATGTTCATCGAACTCCTGATCTATACTGATAAAACAAACGACTGACAATCACCTCGTTTGAGAACGGCCATGCATTTTCTCAGTATCAAATCTTCGATGGGCCCTGAGATATTTATCTCCTGTTACAGGAGGGACAAATCCCATCTTGTTCCATCCCTGTTTCTACACACACTTCATGATACGCATAAGCAATGCCGTTATAGCCGCCAGTTACGGAACGACGTTTGACAAGGTCAAAACGCACGCACCAATTTATATGCTAGAAAGCATGATGAACTCAGGTCTAAGGACTATACTCTATAGTCGTAATGATAACCTCCCATGACACTGATATAACTATCATGTGGAGTTCTCATTAGCGGGTCATGTCCGATCATATGTTCACCAACATATATATATGTGATTGAATGTGATAATCATATCGTTGACTCCATGAAACTTAGTCCAACAGTCACCTCACATGCTAGTCTCGCGCGGTTATTGGTGTCTCACTTCAACAACCTCGACTAGGGACAGTCGTAATTTATGTCATCTTTTACTTATAGGGTTTCATGATCAAGTCCTCAACTTGATGACCTATAAAATGAACATAAAATACTTTGGGACCATTACTTAATTATCCAATAATTAAATAATACTGATGTCAGTTTTAACTTACACAAACTTTGCCATAGCATGTCTATGTAAAAATTATAACATAACTAAATAACTCCCACTAGAATCAAGATCATCTCTTTAGATATCTAATACCTACAGCAAGAGAATAAATCTCGTGCTTAGGTTGTGGGAGACTCTGCGGTGTTTTGCTTGAAACAATTTCAATAAACCACACCGCCATTCAGATAAAAGCACTATTCTACGGTCCACTGCTTGGAACCTTTCCAACAGACAACACCGCAATTCAGACAAAGAGACATAACCAGGTGGGAACCGGGAATCGTCTTTGTCCATCTAACTACTTTCAACTGGTTCGTCACTTCCTCAGTTCACCACGAAACTATCCTTAGAGTTCCTCAAACACTTGGGATATTTCTGGTAACTGTTCAGTGACTATTACCGGAACATATTGGTATTTTCTCGTCATGCTCTATGCGTAAGCTGCATCTAGACGAGCACAAAATATGGCATTTATGATGGATTCTATTGCATCAGCATAAGCAATCACACTCATTAATACTAGTTCAGCCAGTGTTCAAAAACACTTCATCTTGCTAATATTGTTACTAGCTCAGCCAGTGTCCAAGACACTTCATCTTGCTTAGATTATTGCCATAAGACCTTTGGTGTGAAGCCATTCTTGGAATCAAGCACATTTGAACTGTCCAATACCTTATCAACATAAGGATTTTGACACGATCCAATTAGCCTTTCTGATCCATTCCAATGGATCCTTATTCCAAGAACTTTTACGGCCTTCTCCCATGTCCATCGTTAAGTTTGACTTCCGACTCAAATCTTGACAAGACTTTAGCGTCGGAACGTCGTTTATGAGATTAAGTACATTACGTACATACGGTGTGAGAATTGCAATTACGCTCCCACTAGTATTCTTGTAAACGCATGGTTTCATTTCTATTCTGATCAAGTCAAAACTCTTGACCATATTATCAGAATGTTGATTCCAACTCCAAGATGTTTGCTTCAATCCAGAAATGGATCGGTGAAGCTAACATGCATACCCAGCCAATTTTTCGGAGTTGGGGCTCACCATCGCTTCTTTGAATTTCGCATGCTCGTCACTTTTCAATGATCAACAGATCACGACAATCGGCTACGAGAAATCACTCTCGAGTTAGTGACGGATCCTTTCGGATCTGCGAATTTCAGGCTCCACAGGTATAGATCCTACAGCACTTTGTAGATCTCACCGCTGCTCTCCCTCAATAGGTTGAGCAGCCTCCTGTGTTTATCGAATTTCTTCGATGTGTACTTTTACTCCCACTGTTCCTTTTGAAAGTACGATCTTTCTCAAAGACACAGTTCCGAACAACAAATCTTTGTTCTCGGATTGGTTATGAAAGTAGTAAGCCTCGGTTTCCTTGGGACAACCAGCGAGGTAGCACTTATCAGATTTGGGTTCAAGCTTATCAGCTTTCATCCCCAAATTATCAGAAACAACTTACTTGAAAAACTTCCAGTCCACATTCAATGTGGTGTCTTTCAATTGATTCTGATTGAAACCCTTTCCTGCGCAAAGACAGACATTTTAGAACGTATTCTTAAATGATTATGGAAGATTCCTGTGACTCATCATCAATCGGAGCATATCTAATAAGATCCAATTCGTTCTCTCAGAAACACCATTTAGGTTTTCCAGGAGAAAAGAGTTGTGATATGACTTCACACTCACCTAGATGATCACCCAATTCTTGACTCAAGTATTTTCCTCCGCGATCTAATCGAGGATCTCAATACTTCTGTCAAATCGGTCCTATACTTCATTCACATCTATAATTTTTGAAGTCATCAATAAAGGAAATGAAGTACAGAAGATTTCCTCTGGCACTAATGCTCATCGGGCCGCATACATCAGTATGTGTAAGGCCCAACAAGCCTCTGGCCCGTTTTCTTTTAGCTCTGCTAAAAAGGCCTTAGTCATTTGGCCCAGTGAGCAGAATTCGTACCTCATATGATTAATAACCAAATGAGCCCAAAACTATGGAACTTCTGAATCCGCTTCACTCTATGTGGTCAAAACGACTGTGCTAAGGAAAAATCGACAAGTCATCAGGCTTAAACCGTTTGGTATTTATGTTATATGTACAATCGTACATTGGTTTAAGATGTAAAACCCATTCCAAACGGAGTGCTACCATAGAATATTTCATTAGGATCTAAAGAACAAAACTTGTCTTTTATCAAAATGAAAAACATCCAAATTCTTTCAAGAAAATGAAAGACATTTCTGCACAAGGCAGATACATAGTAGCAATTACTTAATTTCTAAAACCAAGTATGAAAGGCTCCTACAAGTGGAAAATCTCTACGGCTCATGCAGCAACCATTGCTTCATACCAGACACGCAGTTCCACTTGTCCTTTCTTCAACGTTCTACTGTCGCTTAGGTCCTGCATATTTCAAAAATATCAGTACCACAACTAGTATCCAATACTCACGTAGAAGTTGAAATAATAACACAATACCTGAAGAAGAAGTACCATACATCTTCTCCATCTCTTGTGAATCTTCCAAGAATTTAATGCAATTTCTCTTCCAATGCCCAAACTCTTTACAGTAGCAGCATTTATCAACATTATATGGGCCTGACTTGGGCTTAAAAGATGACACAGGCTTATTCTGATTCCAAATCTGAACGGCCTTGCCTTCACCCTTGTTTATACAAGATCTCTCAAATCTTTTACCCTTTTTGATGTTCTGCTCTGCTGTCTTGAGCATGCCATGCAGCTCAGTCAACGTCTTCGTCAAGCCTCTCTTGATATAGTTCTTGATGAACTTATCATAACTTGACGGCAGTGACTGCAGAATGATCTCAGTGGCCAACTCTAAGCTGACAGGACAATCCAGTTTCCCCAGGTTATCAATGTAACCCATCATTTTAATGACATGAGGACTTACTGGAGCATCCTCTGGTAGCTTGCACCCAGTGAGAGACTTCACCATCTGGAATCTCTCAACTCGTGCCAGATCCTGAAACTTCAATTTCAGGCTGGTGATCCTCTATTGGCGACTCCATGTTCTCGTATTGACTTTTCAAGTCTGAGGTCATGGTAGCCAACATCAGACCACACACATCTACCACATCAATATAATGCTTATTCCAAGCATCATATACTGCATTCGAGCGATTGGTCCCAAGCCTTTCTGGAAGAGCTTTCTCAAGGACATAGTCCTTGCTCTCCTGCTTGAGAATTAATCTCAAATTCCGATACCAATCCAGGAAGTTGGATCCATTTAACCTGCCCTTCTCAAGGACGGATCGCAACGAGAAAGTAGTCATAGACATAAGCTGAAATCCAAGAATGACAAAGATTTAGTTATGTGTATCATGAGAAATCTTATCTATTAAGAAAACTCGCATTATATTCAAACAATGTTTCCTCTATGAATATAATCATCCAAGATCCATACTTCACTAAAATCTGAGTGGACGACTCGCCATCACCCAAAATTCAGTTATCTAGGTAAGCAAATCATTGCTAATTGTACCCAGTACAACTCTTGGTCTCTGGGCCCAGAACTTCTGATGGCCCAGTCAAGTAAACCAATCTCTTTAGTCTTGTGATCATTGACAGTCGCTCTGCAAGTTTATGAATGATCACCTGCCTTACTCATGTAGTAGTGGATACCAAGGACTCCAAGGCTATCCAACAAACGACACAAGTCTGGACAGTAGACAAGATTTGGACAAGACATCAAGGTTACTTGATATTTAGTTGAGGAAACTCAACTCTGAAAAGTTAGCATATCAATCTCTTAGGTCATGTAATTGTTGATGTCAAGCACTGCAAGTCCATCAACATAATTGCCTGCCTTACTCACGTAATTGTGGACACTAAGCTCTTGGCTAGACCATCACACAATGAAATGAGTCTTGACAGTTGACCATATTGAAGCTAAGCTTTGATCAAGGTTTAAGTCTAGTTTGGTTTCTGCAAATTCAAGGTTCAATAACCATAATTTCGAACTCTGTGTCGATCGACGCAGACTATGTCTGTCGATCGACAACACCAAACTTAATCGGACTTCAATAACCGATTAATCCAATTAACCTGGTTTATTGAACCGGTCATGTCGATTGACACAACCCATGTGTGACGGTCGACATAGACCTAAACCGAAGACAATTTTGATAATCGGTCCAATCCAATTGAACCGACTTATCAGATCAAACTGATCTTAACCATTCAAATCGGTTTTTACTAATTGCGATAACTGGTTCAATCCAATTGAATCAATTCATCCAATTTAAACCGTTTTAACCAGTTTCAACTAATTGCGATAACCGGTCCAATTCAATTAAACCGACTTATCCAATCAAACTGATTTTAACCAAATCGGTTTATGCTAATTGAGATAATCAGTTCAATCCAATTGAACCAATTCATCCAATTTAAACCGATCTGTTCGGACTTAACCAAGCATGATAACCGGTCCAATCCAATTGAACCGATTAACCATTCGCTAGGTCTGTGTCGACCGACACTAACCTGTGTCGATCGACTCTTGACCGAATCTGTTCTGTGTCGATCGACACAGTAGGCTTTCGGTTTTTCTTCGCGAAAAACCCTAGCCGCCGATTCTGTCGAATTCGCCATTCTGTGTCGACCGACACACCTAGTGTGTCGATCGACTTTATGCGAAAACACAGAATCGATCTTGATCAGAATCGATCTTACATGTTCTAACCAAACAACCTAGTTTGCGAATCTAAATCATTAAATTCAATTAAACAGGTTGATTCAATGGAAAACCCTAAGGCTCTGATACCACTGTAGGAACTTGGAGCCAATTCTACCAGATTCAGAATCGCTGTCATGTTCCCGAAGCCTAGGATCTAGGGTCTAGTTAATTGAATCCTTACCAATCTAGCGTTTACCTGGAGATTGGCATCGGAAGATAAGCAGGTAAACGAGATCTGGAGCGCCTCAATCGATGCGCCTCTATCGTAGTCCACACGCACACAAGCTGGAATTCGCCGGGATGCTAGCGCCGGGAATCGGATCTCTTGGGATTTATGTGTTTTCTAGAGGAAGATGATCAGTTTTTCTCTCAAGAAGAAACTGTCTGCGACGGCACACTTCTCTAGGTCGAAATATAAAACTCGTTTATATATTGACCTCGAGGTAAACCGAAACATCAGTTTCGGTTTCGCCCTCGTGTCGACCGACACACCTATTGGTGTCGATCGACACACATCTTGTATCGATCGATGCACCAAGGGCATCGATCGACACATCTCTTAAAACATGATATCAATATGTATCTAATACACATTGATCGGATCATATGCCAATGATCAATCCCATACCAAGTGTATCCAACTTGCTTAGGTGTGTGACCCTGTAGGTTCACACGATACCAGAAATGAGTTACAACTCATTTGTCATAAGCGGTTTCTAGCAAAACATTATGACTACCTAGTATCACATGAATTGTCCGATCTCGACAATACAACTATCTCTAGAGTAAGTACAATGTGATTTCAAGACATAATCCCAACAGTATGTGGTGCACGGCAGTGGGAGATGCGGAGGAACCGAGGTTGCGGTGGAAGCGGTGGAATATGGCGATGAGGTCGGTTGCTGTTGGTTGAGGTGGTCGATTTAAGTGAATGTGGGACAAGTCCGGGAGTAAGATCTTCCCGATGGTGCGCTGTTAGGGTATCTGGAAACCGGTCTCGGACTGCCGGAAAATGTGATCTCTTGATGTGTCGTGACGGAACATGCTTCGCTTAGTCCGCCGGATCTAGGAGCTTTATGCTTTGTCGTCTTCTTCCCACCTCTTGCCGGATTTTCATTTGTTCCCTGCCTATAGTAGCGCTAGGGAAATCTCTTCTCTTTTAATTGCCGACCTTTTGTCCGGCTGTCGGCGCCGAAGTACTGTTTCCGATGCCCATCTCGGGATGTAATTTTTTTATTATAATTAATATTATATATATATATATATATATATATATATATATATATATATATATATATATATATATATATATATATATAGGATGTGTGATCAATACACAATCTATCAGAGTTAGATATTTAGACTATACAATAAGATAATCTACATCCACATATATATCTTAGTACTATACTTTTTGTATGTCAATGCGTTTTCATGTGAGAAAACACTAAATTAAATATAAACCTACAAATATGTCTCACTAGCTAGCTCTTCGTGTGTCTATGGTAGCTCGAGTTAGGCCGTCGTCTTAACTTACGCGCTTTCCTTGAATGGTGCACATAAGGTTTGCTCTAATTTCCGATCCTAGTATTCTAAGTTTCTAACTTTGTAAAGAAAAACAGTTTAGTTTTAAAAATAATTTTAATCACGTATGTTATTTAAACGTTTTGAAACCATATAATTATTACATTCTCGTGTATTTGTGTTTAAGCCACTATTATTTATGTCAAACCTTAAAATTATGGGTACAAATCTTTTTGTTTTAAGATATATAATTTTTTAAAGAAATACGTATATATTTCTGCGAGCGAATTAGATATGATCATGGATATTTATGTTCTTCTATATAGTTTAGTAGTTTGTATCTTCTAACCTTTTAAAAATATATTATAATATTGTTTTTAGAGATATTTTTATAGAATGTTTGGTATTTTTTTTTTTGTCGTCTAGAATATTTGGTATAGAATAGCAACATAACTACTTATGCCAAATGCTTCCTCGTGCTATTTTTATTCTACAAAAAAATTCATAATCAGATTTATCTTGTGCTAAAATCATATAATATATGAACTTTTATGTGTTTTAATAGTTTTATCTTCTAACCTTTTTAAATATCTTATAATGTGATTTCTAGAGATATTTGTAGAATGTTTGGTATAGAATAGCAACATAACCACTTATGATAAATGTTTCCTCGTACTATTTTTATTCTGCAAAAAAAAAAAAAATCATAATCAGATTATACTAAACTCGTTTACAAAAACCAATAGAGAAACATCAAACATGGGATCCGTATATGTATGATAAACTCGAACGTTGCTTCAACAAAAGAAATTAAACTTTTAGGATTTATAACCGAACCGAGTTTTCATTTTTTTTTTCTGTTCGATTCATTTGATTGAACCGATCGATAATATTTTCAAATCAATTTGGTTATCGGCTCGGTTAGTTTTCCGATTTTCGGTTTTAGTTTGATTCATTCGATTGACCCATCAGTAATCTTTCAAATCAATTCGGTTGTCGAATCGGTTCGACCAATTGTTATTTATAAACCAATATATCGATTTAGCCAAAATATATTATAATTTTGAACCAAATTGAATTAACTGAATTTTCTAAAATACAAATAACTGGGTTCATTTTGGTTATTAAACTCATAACCAAAAGTAACCAATAACTGAACCGAACAATTTTGCTTTTCCAGTTAATTTCAACAACAATTTCATAAAAAATTGGTTAACCGAAAACCGACTCGTTCAGTTCGGTACCGACCTCTAAAATATTCTCCACCAGATGGTTGTTTGATACTAATACAGTAATACACGACCTTCTAAAATATTCTTATAATTAAGTTACCTCGTTTAGTAATCTTGTTAATGATAAAAAAAATTAAAACTAAAAGAAGAAACTTGAAAACATAACAAAATCTGGAAAGAACATTAGAATTTGAACTAAAACCACAAGTATAAAACTGACACGTATGTACGTTTATCCATATCTTCTTCTATTGTATTATTTCTATTATGATAAGCTTTACTCATAATTAGCAGCAACATATACTTGGAGGCCTCTACTGGTTAACACGTACCGTTTTTCCTAACAAAAATCAAAGACATATTTACACATCTTATAATTGACTCATAAGAACTTTATTAGTATAGTGTAAAAAGAATATAAACAAATATTGGCAGGGAAAATCAAATGAAACGTGGTAGGTGGATGATCTGACGGAATTACCCTGAAAGACACGTTAAGACTTTCTTTTGGAAAAATCCATCAACACTCGGTATATAATCCCCACCTTCTCCCACCATTCTCTCTCAGCTTGCAAGTTCTCTTTTCAACAATAGAACTCCAAGCTTTGTACTAAATACGCAGTCGTTTAATTGTTCTTTACCAAAGAAGCAGTAGCATTTTATCTTTCGACTCAAAATCATGCAAGCTATTGTTTCCCCTGCGTTCTCGTGTGATCTCAAAACCGTTATTCAAACGAATCCAACGGCTACAAAAAAGCGTGCAAGTGGAAAGCGCGTGTCTATTCGTTGCGGTTACAGTTCCGAGTCGTTTAGCTTCCCTAATGGTGTTGGCTCGAGCAGAGCTGATTGGCAGAGCTCATGCGCCATCTTAGCAAGCAAAGTAGCTTCCGCTGAGAATTCCAGCTCTATCACCAGTGCTTTAGCCGATCAAGTAGCCGCCGTTAACGGACACAGTAACGGCTCCGTCAACCTCAGCCTCGTTCCGTCCGAGACAAAGAACGGGAATCATGGATTGGCTCAGCCTTTGACGATTACAGATCTCTCTCCGGCGCCGTCGCACGGTTCTACCCTCCGTGTGGCGTATCAAGGAGTTCCCGGCGCGTATTCTGAAGCTGCTGCTGGAAAAGCTTACCCGAACTCTGAAGCCATTCCCTGTGATCAATTCGACGTTGCGTTTCAGGCGGTGGAGCTCTGGATCGCGGATCGTGCAGTCTTACCTGTTGAGAATTCCCTTGGTGGTTCGATTCACAGAAATTACGATCTCCTCCTGCGTCACCGTCTCCACATCGTCGGAGAGGTTCAGATCCCGGTCCACCACTGCCTCCTCGCTCTCCCCGGAGTCCGTACAGACTGCATCAGGCGCGTGATTTCGCATCCCCAGGCTCTGGCTCAGACGGAAGGATCGCTCAACAAAATCACTCCCAAAGCCGCGATCGAGGCGTTTCACGACACAGCGGCGGCGGCGGAATACATCGCAGCGAACAACCTCCGTGACACGGCGGCTGTAGCAAGCGCGAGAGCAGCCGAGCTCTACGGACTCCAGATTCTCGCCAACGGGATCCAAGACGACCCAGGGAACGTCACGCGCTTCCTGATGCTTGCGCGTGACCCGATAATCCCTCGCACGGATCGTCCTTTCAAAACCAGCATCGTCTTCGCCGCTCAGGAACACGAAGGGACCAGCGTCCTCTTCAAGGTTCTCTCCGCGTTTGCGTTTCGAAACATCAGTTTGACGAAAATCGAATCGCGGCCGCACCAGAACCGCCCTTTCAGAGTCGTCGGAGACGGAAGCGTCGGAACAGCGAAGCACTTCGAGTACACGTTCTACGTGGATTTCGAAGCGTCCATGGCGGAGGAGCGTGCGCAAAACGCGCTATCGGAGGTACAAGAGTACACGTCATTCCTCAGGGTGCTGGGAAGTTACCCAATGGATATGACTCCATGGTCCACGTTACCGAGCGAAGACGTATGACCGTATACCTAATTATTAAATAAAAACATATACATATTTGTTAAATTATAAAGACACTGGAAACCAAAATAGAATGTAGAGCTCGTGAAAGTAGGAGAATAATATTGTTTTATTAAATTACTAGTCGATTAAAACATGTTGTTAAAGTTTACAAATGTCAAACTTAAGGGAGGTGTGAACAAACATAAGTTCGGGTTTGATGTTTCTAATGTATAGCTTACATCTGGTCGTGTACTGCCAACTTCTATGAATTTTCGCCGATTATTAAATAAAGCGCTCAACTATCTTCAGGAAATTCACTTTGAGTTGCCTGAAAATCGGGCATATGTTAGATTGTTAATATATGTTGTTTGAATTATCTACCCACCACTTCACTATTTATACTACTTTTTATGTGTTCTCACCTATGTTTGAAGTTTGGTCGATAAATATATATTTTATACTATGTTTTTTTTATTTTTTTTATCATATGTGAGATACTTAACGATCGTTTCAAGGAATTCAGTACAGTTAATTCCACAATATTTTTTATGTTTACATATTTGGAAAAAATACATGGACAATTTTTTTCTTTCTTCATCACGTTCGTGGAGATATGTTTTTAGGTTGATGATACATGTGATGATATATATATTCATATTTTTTTGGTTTGTCAACTATATTCATATTATTTACAAATCATTCATCGTTGTTTGGGCCAAAATCCACCACAGTGAATCCAGCTGAATAAAAGAATCAAGGCCCGACGCATTCAAGATCAAAGCCCAACCCATTAAAAGAGGCTCCGACTCCGGAGTATAGCCTGACTAGCGATGGAACCGTCTGTTGGTAACAACCCGGCAAAGAAGGAGGAGTCATTGGAGCGCACGATCCCGAAGATTCCGCAAGTCGTTGAAGTCAGCTCCGAAGATCAAGGGAGATGGTTACGAAGCTAAGGACTATAAAGGAGAGGCTCGGCGACTGGAAAAGGGATCCGATCATTCATTAGTATTCTTACTTAGCACCAAGATTTTGTAATCGCTCTATAGCTTGAATTCTTGTTGTTCACTCTTCCGAATCAATATAAATCCATTCTTCATCATTGTTTAGCTCCTTGATTGTGCTTGACCAAGAATCTAACCCATCTATTTTGCAAATCAGCTCATCTAAATACTCTAAAAACTGAGTGTGGGTTTTAGGATCCACATTTTGGCGCCGACTGTGGGGAAGATTCATAGATATTCTTTACACACGAACTCGATCAACAGCCTACTAGCGTGGAGATGGATCCAAACGCAACAGCTCCGGTTGGATCGCCAAGGTCGCAAGACCTTGATCAAACGAACGCAAGCGTTCAAATCGGGAATACCGGATCAGAGTCGACCCAGACTCAAGCAGGATCCGGAACAGGGGACCGCATCCATATTTCCCAGCCTCTAGGAGTTGCGCCCTCAGGCTCAACTTCACATACAACCGAGAGAACGAACTCTCGAACCTGGATACGATCCGAGGATCGCTCCCAAGGGGACGCGCAAATCCCTCGGACTGTTCCACAAACTCGCCCCGACTCGCCGAGCCTGACGAGATCCGTCACCGATGGCATGGCAGAGCTCCGTAAAATGCTAGCAGTCCTAATTAACAGATCGCACGATCAAGAAGCCACACAACGGACTGTATTAGCCCGGCTAGACATGCACGACAGGAGTCTGCTGAACCTCGGGAACAGGCCACGGCCCGACACGAGGACTACGGCAGACGCCGCCGCGAGGAGCCCGTTACCTCGCATGCGTTTGGACTTCGAGGAGGACTATATAACTCCCGAAGCCCCGAGACAGACTTCGGTGGCCGGAAACAGCGGCTACCCAGTGTTTAGTCCGATCTCGGGAAACGCACTTCCCAGCTCAAATACCGTGGCCTCAACCTCAACGGGTATTACGCCCCCTGAGGGAGCGCGACTGCCGACGCCCCCGCCCATGCCAACGAGCTATGAAACAAACAGGCATCGGGTGTTGGGGGCATCAGCCTTCGCCTCCAGCACGCGTCCTCCAGTGACGGAGCCTGGGACTAACACTGCTCGGCCTCCCCCGAGCGAGATAGCCCAACAAGCCGGAACTAGGGGACCAAACAATACGCGTTCGAGGAGCACACAGCTCCCCATGTTCGACCAACGAACGGACATAGATGACGAAAGCATATATGCCAGGATCCAGCGTCTGCAAGCTGCGGTCCACTCGGCAACAAGCGCGGCTCCAGACATCGATCAGGTTATCGAGGAGACCCGACGAACTCCGTTCACGGATAGAATCGCTAGCGCGAGGATCCAGAACACCGGGAAAATCAAAATCCTGGAATATGCGGGAAATACAGACCCAAAGGCCCACGTTAGAGCTTTCAGGCTTGCGGTCTCCAGAGCACACCTTACCGATGAAGAAAAAGAAGCGGGGTACTGCAGACTTTTCGCCGAAAACCTCACCGGTACCGCACTAGAATGGTTCGCCAGTCTAGAAGGAAACTCGATCGACAACTTCACGCAGCTCGTATCGATCTTTCTAAAGCAATACTCGATCTTCATCGAAGAGAAAACCTCGGAAGCCGACCTCTGGGCTCTGAAACAAGGGCCGGACGAAACTCTCAGAGCCTACATCGCAAGGTTCAGGGAAGTCAAATCACGTATAGCCGACCCAAACGAAATCATAGCGATCGCGGCTCTAGAAAACGGACTCCTATACACATCGGAGTTCAGGAAGGAGCTCGCGGTCCGACCGTGCACGTCCTTGGACGACGCGCTGCACAAAGCTACTTACTACGCAAAGTACGAAGAAACCGTAGCTGCGGCAAAAGAAGAGTCAAGCCAGAAGAAAACCAGCAAGAAGGAATCCTCTGGCAAAGGACAACACTGCCTAACGGTGGATGGCAAGCCTCAATGGCGCAAGCCCTACGATGCAAACAAGTATTGCAAATACCATGACAAGCAAGGGCACTCCTCCGAAGAGTGCCGGTCTAAAGATCGCCTGCTGGCAACCAAAAACAACAGCAGCGAGACTCCGGAACCGGAGGAGAAAGAGCCCGAAAAGAAAGATAAAGGAAAAAGCAAGTCGAAAAACAAAAAGAACTCGCAATCTAAGCGAGAGAGGACTCCGGAAAAGGAGGGATCGGATTCCCCAGTCCCCTCTCGAAAACGCATAGATGCGATTTTCAGCTTAGCTCGATGCGGGGGGTCGATGAAATCAGTCATCACACCACCCCCGGCTCCTAAAAAACCAGCCGGCCAGTGCTTGCCTAAGCTCGGACTGTGCAGTTCGAGCCTCCCCAAAACGATAAACTTTATATCCGGAGGCTCAAGGTTTTGTCGGAACTCAGTAAACTCGATCAAAGCTCACCAGAGACAAGTTGCAAATGAACTCAGGGAGATGGTCCCAATCGAAGGACCGGACACTCATATAACATTCTCTGAGAGCGAAACATTCAGACTCGACAAACCGCATGATGACGCCTTGGTAATCCAGCTCGACGTAGCCGGATTCGAACTCTCCAGAGTCATGATTGACACCGGGAGCTCGGTGGACCTCTTGTTCTACGACGCCTTTAGAAAGATGGGCTTCAAAGACTCGATGTTGACCGGAGGGAAAACCCCATTAACCGGATTCGACGGCGAAACCACCTACTCGATGGGAACTATAAAACTCCCATCCATCGCCGGGGGGCAACAGGAAATCCTGGAGTTTGTAGTAGTAAACAAACCAGCCCCGTACAACGCGATATTGGGTAGACCATGGATCTATACCATGAAGGCAGTGCCCTCTACCTATCACCAGTGTGTGAAGTTCCCGACCCCTTCGGGGATCAAGACAATTTATGGGAATCAAAAAGCTGCAAGATCGTGCTACCTAACTTTCTTCAAGCAGCTGGAGACCTTGAACGTATAGCAATTACAGAAAGAGGAAGAGCTCGCTTCCCGGACCGCGAAACGTAGCAACGATCCAACAGTCCGAGGCCCGCGAAAAGATTTAGTCGTCTCAGTCTGTATTGACGACAAAGACCCAGAAAGGTGTGTAAACATCGGATCGGAGCTACTGAACGCTACCAGGGAAGAACTCATCAAATTCCTCAAAGAAAACGTGGGCACATTCGCATGGTCCACAAAAGACATGAGAGGGATCGATATCGAGGTCACCTCACACGAATTGAACGTCGATCCAACTTTCAAACCCGTGAAACAGAAACGCCGCAAACTCGGTCCAGACCGAGCCAAAGCGGTTAACGACGAAGTCGACAGACTACTAAAGGTCGGGTAGATCAGGGAGGTGAAATACCCCGACTGGTTAGCCAACCCGGTCGTCGTCAAAAAGAAAAACAGGAAGTGGAGAGTCTGCATAGACTTCACGGACCTGAACAAAGCATGCCCAAAGGACAACTTTCCACTACCACATATAGACCGTCTGGTGGAAGCCACCGCCGGACACGAACTGCTGTCCTTTATGGACGCTTTCTCTGGGTACAATCAGATCCTCATGAACCCAGAGGATCAAGAGAAAACGGCCTTTATAACCGACCGCGGGACCTACTGCTACAAGGTGATGCCTTTCGGGCTGAAGAATGCCAGAGCTACCTACCAGAGGTTGGTGAACAAAATGTTCGCCAATCAGCTCGGAAAGTCAATGGAGGTTTACATTGACGACATGCTCGTAAAATCCTCCAGAGAAAGTGACCACATAGAACAGCTCCGGGAATGCTTCAAAATCCTAAACCAGTACGGGATGAAGCTCAACCCCGCCAAGTGCTCTTTCGGAGTACCTTCGGGAGAATTCCTCTGGTACCTCGTAACAGAGCGAGGGATCGAAGCTAACCCGAAACAGATAACAACCTTCCTGGAAATGCCTTCCCCGAAGAACAAAATGGAAGTGCAAAGACTGACGAGACGGATAGCAGCTCTAAATCGCTTCATCTCTCGGTCTACGGACAAATGCTTACCATTCTACAACCTCCTCAAAGGAAATCGGAAGTTTCAATGGGACGAAGGCTGTGAAAACGCCCTAAACGAGCTCAAGAAATATCTCACCGAACCTCCGATACTAGCCAAACCAACAGAAGGCGAGCCGCTGTATCTTTACATTGCGACTTCGCCCGCCGCAGTTAGTGCAGTCCTGGTCCGCGAAGAACAAAACGAGCAAAAGCCCATATACTACGTGAGCAAAACGCTCATAGACGCAGAAACGAGGTATCCAGCGATGGAGAAACTCGCGCTCGCGGTAGTGATGGCAGCAAGAAAGCTAAGGCCGTACTTCCAATCGCACGCCATAGTGGTGATGACATCACAACCTATTCGAACTATACTCCATAGTCCGAGCCAATCCGGCCGACTGGCCAAATGGGCGATCGAACTGAGCGAATACGATATCGAGTACCGGACCAGAACGAGCGCTAAAGCCCAGGTCCTAGCAGACTTCATTATCGAGCTCCCGCCTACGGCTCCGGAACAGGAGAACCAAGAGGATCATTGGACTCTCCATGTAGACGGAGCCTCGTCCAAACATGGCTCCGGGGTAGGGATCAAACTCGTGACCCCCACAGGAGAGGTGATCAAACAATCATTCAGACTTGGCTTCAGCGCATCCAATAATGAGGCCGAATACGAAGCCCTCATAGCCGGACTCCGACTCCAATTGCGGAGTCGGAGCACATGAAGTACGCGCCTTTAGCGATTCACAGTTAGTTACGAGCCAGTATCACGGCGAGTACGAAACTAAGGACGAGCGCATGGAAGCGTACGTCAAGGTAGCCCACGAGTTAGCAGATCAGTTAAAAGATTTCACACTCGAGAGGATACCTCGGGGGGAAAACTGAAGGATCTTTTGGTGTTAATCCTGATTCAATTCATCAGATTAATTGATCCTAAACATGCCAGATCTAGGTTCTCTTGAATAGAAACAAAGTAGATCTCACCTTTTACCTGTTTATTGCAGCGGAAAGGAAGAACAGGTCAGAGATCAGAGAGCCATCGAGAGATAACTCCTCCAGAGGTTCACACACGCACACCAGGCAGGAAGGAGGCTGCTAGGCCACTTGGGAACTCGCAGGAGAGAAAGAGAGGCGGCTCGGTTAGGTTATTTAGGTCTGAACTCGAGTTTTATTTATAAAACTTATCTGGTTCCGTTTGGGCCATTTGGCCCAAACACCAAATATCCTGTCGACGTTCGCACACTGTGTCGATCGACACCCCTTGTGTATCGATCGACACAGAGTAACCAAAACCTTTTATTCTCTCTCTAAATACAGTAAATGCCTAGCACTTTTACCATATTTCTGCTAAACCGTTCCTACACATTTTCCTGTTGGCTTAGGCGTGTGACCCATATGGGATCATATAATAAAGGCAATAAGTCCAAGACTTATAGATCATGAGCGGACTCTAGCAAGCCATCATGACCCCCAGTATTATATGACTTATGTCTGATCATTGACATACTCTTACTTTCTAGAGACAGTACAGAGATTACTGGACATAATTCCAACAATCTCCCACTTGTACTGGAATCACTGTATTCATAATCCCTTTCGTCTCAATATCTCGATTAGTCATAAGGCAAGATTAGTGTCATCCTTATAAAGCCTAATCTTGTTCATCGAACTCTGATTTGATACTGACAATCCAAACGACTCGGGACAGTCCGTTTGAGCATGGCCATGCATTTTCCAGTATTCAAATCTCCGATTGGCCTAGAGATATTCACTCCATTTATATTGGAGGGACAAATCCCGTCTTGTTCCATCACTGTAAACTACTCATTTCATAATACTCCCAAACAAGGTCCTTATAACTATCGCAGAACGATAGCGTTAGACAATGATCAAAGTGTATCAGTCCATGTGCAGTCACATGCATGCGAACTCAGGTCTAAGGACTATACTCTATAGTCGTAGTGAGAATCTCTTATGACACAGATATAAATATCCTGAAGAGTTCTCATAAGCGGGTCATGTCCGGTCGTATGTTCCCCAACATACACCTATGTACTGACTTTGATGCCGCGCATCTATGACACACTGAGACTTTGTCATAAGTCACGTACCAATCTAGTCTCACACGGTTGTTGGTGTTCCAATTTCAACAACCTTCGACTAGGGACAGGATGATATAAACCATCTATCAAGTATAGGGTCTCATGATCAAGCTAAATGACTTTGATGACTCAAGATCAAGTCATTTACTTCGATGACCTATAAAATGGTTTATATCACTTTGGAACGATTATTTCATCACAGTTAAAATAATCTTGAAATCATAATTTCATTAAACATTTTAAATGTTTTACAAGAACATATCAATAATTAAATAAAGCCCTTTACTAACTCCCACTGAAATCAAGACTACATCTTAATTTCACTTATCCTACAGCAACAGTCCGCGACTCGTGCTTAGGCCCAAGGAGTGGCTTCGTTAATAGATCAATAACTAAATAAAGCCCTTTAATAACTCCCACTGAAATCAAGACTACATCTTAATTTCACTTATCCTACAGCAACAGTCCGCGACTCGTGCTTAGGCCTAAGGAGTGGCTTCGTTAATAGATTAGCAACGTTCTCATTTGATGAAACTTGCTGATCTACTTAACATCTCTGTCATTTATCTCACGGAATGTGTTTAGACTTTGATGTGCAGCTAGTCTCATACATTCAGGATATTCTTTATGGCTATGCTGGGGTTCACATCAAGTTCAGTGACGAACTCTTCTTTCTAAACAACCTCTTTCGCCGCTTCCCATGTCGCGAAATATTCAGCTTAAGTCATGGAGTCAGCAACAGTGCCGTGCACCGCCAGACAGATACAAGATATAACCGGACTGTGACCGGAAATCATCTTCGTCTGTTGGAAACTTGCCTTTCAGACTCTATCGACTTGTAGCACCTCACTTTCTCTTTTACCTAAAGAACTTATCCTTAGTATTCCTCTAATACTTTCAGGATATTCTTTATGGCAACTCACTTTCTCCTTTACCTAAAGAACTTATCCTTAGTATTCCTCAAATACTTTAGGATATTCTTTACGGCCATCCAGTGATTCTTTGCTGGATTTGACTGGTCTCTACTTGTCTTGTTTAACATTAAAGCAACATCAAAACAAGTACGTGTCATGGCATACATGATAGATCCAATTGCCGTCGCATATGAATCCTATCCATGCATTCAAGCTCAGCAGTTATCGTAGGACACTGCTTCTTGCTTAACGTATTGCCATGTGACATTGGCTTAAAACCCTTCTTGGAATGCTGAAAACGTGTAGGACTTTGTCAATTTAAGAATCCTGACTGTGTCCTACCAGCTCTTCTGGATCTCTATCTTTAGATCCAGAATCCAAGACTTTCGTGGCTTTACCCATGTCAATCACAAAACCAACTCCCAAGCCAGTCCTTTACCGACTGCAGCGTTGGGACGTTATAACCGAGAATCAGTATGTTATCGACATATACTATGAGAAATGCAATATTGCTCCCACTAATCTATTAGTAAACGCACAGTTCCTCTTCGTTCCTGTTCAAGTCAAAAACCTTGACTATTTCAACAGAACGAAGATTCCAACTCCGATGTGTTTGCTTCCATCCATGAATGGATCAATGAAGCTAACTTACACTTAGTGTAATTTTTCGGAGTCTGGGCTCACATTCGCTTCTTTGAATTTCGCAGGTTCGTCGCTTTCAATGATCATCAGATCATGCGAACTTTCAATGATCATCAAGTTCAACTAATGACGAGCATTCACTCTCGGATTAGTGACTGATTCTTTCATTTCTGCGAACTTCAGGCTCCACAGGTGTAGATTCTACAGAAATCTGTAAATCCATCCGTTGCTCTCCTTCAACAGGTTAAGCAGCCACCTGTATTTGTCGAATTTCTTCGAGTTACACTTTTACTCCCACTGTTCTTCTTTAAAAGTAACTTCCCTTCTTAGAAAACAGAATGGACGTAAAAGTAACAAGCCTTGGTTTCCCTAGGACAACCAGCGAAGCAGCACAACTACAAATACTCAGTAAAGACGAATTTGGATCGATTCCAATCCACATTTACGTGGTGTCTTTCAACTGATATTAGTGGAACTTATTTCAGCGTAAACTTAGATATTTCTAGAGCGTTTATTCTTAAAATATCATGGAAGATTCGTGTGACTCATCTTTAATCATTTCCGTTAAGATCTGATTCTTTCTCTTTGAAACACCTCCAGGTTTTCAGGAGAAATGAGCTGTGAAACGACTTCACGCTCAACCAGATGATCACACCATTGATGACTTAAGTATTCTCACTTGGATCTAATCCAGAGTCTCAATACTTCTGTCACTCACATTCTATACCTCATTCTAGAACTCTTTCGACCATGTCAAAGAATTCCTTCTTGTGTCTCATCAAATGAGCACAGTCTTACTCACTGAATTAATCAGTCGAGACAATGAAGTATAGAAAATTTTCTCTGGCATTACTGCTCATTGGACCACATACATGAGTATGTTCAATCTCCAATAAGCCTTTGGGCCTTTCTCTAGCTTAGCTAAGATAGACCCTTTGTCTTTTGGTCTAGTGAGTAGAATTCAAGTCTCATGAGACATTCATTCAAATGAGCCCAAAAGTTCATAACTATGGGATTTCTGAATCCGACTTACTCTCTGTGACCAAGACATTTATGCCAAGAAAAATCAGGTTTAATTCATTAGATTTAAACCAATTTGGTATTTATGTTACATCTAGGCATCCTTTGGTTTAAGATATAAAACCTATTCCTTGAATAGGGTGCTACAATTAATATTTCATTAAGATCAAAAGAACAAAACCTTGTCTTTTATCAAAATAAAATCATTCAAATTCTTACAAGAAAATGAAAACTACACTGCTTAAAGCAGGTACATTGTAGCAATTACTTAATACAAAACCAAGCCTTGAAGGCATCTACAAGTGAAAATTCTTTGACTGAGGCAGCATCCATAGCTCCTTCCAGACATGCAGTTTCACTTGCCCTTCCTTCAACGTTCTACTGTTGCTTAGGCTCTGCATATTATAACAAATATCAGTGCCACAACCAGTATCCAATACCTGCAAGGTAGAACTTGAAGTAACAACATGAATACCTGAGGAAGTAGTCTCATACATTAACTTCAACTCCTCATCATCTTCCATGAATTTTATGCAATCTCTCTTCCAATGCCCTATCTCTTTACAGTAGCAGCACTTACCAACGTAAGAGGTATCTGACTTGGGCTCGGAAGACACACGCTTGCCATGATTCAAAATCTGGACAACTTTGTCTTCACCCTTGTCAGTACTAGGTTTCATGAACCTACCCTTCACGTTTGGCTCAACCGTTTTGAGCATATTATGCAGTTCAGTCAACGTCTTCGTTAAGCCTTTCTTGATATAGTTCCTTCTGAACTTATCATAGCTTGACGGCAGTGACTGCAGAATGATCTCAGTTGCCAATTCTTGGCTAACTGGATAATCCAGTTTCCTCAGGTTATCAATATAACCTATCATTTTACTGACATGAGGACTCACCGAATTATCATTTGGTAGCTTGCAGCTAGTGAGAGACTTAACCAACTGGTATCTCTCCACTCTTATATGCTCCTGAAATTTCAATTTCAGGCTGCTGATCATCTCTATTGGCGATTCCATGTTCTCATATCGCTCCCGCAAGTCAGAGTCCATGGTAGCCAATATCAGACCACGCACATCTACCGCATCATTATAATGCTTATTCCAAGCATCATATACTGCATGAGAGGCATTGGACCTGATCCTTACGGGGAGAGCTCTCTCAAGGACATAGTCCTTTCTCTCCTGCCTAAGGACTAGCCTCAGGTTCCGCGACCAAGTCAAGAAATTTGATCCGTTCAGCTTGTCCATCCCAAGGATAGACCGGATCAAAAAGTGTTTTGATTGTTTGTGCTAGTCATAACTGAAATATGAGATAAAAGGATTTTAGTTAATATGTTCAATATGATTAATCTTGTATTAAAATTAATATGATTAATCATGCATTATATTCAATAACATAAGTTACCCTCAATAGAATATAATGATTCCAAGATCCACATATAACTAAGATTAAAGTGGGCCACTGGCCATCACCCAACCTTAGCTTATATCGGTAAGCCCTACATCGGCTAATTATATCCGTGATATAACTCTTGGTTGTGAATCTGGGCCCGAGGCCCAATCCACTCTGATGTCTCAAGGCCCGGGACTCCCGATGGCCTAGTCAAGAAAACCAGACTATACAGTCATGTAATCATTAATGTCTGGGACTCCCAATGACATTTATGAATCACAAACCGTCTTACCCACGCAAAAGCAGACACCCTCACACTGTAAGGCCATGAATACAATTGAATGGGCTTCGACAGCTGACATAGAATGGACAAGACATCCAACGCTTGATATTATTTGAGGTTCGTAGGTTTATTTTAAAATTTCATTCCCAAAATAGAAGATTACTATTTCGGGAAACTTTCCATTTTAGGAAACCTACTATTTTTAGAAACTTTCTAAAATTGGAAACTTTCTAACTTTAGAAATTTCTTAAAATCCGAAACCCGCAAATCCAGAAAATTCTATTTTAAGAAACTTTCTAATTTCAAAATTTCGGAAACTTTAATTTAAAATCGACTTTATAATTTTATAAAATAAATTTTAAATCATTCTTAAGAAAGACTCAAATAATTGGCCCAATTGTTTTAACTTCTTGGCCCTAGGCCCAAGAATTGATCCATGTCCAAGACATGATCCAATTGTCCAATTATTTGACATAACCGGTCTGGTTCATTAAAATTGGTCTAACCAAATTTTAATTACTACGATGACCACAATTGTCAACCGGTTATTTACTAAACCGGACTTTCTCAATTTATTTGGTCCAACCAAATCAAATTAGAAAATCCTGGTTTAGGCACTAAATCCAATAATTCTTTCGACATTGGATTTCTTATCCCGGTTTAACCAGACTTAATAAATTTATTAAATCTGTTTATTAAACCAGAACGAATAATTTTAATTTAAAATCATTAAACCGAGCCTCAATCAACCATGTCGATCGATGAACAAACCGCATCGATCGATCCATCAATCGCGTCGATCGATCCATCAACCACATCGGTCGATGCTCTTAGCTTCGAATCCTGCATCGATCGTGCATCGATCCTGTATCGATCGATGCTTTCACGCATGCACTGAACCGAGTCAAAACCCTAACCGTGTCGATCGATGTGCACCAACCGCATCGGTCGATGCACCAATATCGAACCTGCATCGATCCTGCGTCGATCGATGCTTTCACGCGTTAACAGGTTTTGCCGAGAGTCTGTATCGACCGATACATTCGATCGTATCGATCGATTCTCACTCGGTTGTATCGACCGATCCATCCATTGCATCGATCGATGCAATGCGATCACAGCGATACTGATTTCTGAAAATCGCAAATACCAAATCAATATAGCTTGGATTTGCGATTTCAAGTGTGTTTAAGGTTCAATTTCTTGTTGCTTAAGTGATTTCTCTTATCAATAGTTGATTCAAAACACTTCTTAAACAAGAAAACAATCCTAAACATGAATCTAAACAAGAAGAACCAGAACCTGGCTCTGATACCACTGAAGGATCTTTTGGTGTTAATCCTGATTCAATTCATCAGATTAATTGATCCTAAACATGCCAGATCTAGGTTCTCTTGAATAGAAACAAAGTAGATCTCACCTTTTACCTGTTTATTGCAGCGGAAAGGAAGAACAGGTCAGAGATCAGAGAGCCATCGAGAGATAACTCCTCCAGAGGTTCACACACGCACACCAGGCAGGAAGGAGGCTGCTAGGCCACTTGGGAACTCGCAGGAGAGAAAGAGAGGCGGCTCGGTTAGGTTATTTAGGTCTGAACTCGAGTTTTATTTATAAAACTTATCTGGTTCCGTTTGGGCCATTTGGCCCAAACACCAAATATCCTGTCGACGTTCGCACACTGTGTCGATCGACACCCCTTGTGTATCGATCGACACAGAGTAACCAAAACCTTTTATTCTCTCTCTAAATACAGTAAATGCCTAGCACTTTTACCATATTTCTGCTAAACCGTTCCTACACATTTTCCTGTTGGCTTAGGCGTGTGACCCATATGGGATCATATAATAAAGGCAATAAGTCCAAGACTTATAGATCATGAGCGGACTCTAGCAAGCCATCATGACCCCCAGTATTATATGACTTATGTCTGATCATTGACATACTCTTACTTTCTAGAGACAGTACAGAGATTACTGGACATAATTCCAACAAAAACTCCTCCGCTGACGCCCTGGCAGCACTAGCCTCGACGTCCGACCCTAAGGTCAAAATAATAATACCCGTAGAAGGGATAGAAAAACCAAGCATTGACGTGGCACTCAAGGCGCATACCGCAGAACAGCCCACAACGGTCCGGACAAGAAATTCAACGGGAACCCCGGAGCCCGAAACTCAAGCAGAAACGTCCTCGGATTACCACGAAGTCTGTAACATCAGTCTCCGTAGCGGCCGACAAATTCCTGAACCTCCCATCGAGGAAGAGGAATCCGAGCCCGAAACCGAGGAACCAGACGCAGAATTCTTGAACAGGTCGGATTGGAGAGAACCAATCCTAAGCTACATCCGACACGGCCAAGTCCCCGACGACAAGTGGCAGGCCAGGAAGCTTAAAGCCCGAAGCGCCCGATACTGCTTAATCAACGATTGCTTATTCAAACGCAGCACTGCAGAACCTTACTTGCGATGTGTGCACGCCGCAGAAGCCCTCGCCGTAATGGGCAACACCCATGAAGGCACCTGCGGAAACCACTCCGGAGGGCGAGCCCTAGCCATCCGCATCAAAAGGCAAGGATTCTTCTGGCCGACTATGATCGCAGATTGCGAGAACTACACCAGGCTGTGTGATAAATGTCAAAGGCACGCACCCATTATTCACCAGCCTGCGGAAAAACTGTCCTCAATCTCTGCACCATACCCCTTCATGAGGTGGTCAATGGACATAGTAGGGCCTCTCGTTTCTTCAGGACCAAAACAGCTAAAGTACCTCCTGGTCCTAACATACTATTTCACCAAGTGGATAGAGGCTAAAGCCTACCAGCAAACCACAGAAATCGAAGTACAACACTTCATCTGGGAGCACATAGTCTGCCGACACGGACTCCCCTACGAAATAGTAACAGATAACGGTTCTCAGTTCATCTCAAGGGCTTTTAGAAATTTCTGTAAGACCTGGAAGATACGCCTGACCACATCTACTCCAAGATACCCCCAGGGAAACGGTCAGGCAGAAGCTGCGAACAAAACTTTGTTGTATAGCCTCAAAAAGAGACTCGACTCTAAAAAGTCCGCCTGGTCTGAAGAGCTACCAGGAGTCCTGTGGGCCTCCCGCACTACACCTCACAGCGCGACTGGTGAGACTCCGTTTTCATTAGCATACGGGATGGAAGCAGTAGTCCCTGCGGAAATATCGGTCCCAACCATCAGAAGGGAACTGAGCCCGAGGCACGAGGGACTAAACGAACAAATGCTCCGAGATCGTCTAGACATGATCGAGGAACAGCGCGACCAAGCGCTAATCCGAATGCAAAACTATCAGCAAGCAACTTCCCGATACTACAACTCCAGAGTCCGACCTCGGAAGTTTATCGTGGGAGACTTAGTGTTGCGCAAGGTCTACGAAAACACAAGAGACCCAGGCGCCGGGAAACTCGGGACAAACTGGGAAGGACCCTACAGAGTCACCGAGATAATCCGGGACGGCGTCTACAAGCTCACGAAACACAAAAACGGAGTACCCGTGAAGAGGCCATGGAACGCCATGAACCTCAAGCTATACCATTCATGAGTACTCACAATAATCGAACTACGTTAGGCTTGATCCCTTGGCGGGGTACGTAGGCAGCTCGAACTTCGAGTGCAGCCACTCCACCCAAAAACCCAAAAATCCTCTCTCTCTTCCTTTTCGTTTTTCGGGGGGGGGTACAGGGTTATCACCCAATACATCAATGTAAACTCCGAAGCATACATTAATGAAATTCTCTTAACGGTTGACATGTTATTTCAAACTCACCAAGTCTTAAAACCTTGGCAATTACAAGCGTGAAAAACCACCAAGTAAACAAAGTCTAAACTTTACACAAGCTTTACTTAGTACAAATTCAACACCACGCGTCGCTCCGAGTCCACACGACAGACTTGGGCCGCGAACATAGATCGCAGATATACTAAGTCTTGAAACCTTAAGTATTCCGCGAACTGAAAACCCCAAGGAACTCTTCCAGAGTAATCCTCCAAAGCCCAGCATCCGTAAACAAACTCGGAAATAAACCCTAAACGACTTTGCACGGGTCAAACATGTATTCGAACCACGGCAAACTAAAGGGCTCAAAGTCGCGAAACGAACTCCCAAGCACAAGAAACGTCTGGCCAGACTAAGTAACAAAATAGAGAGTTCTACCCAGCGACTCGAAGGTTCAACATGCAAACTTACAACGCGTAACCGAACCTCGATATTTTGCTAAGCTAAAAAGATCCAAACTCGAACAAGAACATAAACACAAAAGCGTGCATTAAAAGGCCCACCCGAGCCAAACAGAGTTATGGATAAAAGCCCTCCCGGGCAACATTAAAAGCAAAATAAAAGAGTTCAACTTTAGCCCAGAAGGGGGCTTTAGGGAATTCCAAAAAAAAAACAGAAATTAAAATTTTCTAAGGAGCAGCCATCAGCCCTGCTCCTCACCACCAGCCTTCTCGCCTTCACCACCTTGTTGCTCTTGGACTCCGATCTCCGTCGCCTTGGTCACTCCGGTACTCGCAGGTCCCGCCATCATCTCAGCATTCGAGCCAAACTCATTAAAGCCTGCGGAGCGAGCCACGCGCATCACTGAATCCTCGGAGATCTGAGGGATAGCACGAAGCTCGGCACTCAGAGAGAAGTCAGACACCTGCGCGGCCTCAAACTCCTTCGCAAAAGTCTCCCTCTGATCCAACAGCTTGGGAAGCTCCTCCTCGATAGTAGTCACCCCGCTTTGCAGAAGGTTTATCAGCTCGATATTGGCCTCCACCTCTTGGACCTTCATCTCGCAGTCCGTTTCCTTCTTCTTCCTCTCGAACTTATCCTTGTGAGCTTCGAACATGTCATAATAATGACCGTCCCTTATCCTCATTCCATCATGCCTGGCCGAGCGAATTGCATCATCCGCCTTCTCGAGGAGTTCCTTGACTTTCTGCTCCAGAGTAACCGTCCTCTCCACAGCAATCGAACGCTCAGACTTCACAACGTTAAGCTGAGCATCGATGAGCTTCACCTCCTCCTGGCAACTCTTGAGACTCGCGGTCAGCTGGTGCACGACACTCTGAGCTTGCTCGAGCTCTTCCTGTCGAGGGACACTCCTGAGGCTTTGCTCGTAAAAGGCCGTGAGTTGGTTATCCGCCTCCAGAGCCTGAAATAGAAAATGAGCATTAAAATCCAGAGAGGGAAAGAAGAAGCAAAAACTTGAAGCTACCTTTCCCTTAGCGGTCATTGCTTTGACGTATAGCTCCCGGCCTATCAGGTTTCTCACCGAAGGGAGCGAGCACCCAGCAGCTTTGCAATGGCGGAGCAGATGAGCGAGCCCCTCAGGATCGTCTGTGATCGGAAAATCTTTCGTGTGGTCAAACTTCCAATGAAACGGTTTGGACCCCGGAGCATGTGACGACCCCGACCCGACAGCTGCCTCCTTTTCATATCGAGGCTTCTTGTTCAAAGGTTGCACCGAGGAATCACTCCCGGTGGCCCGCGAACTCAGATGAATCACTTGGTCGGGGCGTACAGCTTCCGGCCCCTTTCCAGACTCCGTGTCCCGACGCGGAGGCGGCGGCGGAACACCTCCAGACCTCCCATCGTTAATGGCCCCTGCCAGAGCATCACTCAGCTGACCAGCGCGGATGGGTGCGTATCCGCCAGACGTCGCCTTCTCGGAAGGCCTGTTGGATGACTCTCGGACAGTGGGACGTCTCCTCATCTTTTCTTTGTCTGGGTTGTACTTGACGAAGCGGCGTCAGAGGGCGAGTACTCTCGGGAAGCTGCAAATTAAAGGAAGACGGTTAAGACTCGCACCGAGGCTGTGTATACAGAGAATATATAAAAGGAAGCGTGCGTACACTCACCAAGAAGTGCCAGGGCAGGACGAATCTCCAGCGGCTCTATCGCCTCCGGAAGCTCGAGCGCGCGCTTGACTCTGTCAACAGTGAACGATGACCAGAGTACGTCTCTGGAGCCTAGAGTCGCCGCTAACTGTCTAACTGCAGGGGTTATTCCAAATCTCTCCGGGATCTCTGCAAACATCGAAAAACAAACGCTCAGACATCCCCAGATAAAGCCAAAATCAACATGCAATAGAAGAAACCCTAGCTAAACACTGTCTCTGACCAACGGATTCCGACCACGCGGTCACGATTCTAGAAGGATCGTAACCCCCAATCGAATGGTGGTCAATCTTGAACCAGAAAGGGCGCTCTCTCCAACGATCCTCCCGGTTCGGCACGGCCACCAGAATCGCTAAACTCCTCCGAGGAGAGAGATAGAAAAGCCCCGTCGCCGAGTTGTGTTTAATCGAACACAAAGCGTGGAGAACCGACAAGTCAAACGGAATCCTCTCCTCTCGAGCCCTAACCAACAGGCCGATGAGATAACGGATGAAATTCGGTGTTAGCTGCGGAAGCGTTATCCCAAGCTCGCCTATCACATCTAGCAGAAACCGAGGGATTGGGAAAATCAGGTTACACTTCTCGAAGTAAGCTTTGTAGGCACATCAATAGCCTGGTCTGACCGACTCCGGCGTCTCTCCAGGATAAAACAGCCTCAACTCCACCGACCTCGGTACGCCGTGCGACGAGTATAGGTTCTCAATATCCTCCGCCTTTGTAGTCGGGACGGGATACTCGAACTCCTCTTCTTCTACCACCTGCTTCTCTTTCTTAATCTTGGCCAGGCTCAATTTCGTCATCGCTCAAAGCTTCCAAGAACGAGATTTCTTCGTCACAAGAAAAAAGGAAAGAAAAACTGCAAAGGAAAGAGAGGAAACATCGCTATAAAGAGGAGTGGAGGAGTTACCTTGAGTTGACGGTTGAACCTTGGAGAGTGGATGCATGAAGAGGCGGAATATAAAGCAATCATAATTGCACAACCTCGGGACTCCAAAGATCTTTTGAGATCTCCAAGATCTAAACCATTCGATCTCCCCGCTACTCTTCACGCGCCGCAAATACGCGTGGTATTCATTCCATACCCTCATCTTAGCCGTCCGATTTGGCGGGATTTCCATTCGCTCGTCATCTGACGGTCCATGTTAGAAGGCAAAGCATCCTCGTATCTCGGGTATAGCTCAAGCAAGCAGGATTTGATCATATCGGAAAGAATACTGTGGGCCTTTCGCGAATATACTCCACCCTCCAAGCTCGAGAACTCGCTTAAAGGGCTGGGGGGCAAATGTTTGGGCCAAAATCCACCACAGTGAATCCAGCTGAATAAAAGAATCAAGGCCCGACGCATTCAAGATCAAAGCCCAACCCATTAAAAGAGGCTCCGACTCCGGAGTATAGCCTGACTAGCGATGGACCCGTCTGTTGGTAACAACCCGGCGAAGAAGGAGGAGTCATTGGAGCGCACGATCCCGAAGATCCCGCAAGTCGTTGAAGTCAGCTCCGAAGATCAAGGGAGATGGTTACGAAGCTAAGGACTATAAAGGAGAGGCTCGGCGACTGGAAAAGGGATCCGATCATTCATTAGTATTCTTACTTAGCACCAAGATTTTGTAATCGCTCTATAGCTTGAATTCTTGTTGTTCACTCTTCCGAATCAATATAAATCCATTCTTCATCATTGTTTAGCTCCTTGATTGTGCTTGACCAAGAATCTAACCCATCTATTTTGCAAATCAGCTCATCTAAATACTCTAAAAACTGAGTGTGGGTTTTAGGATCCACAATCGTCAAAACAAGTTGCTTTGACATAGCTGCGCGAGGAGAGGAAGACTTATCCGGAGGAGCGAGCGGCGGTGCATCTGGTTCTAATCGACGAATCTTATTAAGACGCCAGATTATTGCCGTACGAGGACAGCGGTAAGGCAAAGAAAGCGCGGAGGTGGAAGAGGCGACTCAGATCTGCGCAGTCGCGAGCGGCGGAAGCTTTCGGAGGTGTCAGGAAGGTAGGCGTAGCGAGTTGAGGAGGGTGCGCGGCGGTGCTTGGTGAGACCACCGCGTATGAGGAGAAGATCAACGGCGATAAGAGAGGTGGCCCTGTCGCGGTTATCTCTCTCCACTTACCTCCCCGATCGGTTTGGTGAGTTTTGAGGCGGATTTGTGGAGAGGAGTCTCGGCCAGAGGAGGAGGTTTCGGCGGAGGAAGGCAACGGGTTTCTCTTGCGAGATCCACCGGGCGAGTCCGTGGGAATCGAAGAGGTTGATGTGGAGATGTCGGGAGTCGGCGAGAGGGTTGGTCCTACGGTCGCCGGAGAGGACAATGAAGTCGGCTCTTCAGGTGTTCCAGGAAGGAGGACGGAGATAGCCACGATCCTCGCCGATCTCGCAGCCGCCGCCGTCGAAGTTGAAGGCATCGAAGAAGCACCTAAAGAAGTTGACCTAACCGGGTCTCCTTGGTTCGGTCTGAGATTTTCCATGGTTCATTGGTTTGGTTATATTTTACTTCTGGTTCAATTTTCGTTGTAATTTCCGGTTATGCCGATTTCGGTTTAATTAATATATATATATATATATATATATATATATATATAATTTAAAAAAAAAGAAAAAGTTGCTACCTATAAATCTCAAGCTTCTTTCTAGTTCTATTGTTTACGGCGGGTAATGGTAAATTAGTAGGCTATATATTTTCATTGTGTCATTAGCTTTTTTTTTTTTTTTTTTGTATAAGGATGATTTCATAGATTTTATATTTTATCAACTTTTGTAGCGTAATTATTTCATATTTACATTTTACCGCATGATCATCTCTCTGCTCTATCGTGAAAATTATTACTGCGTTGCGTTGTTAACTCAATATATTATACTAGTGTTAGGCCCGTGCGTTTGCACGGACTAATTTTTTTGTTTTAAAATTTTGCATGTTAATTTGATGTAACAATTTAATAAATCATTATTAAAAAAATAAATGTATATTATATAAAAATAATGAGGTAATTGTCAGCAATTTTAATGAGTCGGTGTATCTAAAAGTAAAAAAATTGTGGTGTAAAGCTCTTAATTAAAAAAAAAGCTTGGATAACCTGATCAGCTCATCTGCTTATCCTCGACCATATCGCTGATCAGCTAATTATTTCCGGTGAAGCACAAAAATCATCCAGCTAATCTACCAGAAACCTAAGTAGTTTTAATGACTAATATGTTAAAAAAATAATATTTTGGACCCAAATACATATTAAAAATCTTTTATATTAAAACTCATCCGCTCTAGCACGTGTATTTATGAGTTTTATAATTATTTTATTTTAGATATATTCGCGTGTATTTTTTGATATTATAATATTCTTCTTTTTACATTTTTATCGTAAACTCTTAATTATTTTATTTTTATATATGTTGATTTTTTATATAAAAATTTATATATATTATATATGTTTCTTACATTCGTGTTGATATTCCTCTTCAATATATGTTAAAGAAATGTTGGTCTTTGTTACTGTTTTGTATTTCTTAGTGTTATATTTGTTTACTGTGTTTTTTATTTATTTTTAGACTATATTATTTCTATTTTTTCAGTAATATAATATTGATCATTTCATACATTTTCTCCAAAAGAATACAATTTTTTGTATCAATTTTTGTTTTTTTGTCCTTTTATATTAAAGTTATATATTTAATTTTTGGTTAATTCATATTTGGTATTACTCTTTAAAATAGCTAAAATAACTATTGGGTTTTATTATATGGCTTTGGTTTTACCTTTTCAGATTTTTTTGAGATAATGTTAAAAAAAAAATTATTAGGCCAATTAGTATGTTCATTATTCTTCATTTGTTCCATGAAGTGCTTTTATTTTTTCCATGTTTCCATATCTAAAATACGCCTATGTCTCTTTCATAGATATTTGTTTTGAATTTCCAACGTAATTTGTTTTGTCATTTATGTGGGCTCGATTGTTATAGTGGATGGCCGAACTCTATTTAGGTACTTGGGGAATGCCAAACCCAGCCATGACTTGTAGTTCTTATAGTTTAGCCCCAGTATGTGCCAGCTCTGTTCCATTGCATATGTCAGGTTGTAAAATGTTATCTTCCCAGCGTTCTACATTCTTTTTTTTGCTTGTTGTTTCACTAATTCATACTGAACAGAAGAATGTAAAAAATGTAGTTTGAAGGAAGGCCAGCATCAGAGGTTGCCCTTCCTATACCACATTGATTTTCTCCACACTGCTGCATCAAGAAACGTAAACACTGGTTGCAATTTTTATTTGGCAATAAGTGCACATGCTTTAGCCATTATAATAATCTGGTATCAGCTTCAAGACATCATCAGTGTCTGGGCTCTCATAGTCCCTACTCCATATACTGTATTTACCAATGGCTGATTTTTTAAGCTGATGGGCTTGTCAATAGCTTATTCTTGCATCTGCTCATCAGTTTCCATAACTTTATCTTTGTTTCTTCTATCTTCCCTTCTCGCACCTTTTTTTTATCCACCAAAACATTTTCCAAGTTATTTGGTTTTTGTATTATTATTTCCAATTAATCATAAATTTCTTCTTTTTCTGGCTAGCGCACCAGAATGTGATGAAATAGAGACCCTTTGATCTGCTTCAGTGCAAAAACGGTTAATAAATCTGGAGGTCGAAGTAAACCGGTTTGGGGGAAGCCAGAAAGAGTTGTACTGGTAATGTCAAATATTTTAAAGACTGTTATTTCCAGCTATTCGAACATGCTGTTTTCTGGTGAAGACTGAGATCATATTGTTATGATTTGCTGATTTGCTTGGAGTCTGAGTATTGCCCGAATATCTGTAAAAGATATAAAATAATTGTAATAAGATGATATCTTTAAGCTACTCTCCATCCTTATATCTCCTTCACCTGCAGTTTCCACTAATGTGAAGCCCATTGCATGTATTGTTTGCTTTTGTGATTAAATATTTCACTATGTTTCATGCATTGCTTTTCTTATGCTTTCCAGATTGACATTAAGAGAGCCACTTACATGGGAATTTTGATTACGAAAGTAAAGATGCCGCTGCCTGATGTGATGATAAGCTCAAAAATCTACGTTACGTGAGCACAAGTCATTACTGGCTAATCTTCTATAGTTCAATGATAATTGTCAACAATTTTCTTTGCATCATCCAGGCTGCACATCTGGAAATGGATGATTTTGTAATAGATATAAAACAAATAGAGATCTTATCAAGTTTTGCCCACCAAGGAGGAGAATCTTGATAAGATTTTCTCCTTTTTAACTTTTTATTTTAAGGCTAAGATAGATGAAATTAGCTATAAATAAGTACCCGAAGTTCCATTCTGCACAGACACAAGGACCAATCCTTGGATGAAGATAGAGTCCAGATTGTTTGACCAATTTGACAAACTTAACCAAATCATAGTTGCCCTCGAAATAATACTGCAGCTGAAGCCAAAAACCATTAAGTGGAATCCAATGAATCAGTACTTTGTTCACACAAGAAATAAAGATCTAATTGGTGATAAACAACCAAAAAGGTCAGATTTTTCTTACTTTTCCAGGAGAAGCCTCGTGTCAATTCCAGAAAACATAAGTCTAAACCTTGTTTTGATTTCCTTATTAGATCTGGCCACATCTACACAAAAACACATCCGGATAAGACACCAAACCATTGATTTTGAAATTACTCAGAATTGGGTAGGCATTGTAAGGTTTGAGAAATAACAAAACAGCCAAAGCTTCAAACTTTGGAGAAACAATAACTACATTACCTCAAGAGTGTAGCATAATTTACCCGTCTCTTTATTTTGAATGTCTTTACCTCGACCCACAAAGCTTTTTCCCTAGTTTATGATATGGTTATTCAGGCTCTTGAAACTGGCTTCATGTGTTGCTCTCGTCCATTATATCAGCCGGGAGGTTCTTCAAGAACCAATCATGGGTTCTGATCTCTGGAATGCTAATCCTCTGTACAACAACAAACATCAAAGATGACATTTAATGTCTGATGGTTAACGATTAGAGTTGAGTACACGAAATGACTTACCGTAGCGTGATCAGCCACTAAGATTCTTGAAATTAGATGACAGATTGTAGGAATTGCGATTCAGTCAGAAGCTTGAAGAGAAAAAGATAGAATCGATTACAGGCTAATATATCTTTATTTGGGTGCATCGTTTCGAAAGGAGTGGGAGAAGTTGATCGAAAAATCAGGGATCGTGGGTGATGGGTGAGGTGGTTTTGGTGAGAGTTTTAGGTTTTCGTTTCGAAAGGATAGCTGGATTAAAGGTAATTAGGAGTACAGAAAATTATAAAATAGAAATAATAAAAGCAATCGAAAGAAGAATTCTATCCGAAGAAAAAAATATTAAAGCAAAAAAAAACCTAGAAATTTGAGAAGAGGACACGTCAGAGTTTGCTTACGTGTCAAGAGGAGAGAGCTGCAGTTATCAAGGATTTTGCTAGTGCTTTATAGGAAAAAGGATATATGATCACCAATTAAAATATACACTAAGAATTTCATATTAACAGTCTCAAATAACGTTATATACAATGTGCTAAATCCTGTTTGGTGTACTAATATCTTGTATTTAGTATACCTCACTAAGATATAACTTGTTTATGACAAGGCAAATTTGCCAAGTAAAAATTAACCAATAGTTAATTCAAAAGAGAGTCGTCAGTCGTGGTCCATGATAGTTATATAGATGATGAGAATCATGTCATGGGGCCTATTATACTCATAATCACTCATGTTATATGTGGAATGCAATAGTTAATAAGTACTCCCTCCGTATAATAATAAACTAAGTTTAAGAGATTTTTCTTTGTCTAAATATAAACCATCTTTTCAATTTTCAATGTAAAATTAATGATATGTTTTAGTTTTTTGACCATTTATATTCTGCAAATTAGTTTATGATTGGTTAATTTTTCTTCAAACTAGTATTAAATGATTGTTTAGTTTAGAAAAATATAAAATTTAATGATTTCTTAATATGTGTGTAAAAACCTTAAACTTAGTTTATTTTTATACAGAGGGAGTAATATTTTATACGGGATTAATATGATGACGACGATAAAAAAAATAATTATGTCATTCCACCTTAAAGGGTTTGGTGAGAGAGCAACGATTAACATACCAGTCGAAAACTTATTAACCTCGTCAAAGTCAAAGTTGTTTCTGTCTTTTGTTCTTCGTATCGATTTTAGGTTTGGAATTAGTTTGATTCTATATGTATATATCCTTCGTTATGATAGACAAAGATGACTAAAACACTCCCAATATCATGTTAATTGATTTTATTAAAAGGGTTAATTAAGACATATAACGAAAGTTAGGAAAAAGAGAGTCAAATGTCGAAATCAGGAGTGGGGTGGGGTGGTAGGTAGGAGAAAGAAAGATCGAGCACAATGTGGTAGTTGGTGAGTGTGGATGAGCCATGCACTTAGTTAGGATATGCCGACTTGTCTGGATATTGATTTAGCATTTGGTTTCGGTTTTAATTTTGAATCCGGTTTAAGTTACAGTTTTTAATTAGTGATATATTTAGACAAAACTATTATGGAATATTGTATCTGTGGTCCATGAATATTATTGTCATTACGATCAAATTCTACACTAAGACTGGTTAGTGCACTTGTAAAACTTTTACATCGTCGTCCACCCTTCTAACAATGCTCAAATCTTCAAGAGCAGGGCAAGACAAGATAGATTGACTAGACAGGCCTCACTGGCATACATATACATTGTACCGCAAACACAGTCTTGTTTTTTTTTACCAATAAAGGATTATATTGGTATGGTTATCAGTAAACACATACACATAGACCCGAACTCACCCAACAGTACTCCACAGAGTTTTAAAGTAAACGAGACTCTCACAGATATAGAGGCTTAAGGGCACCACTTTCCAAACACTCACGCTCACAGAGTCTATCCAACGCGTGACACAAAACTGATAATTTTCATCCTTCTTCCATGCTCACGAAGGCATTGTAATTTGGGAACTCACTAGAGTCCAAATCTAACCCGGGAATCAAAAGCCAGACGCTTTTCTACCTATTGGACAGAACACTAGTCCTAACAGCTTCCTTTGTCGGAAGATAAGATAGTATAAAAAAAAACAAAGCATCGGATAGTTTGCTTATCATAATCCTCTCTTGCAATTGAGAAACCTGAAGGCTGTTTGACAGATGTTCCTACAACTTTCCTTTCTTTTCCTTCATTAAATTAGTCACTTATTACATAAAAAACAGTTCTGAAATGCCAAAACTCTGTCCAAATCCCACAAAAACATCATAACAGAATTCAAAAATCAAAGACCCAAGTCTAATCTCTAGCCTCTAGGCATCTCTAGGAACCACCTACAAGTCCTTTAACCGGTCCGCAAACTTCGATCTGACATGTGCTAGGCCGCCTCGGCAATGCAAGGAGATCCCTCAAGACAGAATCTTCTTCTAGCTTAGTATTACGTTTCCAACGCATAACAAGTTTCTTCAGGATTAAAGAGTTTCCTGCAAAGTACTTTGCTAGTTCCATTAAAACAAACTCTGCCTCATATCTGCTTTCTATCTCTACAAACTCCAGCGACGACAACAAACACTGAGGCACGGCCGAGAAACTTATTGGAGGCGTGTCGTCCATGGTATGAGTTACATCCTACAACCACATAAGATGAATGAATACATTAGATATAACACATTTCTTTAAATACATATATAATTAAGTTAAAACACTATCTAGGGTTGGTGCAAGTCATCACCAAGACGATGGATTTTAGATTCGGAAAGCTTTCAAGAAGCATTGGCAGGATTTCCAGGAGTTTCACGCGCCTTAAACAAACTTGTGCTTCCAAACTGGACATGTTGCAATACTGGGGGAATGGTTCTACTTTCAAGTAGAAAGAGATTAACTGATTACATAAATGAGATAAGACTATGAGTGAGTAATATTTCGTTAAATAGCATTACATTTATATATAAACTTCATAGAAACATACCTCCATCATTATCTCAGAGATGATCAGATCCTTAACTGTCGAGATACCGGTGAAAAAATTACGGACCATTTGATGCTCTGACAAGGAACTCCTATCATTATAATATCTAATACGAACGTCACGAACAAAACTGACCTTAACTAAAGAACCCAAATTGCTTATGATTTTGTTTGGCGATAGTTCATCGTCGAAATTCAAATACTTGAGTCTAGGGGCATCAATCGAAAGCGCCAATGTTTCCCAATCAAAATAGAAAAAACCATGATCAGGGCCACCATCAAATCCTATACTAAGACTTGTTATTGTCTGAGAACGCACTCGTAAAACCCTTACATTATCATCTAACCTCCTAACAATGCTCAAATCTTCGAGCACTGGTGTTGATGCATGAAATCCAACAAGTTAATCGAACAAAGACAATAGTCGATGTAAGATAGAGGTTCGGAGAATCTCATGGAATTTGCGTTAAGTGATGATAGGACAATTTGGTGTGTCCTCTGTTTTGTGGCTGCACCTTGAGAAAGGCTGCCTACGTACTCTCGGAAGAGAGATCAAGCCATTCGTAGTTCATATAAGGATATCATTTTGTGAGCTCGTTAGGCGAGCTCGGGTGAGCTTGTTAGGCGAGCTCGGGTGAGCTTGTCGCCGTGCTCGGGGTGAGCTTGTTGGCGTGCTCGGGGTGAGCTTGTTAGGCGAGCTCGGGGTCGTCTTTCTGCATGTTCTCTCAAATTTCTGTTTATGTCCTCTTCTCTCTAGAAAGTCTTCTCTCTCTTCCAAAAATTGTTCCCCTTTATAATGAATGACTATTTACTATTTATAGCCACAATGTTTGAATCTATTTGGGCTGGGCTTTCATTAATGTTTATGGGCCAATCTTTATTTATGTTGGGTTATTAAAGGGGTGCTAATCCATGGTATAACAGTTGTCCCCCCCTCAGTTCGTCAGAAGAGAAGCGACAGACGAATTAAGAAGAAAAGAGGTTAGCTCGGCGTAAATCAAGATTGGCCTGAATGCATGCTCGGCATTTCTGTGAAGGAATGTTGGACGCGAGTGCGTGCTCGGCGTACCTGTTTGGACGTCGGAAGAGAAGCGTGCTCGGGTGAGCGTGCTCGGGGTGAGCGTGCTCGGATGAGCGTGCTCGTCGTACTGTTGGACGCGAGTGCGTGCTCGGATGAGCGTGCTCGTCGTACTGTTGGACGCGAGTGCGTGCTCGGGTGAGCGTGCTCGGGGTGAGCTGTTGGACGCGAGTGCGTGCTCGGGTGAGCGTGCTCGGGTGAGCGTGCTCGTCGTAGACTGTCGGACGCGAGTGTGTGCTCGGATGAGTGTGCTCGGATGAGCGTGCTCGTCGTACTGTTGGACGCGAGTGCGTGCTCGGGTGAGCGTGCTCGGGTGCGAGTGGTATGCTCGGCTTAAAGTTTGAGTTAGGTGCGAGTGGTATGCTCGGCTTACCCTGTAAGGCCGACCAGGACAGTTGTGCGAAACTGTGTTCGGTTGTGCAGGACTGGCCCCGGCTTGTTTTAATGGGTACGAAACTGTGTTCGGTTGGCCCATGATTCAGGTGCGAGTAAGTGCTCGGCTTATCCTTAAGGTCTGATCGGGACAGTTGTGCGAAACTGGGTTCGGCTTATTTTTTCTGCCGATCAGCCTTGTGCGGGACTGGCCCCGGCTTGTTTTAATGGGTATGAAACTGTGTTCGGTTGGCCCATGATTCAGGTGCGAGTAAGTGCTCGGCTTATCCTTAAGGTCTGATCGGGACAGTTGTGCGAAACTGGGTTCGGCTTATTTTTTCTGCCGATCAGCCTTGTGCGGGACTGGCCCCGGCTTGTTTTAATGGGTACGAAACTGTGTTCGGTTGGCCCATGATTCAGGTGCGAGTAAGTGCTCGGCTTATCCTTAAGGTCTGATCGGGACAGTTGTGCGAAACTGGGTTCGGCTTATTTTTTCTGCCGATCAGCCTTGTGCGGGACTGGCCCCGGCTTGTTTTAATGGGTACGAAACTGTGTTCGGTTGGCCCATGATTCAGGTGCGAGTAAGTGCTCGGCTTATCCTTAAGGTCTGATTGGGACAGTTGTGCGAAACTGGGTTCGGCTTATTTTTTCTGCCGATCAGCCTTGTGCGGGAACTGGGCCCGGCTTACGTGTTCGAGACACGTTTGTTGATCAAACATTTGGCCAGAATGTTGATGTTGTAGGGCGAGATATATTGTAATGAGTTGTATAGTAAAACTCGGTAAAAATGAAAAGCTGTAAAATAGTTCGGTAGACTGCAAAATTGATAAATTAAAATAGACTGAGCAAGAAAGCTTACTTGTACCGATGATTTACTATTAGTGAGCTCGGTGTGACGAGCTGGGAAATTAGTGGGGCTTGATTGTGTAATATTTGCTGACTAGCTGAAAATATTATATATATATATATTTGGGCTTATACTAAAGAAAAGCCCATCTCTTCTCCTTGAGACACTTGAGACTTGTTCGGGAAAGACGAACGTGATCTCTTCGTCTATCTTCCATCAGCCAGATTTACATTTTTTTTTCCCGGTGTTGATCCTTAGTACGACGAGCAAATGAGACAAATTGTTGTGTTTGTGAGCTGATAGTATATGTGCTCGAGCTAGTGAGCTACCGAGCAATGTCAACAAAGACGACGAGAAGACGAGACGAGTTCATGATGACGACGAGCACGTTTGCTTGCACATCGCCATCCGAGCTCGCATGACACATCGACGCAAGAGCTTGTGTCTCGGATGATCGGTACTTTGAGCTGAGGTGATGGCGAGCTTGAGAACGTGACGTTGGCGTAGCAGTGTTCGTCGCTCGTCATTGAGAACATGGGGATTGTAGGCGTTTTTGTGACTTGATGACGACGAGCAAACAAAAAACTATGTTCACTAGATCGTCATGGCTGGAGGTCGGCGTGACATGAAGATGATGAAGAAGAGAGAATTTATTCCATTTTTTTTTATTTGAGGAGCTTGAGTGTTTGTCGGCAGCAAGTGTTGAGTTTATGCGTACTTCTTAAATCCAATTCCTTTTTGGGCCGAGGAGAAATTGATTTGAGCCCAAGATTATTTTTTTTTTTGTTGCTTGTCGGGAATATGAGGAATATTATGAACGAGCTGCTATTGACGGATGCTCGGCATGAAGAAGAAGATGAATGATGTGTGCTAGACGAACTCTAGCTTCAAGCAAACGAGCCTGATGCGTGACTTTCTATCTAATGCTCGAACGTGGTTTGACAGGCTCTCAAGATGAGATTGGGTTCGATTTTTGAGCTCGTTCTTGTAAGCTAACGGTGACCGAGGATGTGAATGCTGAGCAAGTGGGAGACCATGAGTTGATGTTTTGTTTTTAGTTTCTCCGAGTCTAAGGGCGTGATCTCATTTACCGAGCAGTTTCAAAATTCCGTGAGAGCTTGATTACGGCGAACACGTTTTGTGAACTGAAGTGTGATCCAGACGTTGATAGATTGAAGCACATGATGGGAGCTTGTCTTCTTGGAGTCTCCTTTTCTTAGAACTCTTTTTTGGAACTCATGTTAGGGATACTTGTAGCTCGTCTTTGGTGAGTTCGGGAACCTGGAGCTCGTTCTCGACCATCTACATTGCTTGCTTAAAGCATCCCATGCGAGCTCAGCAAGGTGTATCGACGCAATACCGTGTGTCTCGGAGAATCTGACTTCGGTGTTTCACTGATTAGATCGAACATGGCGTGAAGAGGAAGATACGAGTACTTGACGTGAAGGAGTAAAGACGAGCTGCTGTTGACAGAGAAGACGAGTTAACGCAGATGACAAGATAATATAAATCAGATGAGGTGATGGAGAAGAGTTTGTCTTTTGTTGACGAGGAGGTAAAGAAGTGTGAGCTCGTCGGCAACGAACGGACGAAGGCAAGCTCGTGACGATGGCTGATAAAGACGAGCTGGCGTATGATTTGATAAAGACGTACGAGCTCATGGCGATGAGCTGGTAAAGACGAGCTCGTGGTGATGAGCTGATGGCGAGGAGTTAACCAAGGCGAGTTTATGAAGACGAGCTCGTCCTTTTGGACGTGGAGAAGAAGAAATGTGAGTTCGGTTTCGTCCCGAGCTGATGTTGGATGGGTTTGCGAGAAATGGGAGCTCGTTCTTGACGTCCTCAAATATATTTAAGAGCTGATGAGATGACTCTCGATGATCGTAGATTATGCTCGATGAGACGACGACTCGTTGAATACTTGGACTTGGTGGATGATCGGAAACGAGCTCAGTTCTTCGACCAAAAAGAAGCTAGGGAGATCGGTTATAGAAGATTATAATGCCCGAGATGCTTTTTTGAAACGTGGGTCGAAGATGAGGAGGAAAACAAGAGGTTGATTCCATTTTTGAACGACGAACCTACACCATAACAAAATGATTTTGAAGCTTGTTTCCCAAGTAATAGCTCGTCTAGTGAGCTTGTTTTTTTTTTTTTTTTTTTTTTTTTTTGAGAATTCTCTGCCCCCTCCTTCTAGCGCCAATTGTTGATGCATGAAATCCAACAAGTTAATCGAACAAAGACAATAGTCGATGTAAGATAGAGGTTCGGAGAATCTCATGGAATTTGCGTTAAGTGATGATAGGACAATTTGGTGTGTCCTCTGTTTTGTGGCTGCACCTTGAGAAAGGCTGCCTACGTACTCTCGGAAGAGAGATCAAGCCATTCGTAGTTCATATAAGGATATCATTTTGTGAGCTCGTTAGGCGAGCTCGGGTGAGCTTGTTAGGCGAGCTCGGGTGAGCTTGTCGCCGTGCTCGGGGTGAGCTTGTTGGCGTGCTCGGGGTGAGCTTGTTAGGCGAGCTCGGGGTCGTCTTTCTGCATGTTCTCTCAAATTTCTGTTTATGTCCTCTTCTCTCTAGAAAGTCTTCTCTCTCTTCCAAAAATTGTTCCCCTTTATAATGAATGACTATTTACTATTTATAGCCACAATGTTTGAATCTATTTGGGCTGGGCTTTCATTAATGTTTATGGGCCAATCTTTATTTATGTTGGGTTATTAAAGGGGTGCTAATCCATGGTATAACAACTGGGCAAGACGATATAAGTGACTCCAGACCCTTATCATTGGCATATATATGCATTGTTGTCTAAACACAAAGTCTTGAGACAAGGTAGTGAGACAGTGTCAAAACTACCGACTAATACCCGATTGAGTCTTAAGTAACGAAGCGTCTCACAGACATACAAGCTTATGGGCACCACTTCCAAACGCCTACGGCTCACATAAATATACCCAACATCAAGATGCTTAACTTTACGCCTAGCCACAAAGTCTATCCAACGCGTGACACAAGACTGATCATTCTTACGTTTCAGAATACTTAGCTTGAGCTTGTCCAAGCATGATTTCTCTTCCCTGTAGAAATTTAGGAATCTGTCCATGAAACCCACAAATGCATCATAATCTGGAAACTCAGAGGAGTTCAAATCCAACTCTGGAATCAAAAGCCAGAGACTTTTCCACCGATTGGACAGAACACTAGTCCTAACAGCTTCTTTTGTCGGAAGATAAAAGAGAATCTGAGATATCAAAGAGTCGGGTAATGTGCTTATCATATCCCCTCTTGCAGGCCGTTCGTGGCGCATTCCCTTCGATTTCCTTTCCTCCATGATCCGCTCACAAACCTGAAACTGAGAGAGAAGCTCAGAATCTAAGTATGAGAACGCATAGGGAATTCAGAAACTCGATTTAGTGGCACTCAGATTATTAACACTAATAAATTCCAAAAAAAGATTTCTAAATCAGAAAGGAACGAAGAAGGTGAAATCACCTGATGGGCTTAGGTTTTGTGGAAGGTCCGGCGGCCAGAGACTAAGACGAAGCGTCCCGTGCGAATTTTTCAAAAAAAAACACGATGACGATAAATACCCACAAAGTTTTAAACTTTAGAAGAAGTACTATCGAAAGACTCACTTCAGAGCTTCAAATGGTTCATCCACGATTCTGAGGCAGAGGCCCATTTACTTTTCTGTCCGGATGTTTTATTTTCTAAAAACATCATCGAATCACTCTAGATATTTTTAAAAATACACAATTTTTGAGTGTTTTTACGAGGAAAAATATACACAAAACATAATATTTTGTTCAGATTAATAATCAAACTCTAATGTGTAGTTAATTTTTTAACAAAATACCAATTACTGTTTCAACTTTTAATTTAAAGTGTATTTTTTATTTGATAAATCCCGTTTAAAAAAAATTGTCAACGTTCTAAAAATATATTACTCAACTTAACACAAAATAATATTGTTCATTTTTATATAACAAACTTGCAAAATAGTTTGACGGTTTATGGGCAATCGAAAAGGCAGTTGTCTGTAGAAGAATAAGTTTTTTTCCGGTACAATGTAGAAGAATAAGTTTGCCGGAATCCAGTGGTTTTTCAACGGTTTTCGACAAGTGATTTAGTGCTTATGGATGTATACATCTTCACCTTTTTTTTTAAAGGCCTTCATATTAAAATAACAGAAATTAAATATTTTACAGAAATTTAGACTTGCAGAGAGAAATAAAAGTTAACAGAAAAGAGGGGGAAGTCACGCTTCATAATAAGCTATGAAGAGGAAAGGTAGTGGACAGAACAACCAGTTCATCGTCCTGACCAAAAAGACACCAAATCAGGACCCATAGACGATCCTCTGTTTTTGATAGCCAATGACATATTCTTGACTCCTTTGAGTACCTTTTGCACCAAGGTCATGTGCGGATGAGATAAACCATCATGAAGCCGACAGTTACGTTCTTTCTACAACTCATAAATTAATGTTAATGTTGGCCAGAGCATGATAAGCGCCCCTGCAACCAACTGATCTCGCGGCATGCGAAGAGTAAACACAATTAAAAAAAAAGATGGTCCCTAGATTCAGGTTCCAAACCGCAAAGCAAACAAGTAGGCTCTATGTCAATTCCCCATGAAGTTAATCTATCCAACGTTGGGTTTCGATTGAGCATAAAAAGCCAAACCGTTGTAGAGTGTTTAGGTACCGAGAGCTTGCTCCAAACCAAAGAGTACCAAGAAACCTCCGGCTTAACAAGCCTAGTGTCACACCAAATCTGTTTCGCCACAAAACGATTACAAAGCTTGTTTCCGGCAGTCCACAAAGATTATTGTGCGATGCCTCTTCCTTTTAATTGGGAAGATTAATTTTGATGGAGCGGGAGTCGTCTGCGTTCTCTTCCACTTCATCCTTGCAATCTCCGGTGTGGACCTATGGACTCGATGACAAGCAAATTTCAGTGGTGGGGAAGACATCCTCACCGCCTTACTTTGGAAACAAACACCATATAAACCGTCATGGAAGAAAAGGTGTATCGGAATTGGAGATGTAGAAACTGATGTGACATCCCAAATGCTCTGACTTCAATCAATACATTGGATTCATATTCGAACAAAGGTTCGACATATAATTTGGGAATCGGCCATGGTGATATAACCGCAAAAGAAATTGGCGGTTAGTGATATATCCTTTTTTGTATGGCGACATTCATATAGTCGTTAAAATTGACAGTCCCAGTTATTATTTCTATCGATAAAATTAATAAATTGAATTTTTAATTGAAGAAAATCTTTAAATCTAAATAGGGAGTTGGCTAGTGTAGTACAACACAGAAAATTGGTGATAACCAAAAATGAAAATCACATCATATAGAATGTAAATATGAAGAATACAAATAACAAATGTGATAGTCTGGTAGCGTGTAAAGCTTTTTGGAAAAAAATATCGCCACAAATCATTTATTTTGATTTATTGTTCTTTTATAAGTTTAGTTATGTGTTTGATCATAATTTTATCATCCTCTGTATTTTTCATGTAATCTTGTTTATACAAATAAAATAGATGTTTTTAAAAAAATATTGTTCTTTTTACTTAAAGACGCCCTATCATAAACTTCCAACCAAGTCAGGTTCTTATTATTTCGAACCGGAAATAACAAATCAAACCAAAACATCCTTAACCAACCGAGTTACATAACCTACTCAACTCACAAACGGCAATTAAATTATAAATACGAGATTAATTAAGAAACAAGTTTGATAAGATCAATCAGATTCACGGTGTTACACAACAACAAGATATTAACGACTACAACGGTGTGGTCCAGGATCACGATCTTGTCGACAACATTGGCGAGAACGGCTGAGTACTCAATGCGAAAGGATGTTTGTCGAAAGAATCGGTAACCAGCTTTGTTCTCAAAGTCATCCACACAGCCAGAACTAGAAATTTGGGAGCTTTATTCGAAAATATTTTCAAAACCATAGTTTTAAAAATATAAAAGGCAACATTTGTTATAAAATAAAAAGAAAACAATATAAAACAGAATTTGTGTCTTTTAAATTAAAATTTTAAAATTCTTACACTATTATAAGAATTAATCTATGTGGGCCCTAAAAATGGGAACTCCAATCAAATTTTAAAAAAAAAATCTATATAACTCTGGTCATCTAGAATGTATGAGTGAATCCTTGTCTAACCACCTCGTCACTCTTGTGATTTTCTCCACTATTATCATCAAATCACGTAGGGTCATTACTTAGAGATCCAAACATATATTCTAATTCTTGAAAGAAAAAAAAGTGATGAACCATTCAAAAGATTTGATAAAATCAATTGTAGAGGCAACATTCTCCAAGCCCTTGACGATCTCAGCAACGTTAGTACCTTCCTTAAACTTCACAACCACCAAATGCTTATACCCTGAAGTCACCATTTTTTTTTTTTGAGCAAAACCCTGAAGTCACCATTTATATTCACTCTTTTAGCTTCACACACTTATATAAACTTGGGTTGAAGCATCTTATTATATAGAGGTGGAGATTCATGGGTCGAGGTGTACATGTGAATACGCATACGCATGGCCTGCTTAACATTTTTATAAGCCTTGGGGTAAAACATTTTTTTGGACCTCTAAATTTTATTTTAAAGATTTTTTTTTTAAATGTAAGATAACGTTTATATATTTATAGTGAACAAAAATTATTGCCCTCTTTAATTTTGTTTTTGATATTTTGATTAAAAAAAAATTATATGTATATATAAAAGTTGGGACCTTTTATCATTGAGATATATAGGACATATGTTTGGACCCGGACGCACCTATTGTCCCCCTAATGAGCCGCCCCTGTCCGTACGTGTGAGTTTCTGTGTTGCTGAACAATAATGTTTTTTGGTGTGCTAGATTTCAATATACAAACTTCTGACATGAATAATTGCAGAATTTGATCACAGAAGATAAAATAACAAAAATAATTACAATATGCAAAAGTATGTTAACCTCTCTTTTACCATTTATGGCAACAACATGCAATAGCATGTTAAAATAGGCGTTATCGGTTCGTTGCGGTTCCATCAGTAGCGGACCCAAAGGTAAATTTGAGAACTGTCAAAATATAAATTGAAAAAAAAAATAGTGAAAGATGTCAAGTGATGATCACTCAACCTTAACAAAAGTATCAACGATATATCTCTTTCTTTCTTGGTAACAATCTGAGAGAAATAGAAAATCCAATGTAAAGACAAACATGGTGCATTGATTTGTGTCACCTCAATGTCTTTTGTGAACCACTTTAACCATACCATTTTGCCATAACCTTTCTTACGCTTTTTATTCTTCTTCTTCTTCATTCTCAAGTCACATGAAACTTGGACCCATCGATTGTATTTTCTTCACAATTTCATTCATAAATATATGATTGAAGGAGCAAGTGGCCACGCTCTTAATAGTTTACTTTTTTGATACTATTTTAAGAGAAACATGCAAAATAAGGAGAAGATATCATACGGAATATAATGTCCAGTTCAAATTTTTATTCTTCTCGAAAACATATATATATATATATATATATATATATATGCTTGAGTTCATTTTTGTCACATTTTATCCCAAGTCTCTTAGAGCATGTACATTGGGATATCTTAAGGGTTTCTTAGCGCGGATTCTTAGGCGAAATTAAGAAACCCACTCCTCAAAGTTTCTTAGCTAAGAGACTTTAAAAACCCGGCTATTCACTGTTCACGTGACGTGTCAAGCCGGGATTGGTCAATTTTTTTTTTTTAAGTTTCAAAAAAAAAGAATTAATATAAATTTTTTAAAAACCCTTCCCACACAAGTACACCAATATACATGCTCTTAGCTTCAGTTTGTTATCTTTATACGATGATGAGTAGAACTTAGAGCATGACCATCAATGAACCCCCTATGGGGGTTCTTAAAATTTTTTTTTTTTTTTTTGGGGAAAAGTGTAAAAAAAAAAAATTCGAAAAAAAAAATTAGACGAATGATAAACCGCCACGTGTCATGAACAGTGTAAGAACCGGTTCTTAAATAAGGATTTTTAGGACCCGGATTCTTAACTATTCACGTGGGACACACGTGAATAGTTAAGAACCCCACCCCTAAAAACCCTTGATAATCATGCTCTTAGGTGAGCATGTGAAGTTTCTAAAGTATATTTCGGAAAGTATTTTTTTTCCGATCCAACTATATTCGAATATCTAAATCTCTCAGGTCGTTTTTAGATTATACTATCTTTTACTTCTAAAAACTACTACACCCCCCCCCCCCAAAAAAAAATATAATAGAGAAATACCATACTTGTCATCATAATATATGGATATAGTTTAGTCAACTTTTATTTCTTTTGCAAATTGATATAGTCTTGTCGATACATATAATATTTTGATTAATTATCAAATACCACAATTTCCACCTGGTCCTCCAAAAGAGAAGGATACTCCATTAGTCTTGGTAAAACCCCAATAGGTTAGTTTAAAACACTGGTAAGAATCTGCATAAAGTCTTGTTTTCTTATCTTCAATATCAACGCTTTGATAGTTTGAGTTCTTCACTTTGACATGCGAAAAATGTGAGCTTTTGGAAAAGTCAACGACTGGAAAATGCCCATTTCCCATCGGAGGACTAATCCCATCTGGAGAGTGAAATGTATTTCCTCCAAAACGGACTAACGAAGCTCCTTTGTTTAAATGTGTAAATAACTCTTTGGGTCAGTATCCAATTACTTCATCAAATACTTTTAGTGCCCAGTTTCCAGTGAAGCCATCCTAATAAATATTGAAACATGAAAAAACTATAATACTTGTCCAAAAAAAAAACTATAATACAAAATCTCTGAAATTTATAGATACATATGTGATTTGAATAATAAATGTTGCAAGAAACTATATTAAAAACTTCAAGAAGGATGGATTCAAGTATATTGAAGCCTAAGCCAAAAAGCTGAAACTACGATCTTTTTTTTTTAATAAGAAATAATTTCAACAGTTTTTGTTAAATAAATAATTTATCATCTAAATTGTAGAGAACATTTACCTGAAAAATTTTGGGTGGGAAAAAAATAGTTTCGTTACTGTAACGCCCCTTTCCCATTCTCCGCTGACCGTCGAGCTGACCGGCCAACAATCAAACAAGAACATGACCGATCGAACCCGAGCAAGTCGAACAGGAAAAGTTCGCCACAGGACGAAGCCAGAGACAGATCGGTTTGAGACAAAGGCTCGCACCAACCCATCCTTGACTCCGCTATCCTCGCTTCCATAGTACAAGTCGGCCGTCCTGCACTACTTCAGCAAGTTGTGTCGGTTCGGACTAAACACAATATCAGGAAAGTATATTCATTTCTGAGTAAATCAAACGTTCGGCACAACGTTTAATCGTCACTTTACAAATTATTTTTCATAAACAACCAGTCAATACGCAAAGCAATACAAAATGGCTCTAAGCCGAACCGAGAGAACAAAAACCCAAATACATCGAGTCTAAAATCCCGCCCCAAGCCATCCCGAAGCTACACCGAGGACCTCCCGCGTTCGTCGCTGCTTAACCTGAAAACACAAAAAGAGTCTAATGAGCGATCTAAGATCACCCAGTGAATCGGCTCCCCACTACGGCTTCTAGTCTATCTATTATCTATAGATCCCCGCCCGAAAACCCCAAAATAACAATCAATCAAACACAATAGCCGATCACGCTCTACCACGTCGTGTCGAGCCCACACACAATCAATTGCCAAAAGAAATATAAGGCGATTAGAGGGAATCGGGAGCACTGCGGCACATGTCCCCGATTGAGACTCGATCTATCTACCGCGCACTACCAACCATACCAAAACACACACACGCTGGGCCCCTACGAACTTGGTAACTTCCACGGGTTCTTACCGTTACCGATATGGCAACTAACCCACGTGACTCCTAGCCGTCCACACAACGACTAGGACACCGTTCTCTGTCCATCGATACGCGGTGACTCTGACTACCCCTAGATAGCCCGAGCTTCCATGCAGTCCGGCCCTAGGACGCGACCCCGTATTCTCCGGACTACACCCTACAGACGTCACTCCATAGGTTCGCACCTGCCAGCATTCACTGACCGGTTATCAACTCCCGAGGATCCAATCGGGATGGAAGTACCAGAACGTAATCACACACCTAGACTTGCGGGATCTAACGCACCCTAGAGTCCTAGTGCAGAAATGTAAACACGCAGACTCGCTTGGACTCTAGCAATCAATCACAATCAACAACGCAATCACTCAACCCCGCATCCCGCAAGTCTACTCACACACACCACCGCTCTGACTCGGCACCGCGCCGAGTCAGCACCACAGCTTAACCGGTCCCGTGACCGCGTTAAGCAATAACGAGGATCGCTCGGCCCAACACCGAGACGATCTAAAGGCCTGCACATAAAGGTTAGCCACAACCACACAACACAACACATTCACGGAATCAACAGTCTACTCGGCCCAACACCGGAGTAGACTCACAATCACACACACACAGGCCTACTAGGGTTTCTAATGTCTTTTAACCAATTCACGCCCGCTACCTTGGGTTAGCCGCTTACTAACCCGTAGACGGTTCACCAATCACAACACTTCTCATTTCTTAACCACTCCTAATCATCTTTTAACAACTCCTCGATCCGTCGGTTTAGAGCTAGAGACTTACTAAACTCCCCGGCGTCTCATCATTCATTAACTTAATTCATTACACTTCGGGAAACCCTGATACCGTTCCATACTCTATACGTTTGTTCAAGATTAACTTCCGTATTTTAACATCGTCCCAATTTCCGTATATAAGTTCATTCAATATCGTCCTTTACTTATATATATGCATATACGGTTCTAGTCATACAATGACTATATGAATGCATCACACAACACAACTATCAACCTAGCGGCACGCAATCAGGTTTAATCCATTTTAAGCCTAACATGCTTCTTTAACCCTAGCCGGTTTACCATTAATTCAACCAATTACTTAATTCAGTCCAATTCAATATTCACGGGTATGCAAACCTATCACTACGGTTTCCCATTTAATGTCTATATGCAACTACGGTGTTTTGAGCCGACTCACAGTGATTTAGGTCGGAATAAACGGCACGGATGCGGATACGGCTTCCCGAGACCCCGAACTAACCTCGAACCTCCCCGAATACCCGAACACGAACTCCCGAACACAAACCGCAACTCAAGAACCGGCCGGAGTCAACGCGTTGACCGGCGTTGACCGAAGCTGACCGTTGACCATCTTCTCTCTCCTCATTCCCTCCTTCTCTCTTCCGGATCTCTCTCTCTCTTTCTCTTCTTCTTCTTCACGCCTTCCTCTCTCCTCCGGATCTTCTTCTCCTTCCTCTGGTCTTCCTCCTCCGCCGGCTTCTCCTCCTCCGGATTCCCTCCTCCGGTCTTCTTCTTCTCCTCCTCCTTCTTCTTCTTCTTCTTCTCCTTCTTCTTCTCCTCCTTCTTCTCCTCCTTCTTCTTCTCCTCCTCCTTCTTCTCCTCCTCCGGCTTCTTCTTCTTCTCCCGGCTCCTCCTCCTCCTCCTTCTTCTCCCTCTCTTCTTTCTCTCTTCTTCACTACTCTTGTTGAGAAGTGTTTTTGGTGTGAAGAAAAGTGAGGGGTGGAGGCCTCCTTTTATAGCTAAAGTGAAGAGATCTCCACCTTCCACTTGTCACCTCTTCTTCTCCATCTTAAGCCACGACCTATCCACCAAAAACCATCCACAAACAATGCATTTGATCATCCACCATCCACTTGTAGCCTCCTCCATGCATCCCTTGGATTGATGACAACACATCTTTGGAGATTCATGCACCTAAGAAGCTTCTATTTGTTGGGCTCATATTTCGTGGCCCATGCCTCATACTGAGCTTTATTTAGGTCCAATATCATCTTAGTAATCATCCCTAAACACCTGGTTCAAGCCCAAGCTCCAAAGAAATTATTTTGGAGTTTTAGTCATTAATTACCCATTAATGATCTAAAATTTATAACTTGATCTCAGCATCAAATCTTGCTTCATCCTTTTAACCGTGTCTTCTTCATATTATAATGGAGATGTGGTCAAAATTTCATAATTTTTGGTGGAGTTTAGAAGGTCTTCTCGCTTGCCCAAACATTGTATCGGTTTCTCGGAAAACCCGGTTTTACGTTGAATATTTTTAAAACTCTTTATCTGCTTCTATAAATCCACCAAGCCTCATCTTCAGATTCTAGATGCTCTTAGGTGATTTTAGAAATTTGAATCACCTCAAACGGACACCCGTAGCTCCTGTTATGAATTTTACAAGTTTTGTCGGTTTTATCGGTTTCCATTCCCGATAACCCGAAAAACTCATCTATGGTCTGTTTCCACCATTCTTGATCTTCTAAATGTTTTCTTTCTTCAAAAAGAATAATATTTGCCCCGTCTTAGATTCCGGCTCGTATTTTGGTAATATTACCAAAATGTCCCTTATCTTCTCAAAATTACAAAACTGTCACTCTTTGACTTTTGTGCTGCCCGTTGACCATTCTTGATACAGGGTATTACATTCTTCCCCACTTAAAGGAATTCGGTCCCCGAATTCTCCGTCACTACCAGACTTCGAATCGGTTCCAACTCCTGTAAGTTGTTCCGTCACTCGCTTCTAACGCTTTCTTACTCAAACACTGATGCAGCCTACTGACATCACGGCGAGCCTTCTGTCTCATAACATTCTATCCCACTGATCTCATCAATCGTTCCACTCTTGCTTCCAGTCTTGCATTCTGTACCGTGCTTCACGCTCTACTGTCTTCCTTCGTCCATCCGTCTTAACCTCGACCTTGTTCTCGCTGGTTTTTCTCCTTTGACTCGCGTTCTGACTTTCCCACTTCGCTTCGACTTTCCCGTCGTTTACGATACTGATATGTCTCTCCTGAGACACTCTTCAAGAATCTGTCCTCCAACCCTGACGTCATTGCGGCTCTCACTCCATTCACACTGGTAACCCCACTCTAATCCTGATACGACCTCTTCCTTCTCACACGTCTTGGTTTCAGAATCCGGTTTCGCTAACTTTCCACCGCATTCTCTCTAACGGCTTTGCTCTGGTTTCCATACGGTCATTGCTGCTAACACATCATACTGACCGCTTCGCTCTTTCCGCTGCTTGGTACTGACACTTCCCACTAACACTCCACACTGACTGCTTCACTTCACGGGTCAACTCATCTCGCGGCTTCTTTTCAGCCCATCTCGCTTTCGGGTTCGGGTTCGGTCTCGTATTCGTATCGCATCGTCCATTCCGTCCTGTAATCAACACAACAATTTTCACTGGAGCGGTGAATTCAAACCAATCCATTCCCCGATATCACTTCCTCATAGAAATATAGTTAGTTAATCATGTACCCAATGGTCACCCATGATTAAGTAACGATATTCTATAATTCCGCTCCCTCGCGAATCGACAGTCGATTCAACCCATTCTCACGTTAGCTCAACACCTTAAATGAAAAGGTTCTAACACATCTATTCGCAACGACTCACGATTGCAACTAAAATTAAGCTATCCAACCAATAGCTTACCACCACCACCCACACTCCGCACATGCTAAGCATGCCATAACACTAGCACTCTTATAGTGCTACACCACCACGAAAGACAACCCTAACTATCTAATGCACCACAAAAGCATTAGATAAAACACACAAGCACAAAATTGCAAAACAATCAATTACCACACGCAATCAAGCAATCATCAGATCGCTCCAGATATGTCGTCAGTCTGGGTTTAGGTTATGATGAACGGTCATCAGTTCCGCTCATCATCAGACTTCGCATGGTAATTCGTTTGCATTACAAAACCATCCCACGCAAGCAAACAATTACTACGAGAGTCATCATGATAAGCTGAACAATCTGCATCACATACATACACAAAAACAACAACACACATGTTTCGAAGTTTATAGAAGTACGTAAGGGAACAGAAAAACAACCACAAGATGTCTGTCATCAACAACCCAACCCACAAACTGCACCGCCATATCCTGGAGATGTTCCCAACAACATACGAAAACCCGTCGATCTGGATACACACAAACAACATAGTTAGTGCCCATACTCACCTGGCCTAACTACCATAACCCTAACAGCCCCAGCACGACCGGAATGCCATACACAACCGGCATCACGGCTCGCGCTGGTAACCACTGGCAGGCGCGCCGGGAGGGTGTGGTGGGTGTGCATCTCTGGTCGGCGATCCGACCTGCTGCGGCTCTGCTATCGGACACATCTGCGCTACGTAACCTTCGCGAACACAACTCTCACAAACCAGAACGGACGCTGGGCGTGTCCCATGGTAACAAGTTGACGCCTGATGGTCTGTCGCTCCATATAGCTGACAGGAAGAACAAACCCCAAAGAAGGCTCCTAAAAACCCTCGGCTGCTCGATGACGATGAACTCTACATATCTGGTGGCGCTACTGGCTCAGTCGGCGGTGTAATTGACTCCAGCTGCGCATCCGATCCTGACATCAACATCGGTACTACTCCTGCGGCTGACTCTCCATCTGAATACGGCACGGCACCATCGAGTGAGGGATCTCCTGATCTCTGCGGCGATCCTGACTGTTGATGCGGCCCAATCTCTTGCTCCCAAACGTCCTCGAGTATCGCCATCTGCTCGTCCATGTGCTGTGCCCACTGCACAGGCTTCTCCGGATCTGTCGGCTCCATGTCCTGGTCATTTGCTGCGCGTAACTGGTCCACCACAAAGTCCACCACACAAAGCGAAATGAAATTTGAGGCATGCAAACTAGGTAATGGCATGTCATGCGTCTCAAGAATCGGCGACTGAAACTCTTGGCAGTACCACTGACTCATATGGTGCAACCGTCTCCGATAACTGCATCGTCTTGTAGAGCTTGAGGTAACGGGTCAGGAAACGGTTTCCAATATACGGCGGCTTCTCTCACCATGCGGTTTGCGAGGAGGAACTGGTGGTTGGTCGGATATCTGCGAACCTCGTGACGGCTCAGACTTCGCCCTCTAATCCTCTGGCTGCTGCACGAACAGATCTCGATACTGTGCCGTTGTCATCCGACGATGACTCAAACTGCTCGCGGAAATCTCACACACCCACTGCACGCACCCACACAAACTCCGTCCAGGGACGCTCTGCTGCTGTCTACAATCACAAACCACACACACAAATCAGTTCACATACTACAAATTTCCTACCCCATCCCAACCCCGGATTTACGAACGCGGCTCGGTTTCCTAATGGATGCTTGGGTATGACACAATTTTGACTCGATAAAACCACGGAAACACTCAGAAATGAACAACTTTGAAACCCATGCAGAACCATGCTCTGATACCACCTTTCTGTAACGCCCCTTTCCCATTCTCCGCTGACCGTCGAGCTGACCGGCCAACAATCAAACAAGAACATGACCGATCGAACCCGAGCAAGTCGAACAGGAAAAGTTCGCCACAGGACGAAGCCAGAGACAGATCGGTTTGAGACAAAGGCTCGCACCAACCCATCCTTGACTCCGCTATCCTCGCTTCCATAGTACAAGTCGGCCGTCCTGCACTACTTCAGCAAGTTGTGTCGGTTCGGACTAAACACAATATCAGGAAAGTATATTCATTTCTGAGTAAATCAAACGTTCGGCACAACGTTTAATCGTCACTTTACAAATTATTTTTCATAAACAACCAGTCAATACGCAAAGCAATACAAAATGGCTCTAAGCCGAACCGAGAGAACAAAAACCCAAATACATCGAGTCTAAAATCCCGCCCCAAGCCATCCCGAAGCTACACCGAGGACCTCCCGCGTTCGTCGCTGCTTAACCTGAAAACACAAAAAGAGTCTAATGAGCGATCTAAGATCACCCAGTGAATCGGCTCCCCACTACGGCTTCTAGTCTATCTATTATCTATAGATCCCCGCCCGAAAACCCCAAAATAACAATCAATCAAACACAATAGCCGATCACGCTCTACCACGTCGTGTCGAGCCCACACACAATCAATTGCCAAAAGAAATATAAGGCGATTAGAGGGAATCGGGAGCACTGCGGCACATGTCCCCGATTGAGACTCGATCTATCTACCGCGCACTACCAACCATACCAAAACACACACACGCTGGGCCCCTACGAACTTGGTAACTTCCACGGGTTCTTACCGTTACCGATATGGCAACTAACCCACGTGACTCCTAGCCGTCCACACAACGACTAGGACACCGTTCTCTGTCCATCGATACGCGGTGACTCTGACTACCCCTAGATAGCCCGAGCTTCCATGCAGTCCGGCCCTAGGACGCGACCCCGTATTCTCCGGACTACACCCTACAGACGTCACTCCATAGGTTCGCACCTGCCAGCATTCACTGACCGGTTATCAACTCCCGAGGATCCAATCGGGATGGAAGTACCAGAACGTAATCACACACCTAGACTTGCGGGATCTAACGCACCCTAGAGTCCTAGTGCAGAAATGTAAACACGCAGACTCGCTTGGACTCTAGCAATCAATCACAATCAACAACGCAATCACTCAACCCCGCATCCCGCAAGTCTACTCACACACACCACCGCTCTGACTCGGCACCGCGCCGAGTCAGCACCACAGCTTAACCGGTCCCGTGACCGCGTTAAGCAATAACGAGGATCGCTCGGCCCAACACCGAGACGATCTAAAGGCCTGCACATAAAGGTTAGCCACAACCACACAACACAACACATTCACGGAATCAACAGTCTACTCGGCCCAACACCGGAGTAGACTCACAATCACACACACACAGGCCTACTAGGGTTTCTAATGTCTTTTAACCAATTCACGCCCGCTACCTTGGGTTAGCCGCTTACTAACCCGTAGACGGTTCACCAATCACAACACTTCTCATTTCTTAACCACTCCTAATCATCTTTTAACAACTCCTCGATCCGTCGGTTTAGAGCTAGAGACTTACTAAACTCCCCGGCGTCTCATCATTCATTAACTTAATTCATTACACTTCGGGAAACCCTGATACCGTTCCATACTCTATACGTTTGTTCAAGATTAACTTCCGTATTTTAACATCGTCCCAATTTCCGTATATAAGTTCATTCAATATCGTCCTTTACTTATATATATGCATATACGGTTCTAGTCATACAATGACTATATGAATGCATCACACAACACAACTATCAACCTAGCGGCACGCAATCAGGTTTAATCCATTTTAAGCCTAACATGCTTCTTTAACCCTAGCCGGTTTACCATTAATTCAACCAATTACTTAATTCAGTCCAATTCAATATTCACGGGTATGCAAACCTATCACTACGGTTTCCCATTTAATGTCTATATGCAACTACGGTGTTTTGAGCCGACTCACAGTGATTTAGGTCGGAATAAACGGCACGGATGCGGATACGGCTTCCCGAGACCCCGAACTAACCTCGAACCTCCCCGAATACCCGAACACGAACTCCCGAACACAAACCGCAACTCAAGAACCGGCCGGAGTCAACGCGTTGACCGGCGTTGACCGAAGCTGACCGTTGACCATCTTCTCTCTCCTCATTCCCTCCTTCTCTCTTCCGGATCTCTCTCTCTCTTTCTCTTCTTCTTCTTCACGCCTTCCTCTCTCCTCCGGATCTTCTTCTCCTTCCTCTGGTCTTCCTCCTCCGCCGGCTTCTCCTCCTCCGGATTCCCTCCTCCGGTCTTCTTCTTCTCCTCCTCCTTCTTCTTCTTCTTCTTCTCCTTCTTCTTCTCCTCCTTCTTCTCCTCCTTCTTCTTCTCCTCCTCCTTCTTCTCCTCCTCCGGCTTCTTCTTCTTCTCCCGGCTCCTCCTCCTCCTCCTTCTTCTCCCTCTCTTCTTTCTCTCTTCTTCACTACTCTTGTTGAGAAGTGTTTTTGGTGTGAAGAAAAGTGAGGGGTGGAGGCCTCCTTTTATAGCTAAAGTGAAGAGATCTCCACCTTCCACTTGTCACCTCTTCTTCTCCATCTTAAGCCACGACCTATCCACCAAAAACCATCCACAAACAATGCATTTGATCATCCACCATCCACTTGTAGCCTCCTCCATGCATCCCTTGGATTGATGACAACACATCTTTGGAGATTCATGCACCTAAGAAGCTTCTATTTGTTGGGCTCATATTTCGTGGCCCATGCCTCATACTGAGCTTTATTTAGGTCCAATATCATCTTAGTAATCATCCCTAAACACCTGGTTCAAGCCCAAGCTCCAAAGAAATTATTTTGGAGTTTTAGTCATTAATTACCCATTAATGATCTAAAATTTATAACTTGATCTCAGCATCAAATCTTGCTTCATCCTTTTAACCGTGTCTTCTTCATATTATAATGGAGATGTGGTCAAAATTTCATAATTTTTGGTGGAGTTTAGAAGGTCTTCTCGCTTGCCCAAACATTGTATCGGTTTCTCGGAAAACCCGGTTTTACGTTGAATATTTTTAAAACTCTTTATCTGCTTCTATAAATCCACCAAGCCTCATCTTCAGATTCTAGATGCTCTTAGGTGATTTTAGAAATTTGAATCACCTCAAACGGACACCCGTAGCTCCTGTTATGAATTTTACAAGTTTTGTCGGTTTTATCGGTTTCCATTCCCGATAACCCGAAAAACTCATCTATGGTCTGTTTCCACCATTCTTGATCTTCTAAATGTTTTCTTTCTTCAAAAAGAATAATATTTGCCCCGTCTTAGATTCCGGCTCGTATTTTGGTAATATTACCAAAATGTCCCTTATCTTCTCAAAATTACAAAACTGTCACTCTTTGACTTTTGTGCTGCCCGTTGACCATTCTTGATACAGGGTATTACAGTTACCACCATAAATTGAGGTTCTACCAAATATTTCACCAATAATGGGATCTCGAGCAAGAACAACAAAGCCAGGACAATTTGTATTATAGCATCCAGTTTTCTTATAGCCATCTGACTAGTAAATTAAAAATACAAAAGGTAAAATATTAATTATTAAATTATCACGAATTATTTATTGGTTTGCCATGTATATAAAGAAACATAATTAAAAAATTACTAACAGTCCAATATATTGTAAGTCGCGTGAAACTGTCGCCATACAATCTTGGATGAACCTATATAAAATTTGGAATTCATAAGAAACGAACAGAGATTTGAAAATATAATATTAATTATTTTTAATGTGTTAGTTTTATTTTTTTATAACTAAAAAAACCAGAAAGCCTTGCCGATAACCATCTCTAAAACTCTAGAATTTTTTTTATCATTGAACCACCATAAATTAGATACTACTTTTTGGATTTATATATAATTATTCTAATGAATAACTGAATATATACTCACAAATTATATAGTTATATAATCACATATTTTTTTATAGATGTAATATATATAGTGTTTTTTTATTAATAAAAAACGGATGATACAAATATACAAACATATATTGTTTTTAAGTTTGATAACAACTTACCGCCGAACCAACTTGTATGCTATTGAGTTCACCACGAGGTCCATTCTCTAACCAAATTTGATTTTTACTGTACTGATTGTTTCGTACAGTTAAATTATGAAGACTTATATGAGCTTCTGCTCCTCGATAGATTGTCCCATCCAAAAGGGTCTCGATTGTTGCAAACTGTATCACATGAATTAATTAAGAAGTCGATCCTTTTAACACTGGGAAGAAAGAAAAACGTGACTGCAAATATAAATTTTTATATGGAATGAATTTAGAAAAAAATTTTACATGTTGGCCGGGATACTCGACCGAGTCGAGATGAACGCTCTCGGTTCCATTTCTTTGTCTTAAAATTGGTACTGTTCCTTTTGGGCAACGTTGATTATTTGTTTTATATTCATCTTTTCTTGTAAGACTTTCATTTGAACTGAATTTTTCCTATAATGTAACACAAGAATAACAAGATTATTAAAAATAAAAAAAGAGAATTACAAGATTAAAAATGCTTTTCAACACTATATTATTCGCTATTATTCATATATGATTGAAAAAGGCCAAACACCATACCTGAATCTTGTGGTGTTTCAACAAAGGATGGTTGAAAGCTGGTTGTTTGTATATATCAACACAATCGAAATCCTGTAAAATCGATTATAATATTTTTCCTTAAAAAATCGAAATATCATATTTGAAAGAATGGATGAACAATATAGAAGTTATAGAAGCTCACATCAAGGTTTCCTTCGGCCACTACCATTAAAAGCAGATAAGAAGAAATAACGAGCACTAGATGTAATTCCATTGTTAAATTTCACTTATATTTCTTCGTTGATAATTTATCGTATATTTATACCAATTTGAGTCAATGATTGATTAATATATTGCTAGTCAGGCCAGTCCACGTCTTAATAAACCTACCAAAAAGTGTAAAATACAAAAATTTAGTTGTTGGACTTAATTTGAGTCAACGACTAATAAATTTATTGCTGTCATTTCACCTCTTAAAAATCTATCAAAAGTGTCAAGTGTCAACTACAAAAAAGGTTGACTAATAAATCAAACTGAACCAACCAAATTTGATCTGATTTAAATCAAATCATATTCATATATAAACTAAATGATTGATGTTTTACTTAATTTGAATAGTTAGGAATCTAAGTCACATTTCCTTTGATAATTTTTTTTCTTATAATTTTTAATATAATATAGTAATCCAGTTATATATTTATTTTTATCACTAATTATATTAACTTAAAAACAACTAGAAAAACTAAATTTAAAAACTCTTATACTTAAACAACTAAAATCTCATATTTTCTTCATTCCTTTTTGATTCTCTATAGTTAAAAGGTCAAATTTCATAGAACTATAATAATTCTCTTAGGATTGATAAGAGCAAAAATAAAAAGGTGTTAAATTGCTAATGGCATTTAGTTAAAAGTTTTGATAACTAAATACTTTAGAACTAAACGAAAATGAAACCGAACTAAATCAAACCAAACTAAACATAAGCCGAACACAAACCAAACCGTATTTGGGTTGGTTGCGTTTGGCTAGAATTTTATTTGATCCAAATTAGCAAACCAAACCGAATCTGAACCTAACTCATAATTAAACCAAAAATGTCTTCCTCTACTAACAATATTAGGATCCGTACCATTTTAAGTGGACAACTAAATAATTTAGTGCAGCCATATCACTTCACCCATTTTTTCTGTCAGCTAAAAACTTTTATTTATATGTAAAAAATATAAACTGTTGAGAAAGTTTGGGAAATAAAATTCATATTTCGGTTAGTTTGAGTATCCATTCGGTTTTCGGTTTAATTTTGGTCCGGTTCAATTATTTCGGTTATGAAAATTTAGAAAATTTACAAAAATTCGAATCGGTTTTGGTTTCGATTTTTCGGTTCGGTTCTTCGATTCTCGGCTAAAAAGCTCAGACCTAGAATCTTATATGAATCTAGATGTCCAATATTAAAGCCCAACCACTGAAGTCCAGCTGATGACTCAGCAATAGGAAGTGACAATAAGAGCCCAAAATGATGTCTCTTCCTCCATAATTGTCGAGAAAAATATTTTCATAAAAGCCCATTTTAAATTCCAGAAGAAGCAAGCAAATCTATATTATATAATTAGAGAAGTTCTCTCTCCCTCAGGCAGCCACGTCATCAGTTTAAAAAAAAAATAAGTTGGGCATTTGCGTTAGCATAGAAAACCTTTACGTAAACTTAGAAAATTTGGGCTTAGAAACTTTAAACCCATTAACAACCAAAAAGGGTTGTCCTCATGATCTACCTATTGCATCGAATCACCTTTTTCTTCCCCTCCACTGCAGCCGTCTCCGTAAGTTACGGCCAGCCATCATTGCAGTCCCCGAAATAATTCCAGATTTCTATTCGACTCCCTTACAGCCTTAAAGCCTCGATAACGCTCTTATTTAATTTTCTCAGACCTTTTGATTTTCCACCCGTTTAAGATGTACCTATTTTCTACAGTATAAATACCCATCGTCACCCCGTTTAAGATGGCTCGATTTGATTCGGTCGCCTTAAGACCCTGTAGTCAAGGTTCCTTTTCCTGTCTTATTTTGTGTATCGATTACGAAAACACATCCAGATGATGCAGCGTTTCTGATTTTCTCATTTTAAAAAAAAATTGGTTTGTTTGTTCGCCGGAACATAGGAAAGCTCCGGAAAGAAGGTTGATCTTAGCGTATATCAAGGGTAGGTTCTCCTCATCGTCAACGTTTTGTTGATTGTTGTTATCGAGTTTCATGATGGTCGATTCTTTAATTTATTGGGTTTCAGTGTTAACTTTTTGTGTGTTTTGGGTTTGTGAACAGTGGTTTGACGGATTCCAACTACACCCAGCTGGCGGAACTTTACCGGAGATACAAAGATCAAGGTCTCTCAATAATCAAATTATTGTTGTTACGTACATGTCTGAGATTGAAAAGCTATAATCTTAAATAAGGTCCTTAATTGGCTTTTGTTCAGGATTTGTGATATTGGCGTTTCCTTGCAACCAGTTTATGAACCAAGAGCCTCGGACAAGCCAAGATCCTCATGCAATTGCTTGTACAACGTTTACGGCCGTGTTCCCTGTTTTCCAAAAGGTCAGGAATAGTGTTCGCATCAATATGTTTGGATAAAACAGACTTGCTTTAGAATTACCACATATATTGATTGATGCATCTTTGTAATTTGTTTATAAATAACATTTAAAATTTGTCTTTCGTAGGTAAATTCCTCAAGTAAAAAAAAACCCACTTTCTTGGGAACTAGGATCAAACGGAAATTCACGAAGTTCTTGGTCGGCAAAGATGGTCAAGTAATTGATCGTTATTGCCCAACTGTCCCACCTCTCTTCACCGACGTCTCTATCAGTCACTAACTTTTAAACTCTTTACAAAATACGGAAGGCTTCGATTGCAACATTGTGATACTTTTTACTTGAAGGTCGGGCATTACCTGAGGCATCTCAACAATCTATTTTCCAGGATAGGTATTGGCCGTCCTCGTGCTGGAACTTTGTGGTTTCGTGCATTAAAGTGGTACTCTATTCCATCATAAGACTCATCTTTACACAGCGATAAAACCCAAGGCAGAGTTATATAACTTATTGATGAAGCCTGCAGATCATGTGGCAGATAATGTGGTTTTGGTTACAAGAGGCAGATCAGAGAACTTTACCTTCACATGTATTTCTTTGTATGGACAACATAAAATCCGTTTTTGAGGACAATCTATTGGATGTGTGTTGCTGTCATTGTTATTTTGTTTTAGAGGATTATGTCGTATTGTGAGCAAATACCTTTTTATGTAGAAGAACAAACATTTTTTTTCCATTATATTGTTTGTATTCGATGTGTGAGCACCCATTATTTCACCATCAATGGAGTCATACAAATTTGTGTACCAATTTGACATAAATAAAAGGCGACAGAGGGCTGCACATCCAGAAGATCCTCACCCTTAGTTTCGTCAAGAATGCCTTTCCGGAGCCAATTAAGATCAAAGCGCGACCTACCTCATACCAACCACCATGTGCAGTGGTTTTCTTCGTATTTTCTCAGAGAATCAATCTTCTATTGCCTGAACACAGCTATCAAGTAAAATTCCTCTCCAACAATCTAATACTCCCGACCATAAAGACAACCCAAATACTTCAAACCACTAAAAACGAAGACAATATCCCTAAATTCAAGAGAATAAGTAGATTACCTCCAATTGCTCCACCAAACTTAATGAAGAAGAGCTCCCGGAAGAACAATAGCACCATTAGTGTCAAAGAGTGAGATATGAATTATGCACTATTGTTCTGAGTTCTTCATTTGGACACTTCTCACAGTTTCTTATGGTGGCTCACAGCAAGCAACAACACTCCAGTTGTGAGAAATCATGAGACTAGGGTTCATTACAGAACATGTAATAAAATCCATCACATATTCAACAATATAAACAACAACTATACTCTATTCAGCCCTAATTTTACTGTGAAAACATTCGAAATATCTTCTTCTTTTTTGGTCAAAAAACATTTGAAATATCGTAAGAATATGATTTCCTCTATAAATCAACTAATGTGGATGTACATTAAAAAATAGATAGGATCTCATGTATCTTGCACTGGGGTTAGCCGGAAGCTTGACAAATATGGTAAACTCTACTATGCAACAGAATGTGTCATACCTAATGTAACATGTGTTGTTAGGTACCATTCTCTAGAATCTTCGATTTCCACAATCAAAAACTGATACATGTCTTTAGCCATCGACAAAATATACATATGATCTGCAAACTTTGAATTAGTATATAATTAGAATACTTGGAAATATTGTCCTCTTTCATGTTCCTCCTCCACTACACAATTTAAATGCTTCTTATGTTGAAAAGTGATTTTACCAATTCTAAAACACGTTCTCACAGTGATGGTCTTGATTTGGTTTACATTACCATTAGGAGTAGTTGAGTGTATTTCGTAAGCTTAACTCGGAAATATCACTATAACTCTTCCATAAACTCATTCAACTTGCTTAGAAAACATTATTGCCACTAATATTGTATCCCTTTGCTAATCATTTCCTCTTACATCCGGTTATACTAACAGCGTCTTACAACATAAATGAATACATTGATCGCAAATACATGGTAGAGCTAGCTGTCTATGAAGGTGAAGATAATGCCACACTAATTCAATTGGCACCCTATCTCAATCCACAACACTAATTCCTCTCAAATGTGCCCTTGAGTAATCCCTCAAAATGAAAAACTCCTACACTCCTGAAGTAATTTCTTTTTGGTTAACAAAATATTAGTACATGTTTCTCTTTATTTTTAGTGGGCTTGAAGGTGAACCAATATTTTAGATTTTACAATAAGAGTAGTTAAGACAGAAATTATACCATTAACGACTAATTATACCATTAACGACTAAGACAGAAATTATACAATATTTTAGATAACGACTAAGCTTACTATCGACCACATTGGCTCAGAAATTAAAACTTCTTACTTCATCATTTAACAAAATATCCATACTTCTACTTCATGTAGAAAATTTTCCATATATGAATTATGAATTAAATTGACATCAAAAGAATCTAAATAGAAAAAAACAAAGTCTAATAGAAAAACAAATTGACATCAAAAGAATCACGAGTCATTAGCAAAGTGAAAGCTTGAAAAAGAAAGAAGCTAAAACTGAATTTAATAAATAATAAATTCGAAATTTGTTGTCGCATATGGAATTTGAAAAAAAAAACAAAGTCTAATAGAAAAAAAAACACAAAACAAACAAAGAAAAGTATGATACAAAGAGAAAAAGGAGAAAAACAATTTTAATATTTTTTATTGGAACAAATCAATTTCTTTAACGGGAAAAAATATCAGACAGAAACTATAGTGGTGATCAACTAAACCTGATTAAATACATATACTCTTGATACTACTTTAGGATCATGATTGAACTGAAGGTGAGAATAATTTAAAACCAAACAAAAACGAAATAAATTGTACAAGACAATTTAAAAAGCAAATAAAATTCAAACAAACTCCGCGCACGCGCTGGGTCGACCCCTAGTGCTTGAAGTTACAACTTTGATTTTCTCTTAATTGATACTTGTTGACTTCCAACCCCCGCGTCCAATGGTTTTTTGTATTTTGCTTATTGTATTAATATTTTGGGGTGTCTGTTATATTTTGTTCATGGTTTTCGTAGTAATATGTTGTGCTATATATATATATATTGATAGGTGTTGTTAATTGGTTGTCTGACTGTTGTTTGTTATTGTGTGGATCAGTAATCATGACATATGTTGAGTATTGTATTCAACTGTCCTTCGTGGTAGTCGATTATATATATATATATATATTGATATGTGTTGTTAATTGGTTCTCTGACTATTGTTTGTTATTGTGTGGATCGGTGATCATGACATATGTTGAGTATTGTATTCAACCGTCCTTTGTGGTAGTCGACAATATTGAAGCAATTAATAGCATGTATTTGTATGAATGCCGTCGCACATATATTTTGGGGGTTTGTAGTAAGAGCATGGCCATTGAGGTATCTTAAGGTCCGGGTTCTTAACTATTCACGTGGGTCCCACGTGAATAGTTAAGAACCCGGGTCCTAAAAATCCTTATTTAAGAACCGGTTCTTACACTGTTCATGACACGTGGCGGCTTATCATTCGTCTAATTTTTTTTTTCAAATTTTTTTTTTTTTTTTACACTTTTCCCAAAAAATAATTTTTTTTTTTTTTTAAGAACCCCCAAAAGGGGTTCATTGATGGTCATGCTCTAACACGGGGTGGTTTTGTTAATTGTTACCAATCATATATAAACTTTAATTTGCGTTTTCTTTGAAAACCGCACTCAAAAAAGAAAATTTTTTGTTTGGTCATCCTAGTTTAAAAAACGTATCAATTATGCTGTGGGTTATATGCGTTTTTGGTTTTGTTAATTACATAAATATTTAATCATTTTCTTTTTTATATTTCTTTTTATTGTTTAAGCTATATTTTATCTAATTCATCTAATACTATTTATCTAATTGAAAAATATATGAAAATAAAATTTATGATAATCATTTAAAAAATTATCGTTTTTCGAATAATGACGGTTAAACCTCGACGTTTGGATATTGTTTAAGATTGGTTTTGGTTTTTCGAGTTTTTAGATTTTGAGTTAAAAGATATAAAACCTAATAGGATATTTTAATATTTTATTTCGATTCGGTTCCAGATGTATTCGGACCACCCTCAAAAATCTGAAATATATAAAATGGTTAAATTAAATAAATTTTGGCTAAAAATAAATAGTATTTTGAGATACAATAGTATTTTCGGTATCCATCGGTTCTTTGATCGATTTGAATTCATATTCAGTATCTATAATTTATAAATTAACGTTTTATTTGATTTAGTAATTTATATATTTAAAAAAAAATTTACTTTAGATAAATTAGATATTTATGATTTGTAAATACAAGAATTTTTTTTTAAACCAAATTATTTGAATAACTGAATTTAAACAAAAATAGAAAATTACTGAATCGAACCAAATCGATCTGAAATAACGAATTTATCCAAATTATTTAAATTAATCGAATTTATCCAAAATAAACCAAAATTAATCAAAATTCTTTTTAAAAACCGCACTTGTCCCGCAAATCATTTTTTCACCAATCAATGTGTATTCCACACCATTTATTATGTACAAACCGCACTTGTCCCGCAATCCGTATGTACCGCAGTTGAACCGTACCGCACTTTAAAACCGCTTTTCCCACACATTCAAATCCGTAGTCACCATTCGGACCCATAAACAATTATAAACCTATTATCTCAGTCCATTGAAAATTTGGTTTGATTCGACGGCAATATAAATTTATTTCCTCATGAAAACATTGAATATCTTTCGTTTTAAAAATGAATTTTACGTAAAATATATATTAGGGATATTATATTTCATCGAAACATTAAACTTGGAGTTACTGCTAGGCCTGGGCATTTGGATATTCAGATCGGTTTCGGGTAGGATCCATTCGGTTTCGGTTCTTTCGGGTTGAGAATTTTTTTACCCAATAGGTACTTATGCAATTTCGAGTCGGGTATCGGTTCGGATCCAACCGATTCCGGTTCGGTTCGGGTCTAAAATTTCAGAACCGAATTTTACACGGAATTTGTGAAAATATCTGAATTAGACCCAAAAATCTTGATTTTTTTCGAAAACCAGCAAAACTAACCGAAAACAAAGAAAAAACAGAAAATTATCCGAAATGTCAAAAATATATTCAAAAAACCAAAAATAAAAATTTTAAAAATATCCATAATACCAAA